>OY757024.1:21602567-21763931 GCA_963580285.1 Lucinisca nassula
ATATATAGATTATTCATTCTCCTAGTTGAAATATGGGATTTATAAACCGAGGGAGGTAAAACAATCCGATAAAGAAACGAGTGCGAAGCACGAGTTTCTTTAACGGATTGTTTTACCTCCCAAGGTTTATAAATCCCATATTTCAAATAGGAGAAATGTATAATCTGTATATTACATGCACTTCCATAGACTTTTAGGAGAGTTTGGATCTTGAATTTTGGATCTGAATGCCCGTTCAGTTGACTGTTTACAGCTCATGTAAACGGTTCAATCAGCGAAGTGTTACAGAATCTGGGTGGAAGAACAACTTGATGGGCGCCATTTTGAAAGCGCTTTCTACAGTTTTGAACAAAAATAGAAGAAACAAAGTGTTTCAGTGATAAAACAAGTAAAACGTTAGATTAAATAAAGCAAAACTTACATCCTAATCAATGGTCATATCCATGTTTTCTTTTGTTTCAGCGTTGCATCCGACTCAAACGTCACGCATTCTGAACGTCTGTTGATATTTCTTAGACGCCATTACAATGACGTCATGAATAACGTCGCCGTGATTGAAACTTTCCCGCGTTTGAATAGAACAATTTCACTGTAAAGCGGTATCTCGTATCTTGTACATAAAGTAGTTCCAGCTGAAGGGATTTATTTCCCCGGCTAAGAGGAAATATTTCTTCTTAGCAAAAAGGAAAATACCAAGTTTATGTCTGGTAGAAACCATGGTATTTCTCTGTAATGCATGTAATATATATAGATTATTCATTCTACTAGTTGAAATATGGGATTTATAAACCGAGGGAGGTAAAACAATCCGATAAAGAAACGAGTGCGAAGCACGAGTTTCTTTAACGGATTGTTTTACCTCCCGAGTCTATGGAAGTGCATGTAATATACAGATTATACATTTCTCATGGTATTTCTCTGTAATGCATGTAATACATTTCTCATGGTATTTCTCTGTAATGCATGTAATATAAAGCCTTATTTTCTCTGCAATGTGATATTTTTTAACCCTTATCATGCTGTTCACGACAACCCCTATCTTTGGAAACAGTGTAGATCCAGATCAGATGGCTTCTGAAGAAGCCATCTGATCAGGATCTACACAGTTTGACATTCAGTTTATGGATTTGTAGGAATAAATTACATCAAGCAATCGGATTGGTTCAAAGTCAGAAATAGGTGTGGCTTAATTGAATATTCAGCAAGAGAAGGGTTAAAAAGTCAATAAACTAGACTGGCAGTGATGATTGTTGGTTTTAGAGTTAATCAGATTCCTGGAAAAATATATGTTGCTTATGATGATCCAAAGTTAACCTCAGCCCAGTGGCTTAGACAAATGCATATCTGACTGGTGACCTATAGGTCCAGCAGTGTTTATCAAGGCCCAGTGGCTTAGACAAATGTACATCTGACTGGTGACCTACAGGTCTGGCAGTGTTTACCAAGGCCCAGTTGATCAGACAAATTTACATCTGACTGGTAAATGACAGGTTATTGTTTGATTTGAGGTTTAACGTCCCCGTCAACACTATAAAGGTCATTTTGGAGACGTTGCTTCCAATTTTGTGGGACTTTTACCTGACATTGAGATGAAATGACATCTCAAGCCCTGTCGCCCAATGAAACCAATAGGGTTTATTAGCATGGAGGTCCGTCTTGCACTGCGATTCCTGGACAGGCTTAGATCCTCTTAGCGGTTTACCAGTACTAGTGTGCGGGCCGGATTCAGCTCTGCGTGAAAGCATCATGCAGCCCATATATTTCTTCAAGCCCCTATGGGCGGGGGTGTTTTGTTCTGACTGGTGACCCATAGGCCCAGCAATGTTTACCAAGATCCAGTGGCTTAGACAAATGTACACCTGACTGGTGACCTGCAGGTCCATCAGTGTTTACCAAGATCCAGTGGCTTAGACAAATGTACACCTGACTGGTGACCCGCAGGTCCAGCAGTGTTTACCAAGATCCAGTGGCTTAGACAAATGTACATCTGACTGGTGACCCATAGGTCAAGCAAAATTTACCAAGATCCAGTGGCTTAGACAAATGTACATCTGACTGGTGACCCACACGTCCAGCAATTTTTACCAAGATCCAGTGGCTTAGACAAATGTACACCTGACCGGTGACCCGCAGGTCCAGCAGTGTTTACCAAGATCCAGTGGCTTAGAGAAAATTTAATGTACATCTGACTGGTGACCCATAGGTCAAGCAAAATTTACCAAGATCCAGTGGCTTAGACAAATGTACATCTGACTGGTGACCCATAGGTCAAGCAAAATTTACCAAGATCCAGTGGCTTAGACAAATGTACATCTGACTGATGACTCATAGGTCCAGCAATGTTTATCCAGATCCATTGGCTTAGACAAATGTACATCTGACTGGTGACCCACAGGTCCAGCAGTGTTTACCAAGGCCCATTGGCTTAGACAAATGTACATCTGACTGGTGACCCACAGGTCCAGCAGTGTTTACCAAGGCCCAGTGGCTTAGACAAATGTACATCTGACAGGTGACCTACAGATCCAGCAGTGTTTACCAGGGCCCAGTGGCTTAGACAAATGTACATCTGACAGGTGACCTACAGATCCAGCAGTGTTTACCTTGGCCCAGTGGCTTAGACAAATGTACATCTGACAGGTGACCTATAGGTCCAGCAGTGTTTATCAAGGCCCAGTGGCTTAGACAAATGTACATCTGACTGGTGACCTATAGGTCCAGCAGTGTTTACCTTGGCCCAGTGGCTTAGACAAATGTACACCTGACTGGTGACCTACAGGTCCAGCAGTGTTTACCAGGGTCCAGTGGCTTAGACAAATGTACATCTGACTGGTGACCTATAGGTCCAGCAGTGTTTACCAAGGCCCAGTGGCTTAGACAAATGTACATCTGACTGGTGACCTACAGGTTCAGCAGTGTTTACCAAGGCCCAGTGGCTTAGACAAATGTACATCTGACTGGTGACCTACAGGTTCAGCAGTGTTTACCAAGGCCCAGTGGCTTAGACAAATGTACATCTGATTGGTGACCTACAGATCCAGCAGTGTTTACCAAGGCCCAGTGGCTTAAACAAATGCATATCTGACCTGGTGACCCGGAGGTTCAGCAACATTTTTAGCTCACATGTCGCATACTGAAAAGGTTAGCTTTTGTGATCACATTATGTCCGTCGCCTGTGTGCGGGTGTCCATGCTTACATCCATCTGTAAACAATTTCTTTAAACAACATCTCCTCCCAAGCCACTGATTGGATTTTGACCAAACTTAACAGGAATTATTCTTTGTTAGTCCTCTTCGAAAGTTGTTCAAATGATTCCGGTTCATTGCACATCTAGCTAGGTTACAAAAAGCCAAATATATATATATATTCAATGAAAACTTAAAATATATATATATATATCTTTCTGAAACCGCAAGACCCAGGTCTTTGATATTTGGTATGAAGCTTCATCTAGTGGACCTCTAATAAGATTAAATTTTAGTCTTTGGGCAAAAAATGGCCCTGCCCAGAGGCCCACATGTCTTCCATAGAATTATATAGGGAAAACCTTTAAAAAGACCAGAAGGCCAGCCAAGGTCTTTAATATTTGATACGAAGCTTCCTCTAGTGGACCTCTACCAAGATTGTTCAAATTATAGCATTGGGGCCAAAAATGGCCCGGGCCCCATGTTTTACACAGACATAATAATTATGTAGGGAAAACCTTTAAAATCTTGTCTGAAATCTGAAGGCCCAGGTCTTTGATATTTGAAGCTTCATCTAGAGGCTCTCTACCAAGATTGTTCAATTTATAGCCTTGGGACCAAAATTGGCCCTGCCCCAGGGCCCATGTTTTAATTACATATACTTATATAGGGAAAACATTTAAAATTGTCTTTTCTGAAATCACAAGGCCCAGGTCTTTGTAGTATGAAGCTTCATTTATTGGACCTCTGCCAAGACTGTTCAAATTATAGCCATGGGGCCAATATTTATTAATACTGCTCACTCCTATTTTGGTTTAACAGCCCTTTCAGGATTATTTCACTGATGTTTAGGAGATCCCGCATCAGAGGCGGACAAAAATTGAAGTATCTTGTGAAAAACCACCTAGCCTTCTCCCAAAGCCACAGAGACCTAATAATTAAGATAAGTGCTCTTACCTGCTAGCTAGGCCACAAAGACAATTTGGTTTCTGGCAAAAGAATGTGTATTGAACTTACCAACCACTACTTACAACTAGGCCTGTCCAAGAAAACGTTAAATGTGGGTTAACTGATTAGCTCAATATGACCTTTACAGTATTGGCTGGGATGTTCAACTCACACAAAGAAATGAACAAAATTTTTGATAAAAAATGAAAACAATTATTTTCAATGCTATAGATTTTATTGCACATAAATAACTAGTCATAAAATGTTCCTTTAAAAATTTTATTCATACAGGATTGACTGATATTTGACCCTCGCCCTGAACATTACAACCCATACCTCTGCAAAGAGTGCAGATACTTTCAAACAATGTAGATATTGATCAGAAGGCTTCCTAAGAAGAAGCTATCTGATCAGGATACTACCTTTGTTATGCAGTTTGTGAAGTGAGCAAATACATTATATCAAGTAATTTGATTAGTTGATAGTCTGAATTAATTTATTCAGCAGGACAAGTGGCTTGTGGAAATTTAAACCATCTAGTATATGGTGTCAATGAAAACAGGCCCCGAGGTTATAAAACTTTTTTTCAGCATGAAACTTGTGGTGCTCATAAAAATTAAAATACTAAGAAGTTGAGTGGCTTTTCTTTCTCAGCAGAGAATGTTATTTGTCCTGCTCACAAATTTTAAAATGCCAACAATTGTTGGCATTTTAAAATTTTTGAGCAGGACAAATTTCATGCTCAAGTGAGTTGAGCATGAAAAAAGTTTTATAACCTTGGGGCCTGGTATTCTGATCAGAGCTCCATGCTTCACATAGCACTGAGGTTATATAGAGGATCTTACATGAGTGTTCATGTATTATTGAATTAACGAGTTTAATAAATTCAATGTATTATTGAATTTATTAAACAAGTTGAGGAAAAGAGATAAAATGCGAGGCTTTGCCAAGCATTTTATCCCTTTTCCTCAACGAGTTTAATAAATTCAATAATACATGAGCACGAATGCAATAGTCTATTTAACATATAACATTTAAATTGCATTTTATTCACGATTGTTTTATTAAAATGTCACTATTCCGCCATTAGTAAACTCGACGTCATTAAGGACGTCATACATGTAATGTTACGGGGGGTATCTAACTTATTTGCATATTTAATCCACTAGTGAATTATCGAATTTATTACATGGGGTTATAACACTCTCAGGCGCGACATCATATGACAAAAATATTTATGCTCAGCTCATCTAGATGATTCAATGTAGTACACACAAACAAGAAAATAAGGAAAATTGTTTTTTATCAGTTACCCCCTGTATATATTGCATTGTAATGCATTGACCTGATATAGATATGCTATCTCAGGACAAGTGAGCTTTATCAGGTCAACGTGACATTGCACTTTTACGAATGAACCAGACTACTGTAAAAATGACTAAAATGTTATTGTTACTGGTAATTTGAAAAAAAAAAATCCTGAAAAAACAAGATGTGTTTGTGAAACACGAACATGTCCCCGGTTATGGTCATTTTTTATTCAAAGTTGCTCACAGTTCAAGATGTTTGTGTGGGAAGCCCTTGACACAAGAAACTCACATGCCAAATATGAAAGCTCTATCTTAAACGGTTCAACAGCTATGAACAATAATATTTTTTCTTTAAAGTAGGCCAAGGTCACAGGTCAAAAAAATTTGCATGAATGTAAAGTTCTTGTCACAAGGAACCTACATGCCAAATATTAAGGCTCTATCTTAAACGGTTCAAAAGTTATGGACAATTTTATTTTTTCTTTTAAGTAGGTCAAATGTCAAGGTCATGGTCCAAACATTTTGCATAAATGAAAAACCTTAATCACAGGGAACCTACATGCCAAATATGACAGCTCTATCCCAAACAGTTCGAAAGTTATGACCAAAAATGTTTATTTTTTTTTAAGTAGGTAAAAGGTCAAGGTCACAGGTCAAAATTTTTGCATGAATGTAAAGCATTTGTCACAAGGAACCTACATGCTAAATATGAAGGCTGTATCTCAAACAGTTCAAAAGTTATGACCAATTTTAAATTTTTCTTTTATGTAGGTCAAAGGTCAAGGTCACAGGTCAAATTTTTTTGTGTGAGTGTAAAGCTCTTGTCAAGAGGAACCTACGTGCAAAATATGAAGGCTCTGTCTCAAACCGTTCAAAAGTTATGACCAAAATGTTATTTTTATATTTTAAGTAGGTCAAAGGTCAAGGTCACAGGTCAAATTTTTTTGCATGGATGTAAAGCTTTTGTCACAAGGAACATACATGCTAAATATGAAGGCTGTATCTCAAATGGTTCAAAAGTTATGACCAATGTTAACTTTTTCTTTTATGTAGGTCAAAGGTCAAGGTCACAGGTCAAAATTTTTTGTGTGAATGTAAAGCTCTTGTCACAAGGAACCTACATGCAAAATATGAAGGCTCTATCTCAAACCATTCAAAAGTTATGACCAAAATGTGATTTTTTTATTTTAAGTAGGTCAAAGGTCAAGGTCAAAATTTTTTACATGAATGTAAAGCTTATGTCACAAGGAACATACATGCTAAATATGAAGGCTGTATCTCAAGTGGTTCAAAAGTTATGACCAATGTTATTTTTTTCTTTTAAGTAGGTCAAAGGTCAAGGTCACAGGTCAAATTTTTTTGCATGAATGTGAAGGTCTTGTCACAAGGAACCTTCAGGCCAAATATGAAAGCTCTATCTCAAACGGTTCAAAAGTTATGGCCAACGTTAAAGTTGTCCATGTACAAACCAACAAACAAACAGACAGGGCAAAAACAATGTCCCCGCTATCGCTACCGGGGACATAAAAATATCATAGGAAAATATGGTCAGCTGATAATAAATATACTGAGAGGCAAAAGTAAGTATACAGGTTACTGAACGCTGATTTGCGCCCCAATGTCTCCCTCTATACATACAGATTTGGCATCATAAATAAGAACAACCACTTTCACATAATTTGCAGCATTTTTCTTTAAAATTGATAAACGGATAATGAAATTTCATCACTTGAAATGGACTTTGGTTCTAATCCAATTTTTGTCTTGAGTGGTTTCCCTTTAAACATGTGTTTCGGATAAGTGTGATTCAATAAATGATTTTTCCTGCAACAGATTCAAAGAAGGGGAACTGATTGGTAAGAATATATCCCATATTTAAATTATACACAAGGTAAATTGCATCATTTTTTGTCCAAAGAAAAGTCATTTTCGCCTTTTACGTTCTTCCTTTGATTAAATGCTTTATGTTTCTTTGGCATTTTTATTGGGGAGTAACTGTTCTTTGAGCAATTTTAGAGGGATCACTAAGGAGTAAGCATAAAAATGCAGAGGAAATCAAAAGTTATGCGAAAATTTCAAATGAATATCTCTTACACGATTTGAGAAAAAGACTCATTTAATTCACTATGATTTTAATTAAAAGGGAGGTAATCCCGAACACGCAGAAATTCCAATTGAGTTTTAAGCTGTTTGTTCGGGTTTAATCGCAAGGTAATGATGGCGTTTTATCGAAGAACATTCGTCCATGACTTTTGAGGTGTGCATAGATTTGAATGTCATGTACAACACGAGATTTTGTTGGAAATATTGATTATCAATGAAGGGCAATAACTCCACCATGGATGACTGCAACAGGAAAAGAATTTGGAGTTTTACAAACTTAAACGTTTGGGAAAAATGGACATAGGCATGTTTCATTACAGACAGCAATGCAAGATCCGGTATTCCAAATCAAATACTGTATACTTTTTATTGCCTCTCAGTATATATTGACCACTAGAATGCTCGGATGCACTGAGGATCATCAATAATTGATCGTAAATGTTAATTTAATAGTGTAAAAGGGGATAAACTGATAAATAGAATACCAGATTAGTGTCATTTGATATCAAGTTTATCAGGCTCGGCTTCGAGAATGCATGAAGAATTGCTCAGCAAGCCTCGCGATTCTACAAGCGTTCTCGAAGCATTGCCTGATAAACTTGATATCAAAAGACATGAACCTGGTATTCTCTATTTATTCCCCATCCCTGTAACTCTTCCTGATGTATACTGTATATCTTCACTAAGTGAATATGACATCTTGTTGGCATTTCTATGGCTTAACATGTTCTGCTGAATAAATTAGTTTACCACACCTATTTATGACTATCAACCAATCACATTACTTTATGTAATGCATTTGTTCAAATCCACTGAAACTGAACAGCAAACAGTGTAGCTGCTGATCAGATGGCTTCTTCAGAAGCCATCTGATCTGGATCTACACATTTTGCAAAGATAGGGGCTATCATGCTCACAAGGTCAGCTTTAAGATATGTACAAATGTGATGGCAACAACCCTTATTCACTAGTTACAGCTTGTGTACACAGTTTGCACAATTCAAGGTTCGTAAGTCCAGTACTTCCATTTCTTATATAAACTGAGTCATGAGCAAAAATGTTCCTAGGGTTTGCAACCTGGGCCCAGTTGTTCAAAGCATTGTTAGCTTAACGAGATTGTTAGTGCTAAAATTGTCATGTGTTCTAGCAAGTACAATATCTTTTGTTGCCTAAAATGTGAGTAGCTTTTGCGTTTTTGGCAATATAAGTATTAGATTTTGTACTTGCTAGAACAGTCAACAATTTCACCACAAACAATCTCTTCAACGGTTTCCGCACCCCAGTCGCCTAGCAGGGTGCCCTAGTTGCATTTTTTGTGGCCTGGACTACCACTGAATTCCCCCATTTAGATCAACTACATTTGTAATTAAGAAAACTATCTCAAATATATTGCAAATCATTAGGTAAGACCTGTTCTGATAAAAACAAGCCTTTACTTTTAAAAAAATGTTTTTGATCATATCTTTACATGGTTCAAGTGGCAGAGAAAGCCAAGGACTAAAAATAAATTAGGCGTACTTGGAGTTCTGTTTGGAACTCATATTTTTGTAGGAATTATAACAGAATATTATAAAAAGAAAAAAAGTTTAAAAGATATGTTGACTAACTATGTTAGTTTTGACCAACTGTGGCGAGGTAAGAAGCAAACTAACCTGTTCAGCTTCTCAGACTGGAAAGAATCAAAATTTTATATATAAAAACTATTTTAAAAGGTATTGAACTACTGCAATGATCCTAAATATTGGGACAGACAAGCTTAAGCAAACAGTGCAGACCCAGCAAACAGTGCAGACCCAGATCAGACTGCTCCTAATGGAGCAGTCTGATCAGGGTCTACACTGTTTGCAATTCCGTCTGCACTTTTTGAGTCCTTGCTGGATCATGAAACAAATTTGTTACATTTTTAGGAGAATTACATCAAGTCCTCAAAGTGTCCCAATTTTTAGGATTTTTCGGTATACACGCAGCAAATGGAAGGTGTTTATCAGACTACATGCATGCACAGGTGATATGCCCCTTTATTGTTCACAAATGGTAAAAACAGGTTTACTCATGACAATTAAGGGGAATGGATACACCTTTATGGGAGGTAACTCCTGCAAAAGTATTTTTGTCTCCCATGTCAACAGGAGTCAACTCTTTAAAGGAAAGAATTTGCTCCTGGGGAGCAAATTCTTTCCTTTAAGAGTAGACCCCTTTTTCTTTGGGACTGAGTTTATAGAAAAGCGACCAGGAAGTCCCAAAAGTTGTCTCTCTTTGAAAAATGACGGAAAAAATCTGCCAGGCATTCCTATTCCCCTTAAGCTTCATAATGATCCATCGAAAATGAACTGCTTTTCTGTTGGTTGATTGACTGATTGTTTTGGGTTTAACGATACGTCAACCGTTGTGGGTAATTTTTTTATTATCTCCCAGAGAAAGGGAGAAAAGAGATAGAAGAGATAGCCGAGATGAAAGTGAGTGAGGAAAATGAATGGAATTGTAGAAATAGAAGACATAATAACATTCCTCTTCCATCACGAAAACGTGCCTATATAATTCTGACCCCCTTTCATATAGTAAAACTGAGGTTTAGAGGGGTAAACCTTATTTTTCACATTTCTACTCAAAAATATAGATTGTGGGTACTCATTAGAACCACCTCAATATTGAGCAGAAATAAGAAAAAAATCACAATTTTTTATCAGAAGATTTTCGGCGGTAAAATTGATAATGTACAGTCCAACCTGTATTAAGCAAGCACCTAAGGGATAACCAAAATGGGTTTGCTTTAGACAGGTTCTTGCTTAATACAGGTGAATTTTAACACTTGCCTTTTTGGGGAACTGAATGCCCGCTTGCTTAAGACAGGTTGCTTGCTTAATAGAGGTGGCCACTAAGAGGTTTTACTGTATTTGTGTAGGCGTGTTTTCGTAAAGTCTACAACAGCAGGCTTTGTCCAACTGTAAGCCAGTATCAGATGGATGCCCCTGACACAACATACATGTCACCTTCGCATAACCCAACCAGCCCCACTTTGCTGTTTGTAACAGATAAATAGTGTAAAACAAAAAACTGACATTTTTCAACCCAAAGATTCACTCATTCAGAAACACACCCATGCAATATAGACCCCAAACTCTTTATAACACTAGTGTAAGGGCCAAACAGAAATGAATATATTATTTAGAAAAATGGTCATTTTTCTACATAAGCTATATATTTTTTGGATCCATCTTGAAACTGGGTTACATGTATATCCAAAACTGTGTTATTATGAGCAGTGTTATAAAGTGGTATTTCTTGTGGCATTATGAATGACAATTTTCAGATGAAAATTTGTAGTATTATTTCTATTTATCATAGGACATCTCATCTGAGATTGTAATAATGCCATGCAATATTTTCAATAATCCACTAGTGGATTAAATATGCAAATTAGCTAGATACCTCCTGTAACGATACGCTTAAGACGTCCTTAACGATGTCGCCTTTACTAATGGCAGAATATTGACATTTTTGTAAAACAATCGTGAATAAAATGCATTTTCAATGTTATATGATAAATAGAATCTTGCATTCGTGTTCATGTATTATTGAATTTATTAAACTCGTTGAAGAAAGGGGATAAAATGCTCAGCAAAACCTGACATTTTATCCCTTTTCCTCAACTCATTTAATAAATCCAATAATACATGAACACTCATGTAAGATCCTCTATTTATTCTCCAAAATTTAGATTTTGAGGGATTGCAAGAGCCACCTCATTGAGGTAGTTTTCACAAGTACCCACAATCTATGCAATGAAGCAGAAATACGAGTAAGATAAATAATGAATACGGTGAAATTCTGCCACTAAAATTAAGTCTAATTCTGCTTTTAAAAGCTTATTTTGTAGGTTTGAGTTATTCTTTCTTTGCGTTTTTTGCATACAGTGTCCTCTGGTCAGAGACCACCTTTGGGATTGTTCAAAAGTGGTCTTTTGTGATTGTTCAAAAGTGGTCTTAAAGACCACTTTTGAACAGTCCCAAAGGTGGTCTTAATATAGGAATTTTACTGTTTAAAATAAAGAAAATGTACATCATAAGACTTGGTACCCTACATTTTCCTATATAATATGGCTTTTTTCCGAAATTTAACAGTAAAATACACATATTAAGACCACTCTTGGCACCTTTCAAACAGTGGTTTTTAAGACCACTTTAAAAATCCCAAAGATAAATACATCTCTTACAAGAGAAAACACAAAAAAAAAAGAATAACTGAAACTTTTAAACATTCTTATAACAGCAAAATTAATCCTAATTTGAGCTGATTTCTAAAGGCAGAATTCACCTATTTTGTTTGTTTTGGAGTTTAATGGTGCGGTCAACACTATTTAGGTCATATTGAGCCAGACAGTTTACCTATACTGGGCAAACTTACATGTAAGCGAGCAACCAGTACAGTGTACATTATTTCATCAGAAACTGATAACTACCCTCCTTGAATCAGCGGAAGGGAGAGAATGACCATAGAAAAGATTTCATGATCAATCTCCACAAAAGAATGTTGCTGACCCTGGCAGGTATCGAACCCGTGTGCTCCTGATCACCAGTCAGACGTGCATTCAACTGAGCTACCGAGCCCGGCAGAAGTACACTGTACTTAACAGGCTTGTCAATATGATATGTTATGCCTTAACACTTAAGGGGAAAGTATTTTTGTCTCCCATGCCATCAACTCTTAAAGAAAAGAAGCAAATTCTTTCCCATTTTTCGGTGGGATAGAGTCTATAGAAAAGCGACGTGCATTCAACTGAGCTACCGAGCCCGGCAGAAGTACACTGTACTTAACAGGCTTGTCAATATGATATGTTATGCCTTAACACTTAAGGGGAAAGTATTTTTGTCTCCCATGCCATCAACTCTTAAAGAAAAGAAGCAAATTCTTTCCCATTTTTCGGTGGGATAGAGTCTATAGAAAAGCGACGTGCATTCAACTGAGCTACCGAGCCCGGCAGAAGTACACTGTACTTAACAGGCTTGTCAATATGATATGTTATGCCTTAACACTTAAGGGGAAAGTATTTTTGTCTCCCATGCCATCAACTCTTAAAGAAAAGAAGCAAATTCTTTCCCATTTTTCGGTGGGATAGAGTCTATAGAAAAGCGAACAGGAAGTCCTAGTGGACCCAGTAACAATGCTCCTGATCTGGGTCCACACTGTCTGCAACAATGTGAATGACATATTAAGTAACCAGCAGACATCAAAGCAGACAACAACTGTTGAGACAGATGTCTTATGGGCAAACATTGTACAGTCAACCGACTTTATACTGACATTCATTAAACGGCAACACTCTTTATAACGGCAATTTGAGTGGAATGACTACTTAGCTAAAGGCTTAGCCTCGGTTCTGAGTGACGAGGGCTTCCTTTGTTTCTTGTGGTGAGGCGATTCTATCAAATGTCTATAACATTTGTTTCTTGGAGTATTTATGTGGAAAAGGCCTTTATTACCTATCATACTGCTAACTGGGATTCTCTGTAACGGCAAATTCTTTATAACGGCACAAACCTAGGGATCAAATACTGTCGTTATAACGAGGGTCCTCTGTAACATGAAAATTTCACAACCACATAAAGAAGTGATCATAAGAGTCAACTCCGATCAATAATGAGTAGAGCAAATACACCATAACCTCTTTATAACACTATTAATTTGGTCCAAAGCAGAACTGTGTTAGTTAATTTGTTTTGAGGTTTAACGTCTGTGTCAACACTGTATAGGTCATTTTGGAGACGTTGCTTCCAATTTTGTGGGACTTTTACCCAACTCTGAGATAAAAGGACATCTCAAGCCCTGTTTCCCAATGAAACCAATAGGGTTTATCAGCATGGACAGTCTGACTCCCAACGCTTTTCCGGGGCAGGCTTAGATCCTCTAAGCAGTTTACCAGTACTCGTGTGTGGTTGTTTTCAGCTCTTTGTGGAAGCATCTTGCAGCCCATCTATTTCTTCAAGCCCCAATAGGTGGGGGCAACTGTGTTAGTTAAACAACGTGTTATATCCATGCAAAAAAGCATATATTATATAGAAAAATGACCATTTATGGTCATTTGTCTATATAATCTATACATTTTTGGGATCCATCTTGAAACTGTGTTATATCCAAAACCATGGCATAACTGTTATAATGAGGTTGTGGTGTTCTGCATGAAAAATCAAGTGGGCTAAAGTTTCAACTTCAAGAAAATGTTTTGAACAACTGAACATTTTTCATAGATTTCTCATATACAACAACACATCAATGTAAAACATTAGGACATTGCAGCATTGATACAGGACTGCCTGCTGAATACAGGCTATTATTTTCACACTCATATCTCCAGATAAGGGAAAGTAATGAGAATATAATTAAAGGATAACTCATTTTTGATTTTTATTTCCATTATGCCTCTTCAGGGTACATGTTGCAACTACCTCAGTGAGGCTATTCTAACAAGTACCCACAAGTTTTTTACGAGGAAACATGAAAAATTATTTTTTGATATGCAGATTAATTCTGTTTGTTAGTTTGGAGTATAATGGCCTAGTCAACACTATTTAGGTTATATTCAGTCGGTCAGTTTACCTTACCAAACTTTACCTGTGAGAAGTTAATCATAACCAGTTATCCAGTACAGTGCATATTCTTTACTATTATGAAGAAATACTAAAAATTATCATATAATTATAGCCCCACTTTGAAAAAGTGGGGGCTATATTGGATATGCCTTGTCCTTCTGAGATTCCGTAATTCCGTTATTTATGGTAATTCAAAAACCGTTTGAGGTATTTTCATGAAACTTCACAGAAATGTAAAGCACTACGCACTATGGGACGAGTGCAGAGCGCATGCACCATAACTCTGGATTGCATACTTTTGGAGCTATTGCCCTTTGAACATTGAAAAAATTCCGTTATTCATGATAACTCAAAAAACATTTGAGGTACTTTCATGAAACTTCACACAAATGTAAAGCACTAGGAGACGATGTGCAGAGCACATGAACCATTACTCTGGATTGCCTACTTTTGGAGTTATTGCCCTTTGAACATTGAAAAATGGCAATTTTAACCTTGTCCGCTACATAACTCAAAAACCTTTTGAGGTATTTTCATGAAACTTTACACAAATGTAAAGCACTATAAGACAATGTGCAGTGCACATTAACCATAACTCTGGATTGCCTACTTTTGGATTTATTGCCCTTTGAACATTGAAAAATAACAATTTTAACCTTGCCCACTCTATAACACAAAAACTGTTTGAGATATTTTCATGAAACATCACACAAATGTAAAGCACCACCAGACAATGTGCACAGCACATGAACCATAACTCTAGATTGCCTACTTTGGAGTTATTGCCCTTTGAACATTGAAAAATTTTAACCTTGTCCGCTCCATAACACAAAAACCGTTTGCGATATTTTCATGTAACTTCACACAAATGTAAAGCACCATGAGACAATATGCAGAGCACATAAACCATAACTCTCGATTGCCTTTTTACCACCTTTAATTAGGGGCTGAAAGCTGAGAACATTTTTTTCTTGTATTTTTCATTTCTGATAGCGCTATAGCGGGGCTATAGTCAGATCCTCTGACAGTTCTAGTTTTCCTTGATACTTTCCCTTATTTGGAATTATGCCACTGAAAATAAAGGGAAATATTAAACGGGTGTTACTCAGTGTAAAAGGATTTCAAGGCATCCTGAGGTATTACCAATATCAATATTTATGATTCCCAGTGCTGGAAATTTGGCAGGGTAGTGTTCACCCATCCAAGATCAGTGGTTTTTCACCATGTACAACTACAATATGCCAATATCCACTCCTTTGCACTTTTAGGTTCTTTGATCTCTCTGAGCAATTGTGAAACGAATTATCCTGCTTAATAAATTAGTTTAGCCACACCAATTTCTATCAACCAATCAAATTAGTTGAAGCAATCTGATCAGCATCTAAACTGCTTGAAATTCAGTTCATGAATTTGCAGAAATAGATTACATCAAGTAATCTGATTGGCTGAAATTCAGAAATGGGTGTGGCTAAACTTAATGTATTCAGAACAAGGGTAAAATAGCTGCTGTTTAGCACATCTTAATTCAAGAGCTGACAAAATTAATGCTTGTATGTCTAGTATTCCACAGAAAGGACATTTAGCAAACATGGCATCCCAAGATCAGACTGCCTGATTAAGTCTGATCAGGGGCAAAACTGTTTGATAAAAATAAAACAATTTTCTTGTAAAACTTTAAACAAAAAATAAAATAAAACTGACACCTCTAAATTTGAAATGGACTGGTTCAAAGCTATTAACCCTTCAAGTCGAAACCACCCTTTGTGGACAGCATTTTCAAAGCATTTTTATTTATTTATTTTTTTTTTTTTTTCAGCTCAAAATAAGTTAGACATTACATGTGAATAATCTGCTAGGCAGATGATTCACATGTAATAGCAAGCCTTACTTTCATTGAAAAGTACATGTCTAGTGAAAAAAAAAACAAAAAAAAAACTTGGGGACTGCCATCTGCTGTAGAATTTTCGGCAGCACCTGAAGGGTTGAGAGAAAGGGTTTATATATTGGTTAAATATAGTAAAATTCCTATATTAAAACAACCTTTGGGACTGTTCAAAAGTGGTCTTTGAGACCACTTTTGATTAGTCCCAAAGGTGCTCCTCTACAGGACACAGGGTGTAGAAAAACAGCTGAAACTTTATAAATGAGCCTGCGCACGACAAAATCTACAAGGAGTCTTGAGCGACCAGCAAAGACTCAGATCAGCCTGCACATTTGGACAGTCTGATCAGTCTTCACTGATCACATGTACCTCCTATAGGCTAATATCTAATCAGAGACATAAGCAAAAGGTCTTGTCATAGTGGATGGGTGCACAGATTGATATGAGTCTCTGCTGGTCACACTGGTCTTGTAGGTTTTGACATGTGCCGACTCATGCTTTTAAAAGCAGAATTAGTCCTAATTTTGGCTGAATTTTACTGTAAAGCATGGTCCCTCTGCCAGTGTATATCTTATATAGATTCAGAATACACAAGGAATGTGGGTATATATTTTGGATTAAATAATGATTTAGTCCAACCAATATTAAGCAAGCATATATGGGATAATCAAATTGTGCTTGTGTACAACAGGTGCTTACTTAATACAGGTTACTTTTAATGCATTTGCCATTGTCTGGAACTGAATACATGCATGCTTAAGACACATTGCCTGATCAAGACAGTCAAACCTGTACCAAGCATGCATCTATGGAATAATCGAAATGAGCTTGTGTCAGACAGGTGCTTGCTTAATACAGGTGAGTTTTAACCCTTCTCTTGCGGAATATTCATTTAAGCCACACCCATTTCTGTCTATCAACCAATCAAATTACTTGATGTAATTTATTGCTACAAATTCATAAACTGAATGCCAAACAGTGTAGATCCTGATCAGATGGCTTCTTCAGAAGCCATCTGATCTGGATCTACACTGTTTCCAAAGATAGGGGTTGTTGTGAACAGCAAGATAAGGGTTAATGCATTTGCCCTTGTTGGGAAACTGAATGTATGCCTGCTTAAGACAGTAGACCCTGTATTAAGCAAGCATCTGAGTAATAATCAAAATGTCCTTGTGTAAGGCAGGTGCTTGCTTAATATGGGTGTTTTAATGGATTTGCCTTTGTCTAGAACTGAATGCATACATGCTTAAAAGATTATTGATTAAAAGTGACAATAATGACAGGTTTTTCTACCAAGTCTTGAGTCACCTGGCCTTTGGGTTCAGGAAAAGAAGTGCAAAACAGATTTTCAAGGTGCATTCGGCCACCATGGATCGGAATGATTTTTATCGCTAGATTTGATCTCCAAGTCAATCAGTTCCATACTTAGGAATGAGTTTTTAAATGGAAATTCCATTGAAGGCCAGTTACTTTAAAAGACTTTTTTGGCAATCAGTGTGGACCCAGAACAGACTGTCCCTGTAGGAGCAGTCTGATCTGGGCCCACACTGTTTGCCTGTAATCAAAAATATATTTTAAAAATGTTTGCTAGAAGATTCAGCAGATGACATAAGCAGACGACATTTTCAGATGTTGTTTTTCTCGGCAGCTTAAGGGTTAAAGCAGGTACAACAACAAGAGCACCGCATTCGGGTGCCAACACTCGGCTGTAAAAATGACAGAGATATTACAAAATGTCAAAGTTTTTGCACGACGACGCAGATGACGCCATAGCTATGACAATACCTCGTCATTTTCTTGAAAGCTGAAAATGTGAAAAGCTAAGCAAAAGAAGGATTGATGAAATAATACAGCTGTCATTTAGTGTTGCAATATCCTGTCTTGTAATACTGCAAAAAAAAATCGTAGGCTTTTGATTCTACAACAGAAGGGCAATTATTTTCCACGCTTGACTTCGCTGAATTGTGATGTCTGCCATCCTACTTCACACAGCTGATAAGAAATAAAGCAAAATAATTTCATGCGCAACAATAAAATAGAAACTTTTGATTGTTTTTCATTCATTCTGTACTTTATTTAAATCTTTTATCAAACGACATCAAGTCTGAGAATGTACTCACATCATATAATAAATTTGATAATCCACTAGTGGATTAAATGTGCAAAAAAGTTAGATAAACTCTAACGTTACATGTACGACGTTCTTAACGACCTTAACGACGTGGCATTTACTAACGCGTTTACTAATGGCGGAATATTAACATTTTTGTAAAACCATCGTGAATAAAATGCATTTTAAATGTCATATGATAAAAAGAATCTTGCATTCTTGCTCATATATTATTGAATTCAATGATACATGAACACTCATGTAAGATCCTCTCTGTCCATTATAAAACTCTTATTCTAACTTGATGGTTCTGCCAGAAAGTCCTATTTAAAATCCTTGGATACTATCCATCACCAAGGCCTTCGTCTGGCCATGGGAGCCTTCCGTACTTCTCCCGTATTAAACCTTTATGTAGAAGCAGGTGAACCATCTTTAACCTCGCACAGAGAGAAACTTTCTCTTCAGTATGCTATTAGACTTGCTGCAAATCCATCTAACCCGGCATCCAAAATTTCATTTCCACCTCAATTTGTAGATAGGTATGAAACTAAATCCACAGCAATTAAACCTTTTGGATTACGTATTTTACCGCTGCTGGAAAATTCAGGTATCGACCTTAAAAATATTCAAAAACATGAAACCGCCGAAGTTCCATCTTGGTGTATTAAACAACCTTCTATTCTGTTCGACTTACATGATGGCAAAAAATCCGAATCAAATCCGATACTTCTCAAACAAAACTTTCAGGTACTGCAATCACGTTACGATGATTACCAGCAAGTCTATACTGATGGTTCCAAAGAAGGAGATAAAGTTGGTTGTGCGTATGTTTCTAAAGATACGCACAGAACCATGCGCCTTCCAGATGGTTCATCTATTTTTACAGCTGAAGCCAAAGCAATAGACCTAGCTTTAGATTTTATCAGTTCTTCAACAATTCAAAAAGCAATTATATTTTCTGATTCACTTTCTGTGCTTAAGGCTTTAGACCATTCATCATCTAAAAATCCTCAAATTCAAAAATTGATCGAAAAACATAATGAAATTTCTAAAACACACCAAATCTTGTTTTGTTGGCTTCCGAGCCATATTGGCATTGTCGGCAATGAATATGCTGACAAGAAAGCAAAGGAATCGCTCAATCTTGATCCATCTGTTTTTAAAATTCCTTTTAATAATTTTAAACCATTTATCAACAGATACATCTTGTCGGAATGGCAAGGCGAATGGGACCGTGCAATAAATAACAAACTCCGTGCCATTAAACCTGCCGTTAGTACAAAATGCTCTCCTCCACAGTTTTCCAGAAAAGAGGACGTAGTATTAACACGACTGCGCATCGGCCATACTAGAGTTACTCATTCTTATATTTTTAATGGTGATGATCAGCCTTCTTGTGTAGGTTGTGATCAGCCATTCACTGTGAAACATATCTTAATTGACTGTGTTGACTTTTCACCCTCACGTATTTTATATTTCAAAGCTGACACATTGCAACAACTGTTTCGAGATTTACCTGTTGATAATATTATTTTATTCTTAAAAGAAATTTTCATAAGATTTAACTGTTTCAGATTTTTATACATTATCATTCTGACTTTTTACTTTTAATATCATCATAATTATTCTTGCCGTTTAACCATTAACCGTTTGACGCTTATGACCCACAAAGAGGGTTGACGCGTCGTTAAACACGAAATCATCATCATCATCATCTTATTCTAACTTGAAAAACATTTTCCCACTGAGTGCCGTGATCAACGTGGTGCATGCAGAAGGGCATGTTTGATGACGTCACCCTTGTAAACATGTACTTCTCACAATGTCTGCTAAAAAGAAGTCTTTGAAATACATTAGAACAATAAACAAAATGTCATGAAAAAGCTTTGCAGTATAGCAGCCCGGGCAAATATCGCTCTCAGGCGGGGAATGTGATCCCATGTTCCTCCTCAAGAATCAAAATACACCATAACCTCTTTATAGCACTGTTAATGGGGTTCAAAGCAGAAACCGTGTTAGTTAAACAACCGTGTTATATCCAAACAAAAATGTGTAGATTATATAGAAAAATGACCATATATGGTCATTTTTCTATACAGTCGAACTCGGCAGGCTCGAACACCACGTTTGGGTCAAACTGACTTTTCAGTCCCGGCAAAATCCCTATTCATTTTAACTAAACATGCCACCCTTGACTTGAACCACGATGGCTCGCACCCTCGAACTCTAAGCCTGGTCCCTAGAGTGCATTTTCTATGTAAAATCCCACCGATGGCTTGCACTAATTACCTTTTTAATCAAAGTACTGAAAGTACTGAGGAAAGTTGATTTATGAGGAATAATTATTATATAACAATGTTAGTCGTAGATCAAGCAGTTATCTAGATATTCTGTTGAAACAAATATAGAGACTAACTTCCCATATCACAGGTCCTGGTGTATGAATGACATTTGACGTGTCACCAGTAACAATTCTGATTCTGGTTCTGATTTGACAAGGTTCAAGTGGGTTAAAAAATTTGACAAAGAAAAAATGATTCATTGATTGTTTTGAGTTTAACGACAGGTCAACCCTAGTGGAACATTTTTGTCTTCTCCAAGAGAAAGGGGAAAAGATTTTTTGTTTGATTTGAGGTTTAACATCCCAGTCGACACTGTAAAGGTCATTTTGGAGATATTGCTTCCAATTTGTGGGACTTTTACCCGTTATTGAGATTAAATGACATCTCAAGCCCTGCCGCCCAATGAAACCAATAGGGTTCATAAGCATGGACGGGCCGACTCGCACCGCTTTGCCTGGGCAGGCTTAGATCCTCTATGCAGTTTACCAGTACTTGTGTGGGTCGGTTTCAGCTCTGCGTGGAAGCATCATGCAGCCCATATATTTCTTTAAGCCCTGATGGGCAGGGCCGTTGTAGAGAAGATGAAAGTGAGGGACAGAGGAGAAAGAGGAAAATGAATGTAAGTGTAGGAACAGAAGAAATATCAACACTCCCTCACTCTACCGTTACCTGCTGCAAGGACAGCAGGTGTTGCCCAACTGTAAGTCAATATCAGCTGGACTCCCCAGTGACACAAGATACACATCGCCATTGCCTCACTCAACTATCCCCACGAAGAAAATACGGAAGAAAGAAAGATAAACGTGCCTGCCAATTTCTTCATGGTCCAACCATAAATTCTAAATTAGCTCAGTACATATCTGCCAATAATCTTACAGAGAAGTTCTCCTAACGGGAGACCCCCGCCCATAGGTGCTTGAAGAAATATATGGGCTGCATGATTCTTCCACGCAGAGCTGAATCCGACCCGCACACTAGTACTGGTAAACCGCTTAGAGGATCTAAGCCTGTCCAGGAACCGCGGTGCGAGGTGGACCATCCAAGCTAATAAACCTTATTGGTTTCATTGGGCGACAGGGCTTGAGATGTCATTTCATCTCAATGTCGAGTAAAAGTCCCACAAAATTGGGAGCAAGTCTCCAAAATGACCTGTACAGTGTTGATGGGGACGTTAAACCTCAAATCAATCTCCTAGCGGGCACATGATGTCTTAGCAACGTCGCAATGATACGACGATGCACATAGGTTGTGCAGCCGCTTGGAGCTATGTTCCTTGGGGCGTCGGGACATAAAAAGGAGAATAACTTGACAAAAAAGATCATTTTTTAAACCATTTGATTTAGACATTATAACTCTGGTCAGACACCGCGTTTACCCAAGGCGATTTAAAATACGTTTATTCCCACATGTACGGGGTCCTAAAAACATTAACCCATTAATGTCAATTGTTTCAATTCTGTGACATTTGGAAACAGTTAAGATAGATTAGAGGCCACAGAATGTTGCGTCTGATCGGTTTCTTTACTATTTGCTAAAGTACGGAACTTGATTTAAACAACACATGTTTTGTAATATCAGAGCTCTCGAAAGCAGGCAAATTGTAGGTCAGTAAAGGGTTGTTTAGTTGGTCAATGATAAGCTAACCCTTTTTACCCTGTAGACCGGTGCAGACGCCGAGGTAGAAATACACTGTATCTATGCAAACCTTGTAGATCCTGATAAGACGGCACGTAGCTAGAACGTCTCGCCAGAATCTACATGTACACTGTTTGTCATCCTGTCAGTGAGCTAATCAGAAATCTTTTTCTATAAGAATATATTTAAAGCGAGAATAATCCTGTTTAGAAACTCAGGGATGATTTGTTTGTTTGTTTGATTTGAGGTTTAACGTCCCCGTCAACACTAAACTCAGGGATGAAAGAGTAAAACATAAATATCACCGAAAAGCGCGTAGGAAAATAGTTCCAGAGTACTGTTTTCTTTTCAGAATTCGTCTTTCTGTGCCAATTTAAATTCAATCCGTATAAAGTCTCAAAAACTGAAATATTTTGAAAGACGTTCCATGCGGGGCCGGCCTGCAAAATTAATTTTCAAGAGTTCATTTGGACTATTTTATGCAGCGTACGAACAACGGAAGTGGAGCAACCGGTCCAGTACCGGAAGTAGAAATGTAATGACAAAGAAACTTGATTTAAAAAATCAACTTTCAAAATTCCAATTTTATGGATCAAGTCATGCAGGCGCGTGATCAGTATCATAAGCCGCTTTGATATTGACAAAGCATCTTACCGAAACAGCTGTTTACATAACACAGGTGCACTTGATTGGCACAATCCCTTTGATCAACAGGTCAAGAGATTAATCTTGAGAAGGTGTCAAATTAAGTTTATTGTAAACACCTATAATAACCCAGGGCTAATGAGGCTGCATAAGGAAATTAAAGCTGGCAAAATATTTTTCAAATTAAAATTTCACACCGACATTGAGTAAGACCTGCCAAAATTACAGTCTTTGCCTTAAAATAAGGACCAAAAATACGGCTCATCATTCACTCCTGCAGTCATGTCCTATGTTGTATTTTAAACTTTTCATCTTGCAAATAAAATTAAAAGTTTTATTATTGTTGTATTTTCTTATCTCCCTGAAAGTGCGAAAGGTATACTACGTGGCTTAAATTATGACCGATAAATGTACCTGAAGTCACCAAAATCGCCGCAGCTATGATAAAAAATCATAGTACACAAAGATGGATCTTGCCGAGTTGGACTCCAATGGCTCGAACTACCGATGGCTCGAACTTGTTTCGGCGGTCCGGGCAAGTTTGAGCCATCAAAGTTCGACTGTATAATCTATACATTTTTGGGATCCATCTTGAAACTGTGTTATTTCCAAACCCATATATAACGAACTGTGTTATAACGAAGTTGTGGTGTAACAAAAAATATAAATCATGGTCACATATTTCTTAGTACATGATTTCTACCACAGAACAGCTAGATACTTTTCGTGATAAAATTGTAAAATAAAATGTTTTAAAGCAATAAAAACCAATAAAATCTTATTAAAAAGATCCAAATGATGAACTTTATCTTACATTCATGGTCATTTTTGCAATGACTAAAAATAATCAATAACTCTAAACACAAAAACCGATAAAAATCTTATCATTCTGTGCTGATTTGTTTGTTTTGTTTGCTTTATTTAAGGTTTAGTGTCCCCTTCAACACTGTCAAGGCTGTGAGAACCAATACATGCATATGATACTTCATAAAAATACGTCCCCATCAACACTGTAAAGGTCATTTTGGAGAAGTTGCTTCCAATTTTGTGTGACTTTTACCCAACATTGAGATGAAATGACATCTCAAGCCCTGCCGCCCAATGAAACCAATAGGGTTTATAAGCATGGACGGGCCGACTCGCACCGCTTTGCCTGGGCAGGCTTAGATCCTCTTAGCAGTTTACCAGAACTCGTGTGTGGGTCAATTTCAGCTCTGGGTGGAAGCATCATGCAGCCGATATATTTCCTCAAGCCCAGATGGGCAGAGGCCGTCATAAAAATACTACAATAATCTTAAGTTTTGGGACAGATAGACCTGAACAATTAGTGTAGACCCAGATCAGACTACTCCTGATCAGGGTCTATACACTGCCATTCTTTTTCACTTTTTGGACTCCTTGCTGGATTGTGATACAAATATGTTAAAATTTAAAAGACTTACAGCATAAGTCCTCAAGGGGTCCAATTTTTTAAGAATTTTGCAGTAATAAAGCTGTTATTTACTGCTGTAATATTGTATCATAAATCATGGTCATATATTACTTAACACTAGATTACTACCACTGATTCTTGAAAACATAGTATAATAAAGAGTATAATTTTAAAACAAAAAAAAATCTTATTAAAAAGATCCATATGATAAACATAATCTTACATTCATGGTCATTTTTGCATAAAAAATAAATCGAAACATGAAAATACAATAAAAATCTTATCATTCTGTGACCAACAAATGTATTTATAAACATATGCAGAAAACATTCATATGATATTTCATAAAATGAACTACCATAATTGGGACAGACAGGCTTAAACAAACAGTCCAGACCATTCTGTCTCCACTTTCTTGACTCCTTGCTGGATCAAGAAACAAACTTGTTGAAATTTTAGGAGAATTACTCACGTGATTTTTATAGTATAATTTTTCAGTCCTTTCCCTGCTTACTGTGGAGTTGGTGAGAAGTACATGGCTTAAGACTATACACAGGATGTATCTAGACCAGGTTGGCCCATAGCGTCATTGACATTGTGTCAATTCACAAAATTGTCAATAATCAAGTTATTTCACATTGGCCCAGTTACAGGTTCTCGGTCAGCTGTATTAGCCCTCAGCTTTCTGTCTCGGGCCAATACAGCAGACCACGGACCTACAACTGGGCCAGTACAAAATTACTTGATTAATAACGTTATATTATTAATTGACAATCCTGTATTGATCGGAGGTCATCCGTATTAACACCAGGTCAACCAATATTAACTGAGGTCCAGTGAGGTCAAAAATCAATAATCATGATTTTTAATTGTGTCAATTAATAAAATAGTCATTGATCAAGTAATTTCGCATTGACACAATTACAGGTCCTCGGTCAGCTGCATTAGCCCTCGGCCTTCGGCCTCGGGCCAATGCAGCAGACCTCAGACCTGTACCTGGGCCAATACCAAATTACTTGATTAATAACATTATAGTATTGAAGTGTAGAACATTACAGGGTAGTACAGTAGTGTAGTCCAGCACATCGAAATACATTACAGTACCGTGCAGTGCATATAGTATGGTATAATTCAGGAGAATGCACTGCTGACCAGTGCAGCAAAACAAAACAGTACAAAACAGTGTTGTTCACATTATTTTAGTGTAGTACTGTACAGTATAGCACAGTACAGGAAAGAGTACTGAAAAGTGGAGTATAGTCCATTATATTCATAGATGCAAGGCTGTATTGTGCAGATAAGTATAGCTCAGGGCAGTACGTAACCAAAATGGCCTACAGAGATTTAACCCTTATCATGCTGTTCATGACAACCCCTATCTTTGAAAACAGTGTAGATCCAGATCAGATGGCTTCTGAAGAAGCCATCTGATCAGGATCTGCACTGTTTGGTATTCAGTTTATGAATTTGTAGCAATAAATTACATCAAGTAATTTGATTGGTTGATAGACAGAAATGGGTGTGGCTAAAATGAAAATTCAGCAAGATAAGGGTTAATTTTTGACTAGGGATTGAGGGAAGAACTGAATAAATCTTGAGACAAAACTTACTATTATAGTGTCTACTGATACAGTAGCCAGATATGAACAAAGTCTGCCTGAAAGCTCAGACAATTTGACCACATAAATAAAATTTTCACATTTTGTGTATGCTGACTTTGGGGCTAGTGCAATAGCACTTGAGAGGAATAGGAACACCTTCAGGGAGGCAACTCCTCCAACAGTATTTTTGTCTCCCATTTCAATAGGGGTCAACTCTTAAGAGTAGCCCCTTTTTTCGGTGGGACAGGGCTTATAGAAAAGCGAACACGAAGTCCCCAAAATTGTCTACCTTTGAAAATGGCAGAAAAATCTGCCAGGTTTTCTCATTCCCCTTAATCCTTATCCCTCTGAATATTTTATTTAGCCACACCCATTTCTGACTTTGAACCAATCAGATTACTTGATGTAATTTATTCCTGCAATTTCATAAACTGAATGTCAAACAGTGTAGATCCTGATCAGATGGCTTTTTCAGAAGCCATCTGATCGGGATCTACACTTGTTTTCAAAGGTAGGGGTTGTTGTGAACAGCAGGATAAAGGTTAATTTATTTTTGTATACCAGAGCTATCAAGCACATTCTTTGACAACCCAGCACACTAATTTTATAATTATTACTGTACAATTTTGATTTCGGTAACAATTCTGTCAGTCAGTTGCTACACTCGACACAATCATTATGCTAAATAGGCAGTGAAATGTTGATGGTTTTTGTTACATAATCTGATGCCATTTATTCAAAACTACCCGGCCTCGGTAGCTCGGCCAGAAGCGCGTCTGACTGTTGATCAGGAGGACATGGGTTCGATCCCTGCCGGGGTCGGCAACATTCTTTTATAGGGATTGATCATGAAATCTTTTCTACAGTCATTCTCTCCCTTCCGCTGACCCAAGAAGGGCAGTTGCCACTTTCTGGCGAAAGAATGTGCACTATGTGCACTGTACTGGTTACCTGCTTATGTATAAGCCTGCCCAGGAAAAGTGTGGATAGATAAACTGACCAGCTCAAAAATGACCTAAATAAACTCCAATACAAACAAACAAACAAATTATTTAAAACTAATGATAATGATGTTGTTAATATATGAAATGCTGATGATTTTTCTTTAATACACAATTTGGGGATATTTGTTTACAACTAACAATGTTTGTAAATGGCTTGTCTCTTGATAAAACTTTGATAATATGGCAAATATGCTATTAATATTTTTTTTGTGAAAATATTTGAGTAAAATACCTGTTAAACAGAAGTTAAAATCCCGAAATCTCCTTAATGTAGATAAAAAGTATTCTTGTATTCAATACGTGTTTAAAAAACCTTTCTTATAAATCCTCTCACAAATTACCACTTGTTTGAGATGGCCATTTATATATAATCCCAAAAGTTTATAGATTATGTAGGAAAATGACCATAAATGGACACTTTTCTGTATAACCTATACTTTTGGCTTTGACATAACATGGCTGTTTAACTAACATGGTTTCAGCTTTGAACCCAAATACACCAAAACCTCTTTATAACACTATTAACAGGGTCCAAAGCAGAAACTGTGTTAGTTAAACAACTGTGTTATATCCAAACAAAAATATATAGATTATATAGAAAAATGACCATTCATGGTCATTTTTCTATATCAATCATACATTTTTGGGATCCATCTTGAAACAGCGTTATTTTTGGGATCCATCTTGAAACCGTGTTATAAGGAACCATGTTATAATGAACCCTGTTATAATGAGGTTGTGGTTTAACAGTGTCATAAAGAAGCTGTTGTGTGACCTGTTTTATCAAAGCTTCAAAATCATCGAGACCCTGTAACAAAATTTGTCAAGATTTCTTCGCTGTTGTAGCATAGTAACCTAAGCATTGACTAGAGGCATAACTGTTATCTCCATAGCAACAGTAGACCTCCATAATTTCTGTCTCCATGGTAACATGGTCTCCACTGGTAACCAGACTATCTCTTCATAGCAACGACTGTTCTATCAAAATGCTGTCAAAACCATCTGGTGGGTGGTGATAAAAATTTGTAAACTGTACATCTAAGACAGCTCCTTCATCAACTGAAATGTATGAAGAAATCTGTAACATCACTGGCTTTGGGAGAAGAAAATTACTGTTATATATAGTTTTTGTTTGTTTGATGTAAGGTTTAACGTCCCCGTCAACACTGCAAAGGTCATTTTGGAGACGTTGCTTCCAATTTTGTGGGACTTTTACCCGACATTGAGATGAAATGACATCTCAAGCCCTGCAACCCAATGAAACCAAATAGGGTTTATATGCATGGACGGGCCGACTTGCACCGCTTTGCCCAGGCAGACTTAGATCCTCTAAGCGGTTTACCAGTACTTGTGTGCGGGTCGGTTTCAGCTCTGCATGGAAGTATCATGCAGCCCATCTATTTCTTCAAGCCCCAATAGGCAGGGGCGTATGTTATATACAGTCAACCCTCTTTATACCCACATTTGATATAACAACAAAACTTGTTATAAAGACAATTTCCATGAAACAAATAGATCAATTGCAAGATGAGGGGATTAATAGAGATATTCAAGAATAGTGTCATTATTTAATACTCCAAGAAACAAATGTTGTGGATATTTGTAAGAATTGCCTCTGCGAGGCGATTCTAACAAATCTTGTTGTGGATATTTGTAAGAATTGCATCTGCGAGGCGATTCTAACAAATCTCCACAACATTTGTTTCCTTGAGGTAATAAGGATTTGCTACAATTTCCTAAGTGAAACAGGACAAGCTTATAAACTTTGATTGGTATTTCCACAAACTTGCACAAAAAAGAAAATCTTGAAAAGAATCTTTACCTAAGAGGAAGGATGGGAGGCTACTCTTAACCCTTATGCTGCTGAACACAACAACTCCTACCTTTGTTTGTTTGTTTGATTTGAGGTTTAACGTTCCCGTCAACACTGTATAGGTCATTTTGGAGACGTTGCTTCCAATTTTGTGGGACTTTAACCCGACATTGAGATGAAATGACATCTCAAGCACTGTCGACCAATGAAACCAGTAGGGTTTATTAGCATGGACGGTCACTCCTACCTTTGCAAACAGTGTAGATCCTAATCAGGCTTTCATCACAAAAACACACCTTTATAATTCTGAGCCCCTTGAACCCCACTTTTATATACTAAAACTGGGGTTTACAGGGTTAAACATTACTTTTCTTATTTCTGTCAAAATATAGATTGTGGGTACTCGTTAGAACCGCCTCATTCAAGTACCCACCATCTATATTTTATGCAGAAATAAGAAAAATATCACAATTTATCATCTTAAAATTTTCATTTTTTTTTCAGTGGTAAAATTTACAATGTATTTGTAAAGGCGTGTTTTTGAAATGTGCAAACAGTGTAGATCTGAATCAGGTGGCTTCTGAAGAAGCCATCTGATCAGGATCTACACTATTTGTCATGCAGTTTTTTAACTGAACAAATGTATTACATCAAGAAATTTGATTGGCTGATAGTCAGCAATGGGCACAGCATAATTAATTTATGCAGCAGGATACAGGTTAAAGGAAAGAATTTGCTTGCAAGTGTTCAAGATGCACTGTTTCACACCATCGTCTAACTATAAACCACCCTTCATCTTGATGGAAAGTAAAGTGTACGTGGAACTAGCCAGAAATGGAATATTTACAGGTATCCCGACAAGGGCATAGCTGTGCTAATGTTTAGTAAACTGTAACAATGAAATGGTATACACTGCTCAACTACATGGCGTAATTTTTTACTATGTTTCAGCTTGATTTAATGTAGTCTATGGGAGGAGTTAGGTTACTAAATTTTCAAAGGGGCATTACTGATAATATTTGTAGGACTGTAACCTCAAAACAATATGCTGCTCAACATCATGGTCTAACTAGAATTTGTTTTTCTACAAAAACACAGATGTCTCCCCCGTTTTTGACTGCTAAATATAACCTTGACATTGGAGGTATTGAGCTGGGTCTTGTTTTTTAACACATCATCTAATGAAGATGAACATTTCTGCATAGTAACTTTAAAAATGTTCAAAGAAAAATAAAAAAGTTATTGGCCGTAAACAAAAAAGCACTTTTTTACCTTTGACCTCTAAGTATGACCTTGACCTTTGCGGTACAACACATCGTCTCATGATGGTTAACATTTCTGCCAAGTAATTTCATAATCCATCAAAGAATAAGGAAGTTATTGACTGTCCTTTTTTTACCTTTGACCTCTAGGTATGACCTTGACATTGGAGGTATGGACCTTGGTCTTGCACATGACTCATGGTCCAACTTTCAAGCCTCTAGCTCCAACAGTTTTTGAGATATCTTGCTGACAAGATTTTATTAAAAAAAATTCAAAGGGCAATAACTCTTGAAAGGGGCATAATCCGGATGAGAAAAAAATACGTGTCAGCTTATTTTCCATTAGGAATGCATATATGAAATTTCAAAACCATAGCATACACAGTTCTAAAGTTATGCTATGCATCACTTTTAGGATTCATTACAATGGGCACAAATTACCAAAATGACAAAGGGCCATAACTCGCAAAGTATTTTTCGGAATTTTGTCAAAAGTTAATCAGTTCATATACTCATCACCGTCAATATACTCAACAACTTTCAAGGCTCCAGCTCCAATAGTGTTTGAGATATTTTGCTGACAAGATTTTATTAAAAAAATTTCAAAGGGCAATAACTCTTGAAAGGGGCATAATCCGGACGAGAAAAAAAATACGCGTCAGCTAATTTTTCATGAGGAACCCATATATGAAATTTCAAGACCCTAGCATACACGGTTCTAAAGTTATGCTATGCATCACTTTTAGCATACATTACAATGGGCACAAATTACCAAAATGACAAAGGGCCATAACTCACAAAGTATTTTTTGGAATTTTGTCAAAAGTTAATCAGTTCATCTACTCATCACCACCAATATATACACCAACTTTCAAGCCTCTAGCTCCAATAGTTTTTGAGATATCTTGCTGACAAGATTTTATTAAGAAAAATTCAAAGGGCAATAACTCTTGAAAGGGGCATAATCCTGACGAGAAAAAAAATACGTGTCAGCTTATTTTCCATCAGAAATGCATATATGAAATTTCAAAATTATAGCATACACCGTTCTAAAGTTATGCTATGCATCACTTTTAGCATACATTACAATGGGCACAAATTACCAAAATGACAAAGGGCCATAACTCACAAAGTATTTTTCGGAATTTTGTCATAAGTTAATCAGTTCATCTACTCATCACAAACAATCTATTCACCAACTTTCAAGGCTCTAGCTCCAATAGTTTTTGAGATATCTTGCTGACAAGATTTTATTAAAAAAAATTTCAAAGGGCAATAACTCTTGAAAGGGGCATATTCCGGACGAGAAAAAAAATACGCGTCAGCTAATTTTCCATGAGGAATCCATATATGAAATTTCAAAACCCTAGCATACATGGTTCTAAAGTTATGCAGTGCATCACTTTTAGCATACATTACAATGGGCACAAATTACCAAAATGACAAAGGGCCATAACTCACAAAGTATTTTTCGGAATTTTGTCAAAAGTTAATCAGTTCATCTACTCATCACCATCAATATAATCACCAACTTTCAAGGCTCTAGCTCATAGTTTTTGAGATATCTTGCTGACAAGATTTTATTAAAAAAAAAAAAATTCAAAGGGCAAGTACTCTTGAAGGGGGCATAATCCGGACGAGAAAAAAATACGCGTCAGCTAATTTTCCATGAGGAATCCATATATGAAATTTCAAAACCCTAGCATACACGGTTCTTTAGTTATGCTATGCATCAAAAGCGTAATGGACGGACGAACGGACGAACGAACCAGAACCAATATGCCCCTCAAACTTTTTCAAAGTTGGGGGCATAATAAGAAAGTTATTGACAGAACACAAAAAAGGCCCTTTTTTTACCTTTAACCTCTATGTATGACCTTGACCTTTCAGGTATTAAACTGGGTCATGCGTGCAACACATCATCTCATGGTGGTTAACATTTCTGCCTAGCAATTTCAAAATCCATCTAAAAATAAGAAAGTTATTGACCAAACACGAAAAAAGGCCCCTTTTTTTACCTTTGACCTCTATGTATGACCTTGACATTTTAGGTACCAAACTGAATCATGCATGCAACACATCGTCCCATGATAATTAACATGTTTGCCAAGTAACTTCAAATTCTATTTAAAAATAGGCAAGTTATTGACAAAACCCGAAAAAAGGCCCCTTTTTTTACCTTTGACCTCTAAGTATGACCTTGACCTTTGAGGTACCAACCTGGGTCATGCGCACAACACATCGCCTTATATTGGTTCACATTTCTGCCATGTGATTTCAAAATCCATCTCAAAATAAGAAAGTTATTGACCAAATACGAAAAAAAGGCCCACTTTTTGACCTTTGACCTCTAAGTATGACCTTGACCTTTGAGGTACCGACCTGCCTCATGTGCACCACACATCGTCTCCTGATTGTTAATAATTATGCCAAGTAATTTTAAGATCCATCTCAAAATTAGAAAGTTATTGACCAAATACGAAAAAAAGGCCCCTTTTTTGACCTTTGACCTCTAAGTATGACCTTGACCTTTGAGGAACCGACCTGCCTCATGCGCACCACACATCGTCTTATGGTTGTTAATAATTATGCCAAGTAATTTTAAAATCCATCTCAAAATAAGAAAGTTATTGACCAAATACGAAAAAAAGGCCCCTTTTTTGACCTTTGACCTCTAAGTATGACCTTGACCTTTGAGGTACCGACCTGCCTCATGCGCACCACACATCGTCTTATGGTTGTTAATATTTCTGCCAAGTAATTTTAAAATCCATCAAAAAATAAGAAAGTTATTGACCGGACACGATTTGCCCATACATATATACATACCAACAAACTTCCAAGGGAGATAATTCAAAAAGTATAAATGCGAGAGTTATGGTTCTTGCGCACTGCACGTCGTCTAATGCTGATTAATATTTATACGAAGTTTCGTGACGATAGCTCTAACGGTTTTCAAGTTACAGAGCGGACACGAAAGTGTGACAGACGGACAGACGGACAGACAGACAGACGGACAGACAGACGCCCGGGGGAAAAACAATATGTCTCTCCGAAAAAAAATTTTTCGGGGGAGACATAACTATAAATCATTGTAGGAGAATTACACCAAGTCCTTAACCCATTGTATACTAGTGGACTCTTCCATTGCTATATGTTAGACAAGTCCATTTGTCACATAAGGGGTGACAGGCCTATTTTTTCATTTTTATTCTATTTTTGACGGAAAATTCTGTTAGCAAATAGTGCAGGCCTTGATCAGATGCCGCGTTTGGCGGCATCTGATCTGGGCCTGCACTGTTTGCCAAGGTACCCCTATAAGGCTCTTCCACATGCAATGGGTTAATGTGTTCGAATTTTCTGGATTTTATGGTAACAAAATTTTTACTGTTCTCTAACATCATACATACCATAGAATACAGGGTATATAGTTCCTTTTATTCCCATCATAGGACAATTCAATGGTTTACCATTTAGATAAAAATTCAACTCAACATGGTCATAGGCTAAACCCTGAAAAATATTATGATGATATAGATGTACTACTTACAAACAATATACACCACAACCTCTTTATAACACTATTGATGGGATCAAAAGCAGAAACTGTGTTAGTTAAACAACCATGATATATCCAAACAAAAATGTATAGATTATATAGAAAAATGACCATTTATGGTCATTTTTCTATATAATCTATACATTTTTGGGAGCCACCTTAAAACCGTGTTATATCCAAAACCGTGTTACAATGAACTGTATTATAATGAGATTGTGGTGTACTACAGTAAAACTTAGATGGCTCATTTACCATCAATGAGTCGAACCTGTTCTTGAGCCCCTGGGGAAATCCTTGACATAAGAAATAGAGGGGATAATTTAGGAGATTTTCGTCTTATCTTGCAAATGGATGCTGTGTGTATTCATTAGAATCGCCTCGATGAGGCAATTCTAATGAGTACACACAGCACACATATTCATTATGAAACGCCGAAAAGATGTTCAAAAGTATCTCGTTATGCTTCCTGGCAGTAAGTCTCAGTGGCTCCAACTACGCCTGTCTCGAACCGATTTTCGTGGTCCGAAAGGTGCTTGAGCCATTGATTTGTTTGTTTGTTTGATTTGAGGTCTAACGTCCCCTTCAACACTGAATAGGTCATTTTTGAGATGTTTCTTCCAATTTTGTGGGACTTTTACCCAACATTGAGATGAAATGACATCTCAAGACCTGTCGCCCATTGAAACCATCATGGTTCAAAAGCATGGATGGTCCGACTCGCCCCGCTTTGCCTGGGCAGGCGTAGATCCTCTAAGCCGTTTATCAGCACACGTTTGCAGTCAGTTTCAGCTCTGGGTGGAGGCATCATGCAGCCCATCTATTTCTTTAAGAGCCGACGGGCGGGGGCCGTCGAGCCATTGAAATTCAACTGTATTTATAATTCTATCACAACAGGCCTATATATTCAATGGAAAGGAACTGTGATTTATTTTGCAATAGCCATTGTTTTATGATGTCATTCCTAGATTCTTTGACGTCAGATGGTATTAAGTAATTTTTTCCTAAACTAGAAATGCGTCCATAGGACACGGATGCCCCCGCCTGAAATATGTCTATGTTCGTATTCATCCATAGAAAGTTATTGACCATGTTTAAGTTTTGGACCCTTTTTATGCCATTTGACCTCTAAGTATGACCTTGACCTTGGAGGTACGGATCTGGTTTTGCACATGACACATCGTCTCATGATGGTAAACATTTCTTCAAAATAATTTCAAATCCATCCAGAAATAAGTAAGTTATTGGCTGCGTTAAAGTTTCGGACCCTTTTTTGACCTTTGACCTCTAAGTATGACCTTGACCTTGGAGGTACAGACCTGGGTTTTGCATGTGACACATCGTCTCATGGTGGTTAACATTTCTACAAAGTAATTTCAAAATCCATCCAGAAATAAGAAAGTTATTGACTTCGTTTAAGTTTTGGACCATTTTTTTGACATTTGACCTCTAAGTATGACCTTGACCTTGGAGGTATGGACCTGGGTTTTGCATGTGACACATCGCCTCATGATGGTTAACATTTCTACAAAGTAATTTCAAAATCCATCCTGAATAAGAAAGTTATTGACTGCGTTTAAGTTTCAGACCCTTTTTTTGACCTTTGACCTCTAAGTATGACCTTGACCTTGGAGGTACGGACCTGGGTGTTGCGCGTGACACGTTGTCTCATGATGGTTAACATTTCTGCGGAGTAATTTTAAAATCCATCAAGAAATAAAGAAGTTATTGACCGCATTTAAGTTTCCGACGCACGGACGCACGCACGAACGGATGTCTTTACGGATGTATACTTGTGTGTCTTCATCCCTACAAAGTACCCTTGTGTGTCAAATTTCCTGGAAATTTCTTGGAATTTCTTGGAAAAAAAGACACACAAGTTACTATTTTAGACACACAAACCACTGACGGAATAAATCGCATTGAGTTTAATGGAAGTGTCCATACTTTTAAACACACAAGTATACATCTGTTCCTGCGGACGGACGGACAGGGGCAACGCTATATGCCCTTTCCACCATTCTTCGAATGGCGGGGGCATAAAAACGTTATGAAAGGACTTAAATGCATGTGTTATGGGGAAATGGGCACACATGGTAGATTTTTCCCGCCATTTTTCAAAGGGAGACAACTTTCGGGACTTTCTGTTCGCTTTTCTATAAGCCCTGTCCTTTGAAAAAGTGGTCTACTCTTAAAGGAAAGAATTTGCTCCCCAGGAGCAAATTCTTTCCTTTAAGAGTTGACCCCTATTGACATGGGAGACAAAAATACTTTTGCAGGAGTTGCCTCCCCTGAAGGTGTTCCCATTCCCCTAAAGTGAATAATTTTAGCGGGATTTGTTCTAACGATGGTGAAAGGTTGGGAGAATTTAAAGGCAACCAACAACACTATTGCCGATTTTCAGTGTGTTAGAATCAAAACTGATCAGCTCTAGTATGTGAATTGTTGAGAAATAAATCATAGTCTGTCAGTTGTAAGAAGACAAATCACTCGTGCAACACATTTGTGATTTGATCTACTTCACAAGTGATCTCCAAACTATGATTTATTTCTCAACAATTCATTGCTAAGTTGATCTAGAATATGATGATATGCATTTACTACTTAAAAACAATATGATTATATATATTGTATATATGTACACCAAAACCTCTTTATAACAATATTAACGGGGTCCAAAGCAGAAGCCTTGTTAGTTAAACAATCGTGTTATATCAAAGCACAAATATATAGATTATATAGAAAAATGACCATTTATGGTCATTTTTCTATATAATCTATACATTTTTGGGATCCATCTTGAAACAGTGTTATAGCCATAACCGTGTTATAATGAACCGTGTTATAATGAAGTTGTGGTGTACATGTTAAAAACAATTTTAAGATACATGTACATGTATATATATTTTTTATGAACAATAAGATGATTTACATGTACATGTACCATTTATTTTTCTATAAACTATACACTTTAAGGGCCACAATCATGTATGAATTACAGCCTTACTTAAAACTTGAACACCATCTGGACCATGAAAGTTTGATCGAGATAGGGTTAGCTTACGTTATTGAGGGTAACTTATACTGCCAAAACACAAGACATGAGTGAGTATTTGAGTTTTACGTCTCACCAACAGCTAAGGTCATACAGAGATGGGCCTCGGTTTAAAGACTCATCTGAAAGTCTGGAGAAGCCCGAGATCGATCCTGCGACCCCTGGTTTACAAGGGGAGTATAACCACTGCACCATGGAGGCTTCGCCAAGACACGAGACATAATGGGGTGACCTTAGGATATATTTTCGACTTTTTATCAAATAAATGTATGTTGTATGTACTCAATAGAATCGCCTCAATGTGTAATGAGTATACACAACATATATTTTCAAGTTGAAATGAAACAAACCTCCATAGATTAACTTAACACCTGGATATCTGGAGCTTTATATAGCAGGAGTCCATTTCAAAATTTAGGGTCTTCAGGTTGTGTTTTCTTCAAAATTTATTTGGAAAATGACTGAACTTTTAGCAAACAGTGGAGGCCCTGATCAGATGCTGCATTTTGCGGCGTCTGATATGGGCCTGCACTGTTTGCCCGGGTACCCATTTTGGGGTTTCCGTTACAAAATGGGTTAAATGAAAACCTGTGTTGTGGGTACACCACAACCCCATTATAACATTGTTCTTTCTAACATGGTTTGGATATACAACGGTTTCAGGATGGATTAAAAAAATGTATAGATTAATATATAAAAAATATAATTGTAAATGGTCCCTTTTTTATATAATCTATACATTTTTGTTTGGATGCTGCATGGTTGTTTAACTATCACTGTTTCTGCTTCGGATCCCATTAGTAGAATTATAAAGAAGTTGTTCAGAATCTCCTCAATGAGGCAGCTTGCAGAAACAGATGGGCTGCATGATGCTTCCACGCAGAGCTGACACCGACCCACACACGAGTACTGGTAAACCGCTTAGAGGATCTAACCCTGCTCAGGCAAAGGGGTGTGAGTAGGACCATCCATGCTTAAAAACCCTATTGGTTTCATTGGGCGACAGGGCTTGAGAAGTCATTCCATCTCATTGTTGGGTAGAAGTCCCTTAAAATTGGAAGTAACTTCTCCAAAATGACCTTAATAGTGTTGACCTGGACGTTAAACCTCAAATCAAACAAACAAACACACAAGGAGGCAATTCTAACAGCAAGAACCCACAAAATAAGTTTCTGAAGAAATACAAGGAAAATTATTCCTTAATTACATGTATCCTTCTGGTGCTGTGAAAGCCACAAGATCATAAAATCGGAACTAATTCTGAAAACTTACAAACACTAGCCCTCCAGACACCTAGAAAAACTGCATCTATTTATGTTGTCTGCTGCAAACTCTTGCAAACATACCAAACCTATTTTGCATACAGGCAGTGTTGATCCTAATCACATTGTCTGATCTTGGGCCCCACATTTGCTGCAATTAAAACTTTTAAAGTAACCAGCAGACAACAACAAGAGGGCCATGATGGCCCTGGATCGCTCACCTGATCCATAGAGTAACAAGTGGGACCCGGGGAGGGCCATTATTAACCTCAGGGCTATAGTGTGCATAATGTTCAGAGACGTCTATAAAGGTGAAGCTTCATACCAAATATCAACAAAGGCTATAATTTGAACAATCTTGGCAAAGGTCCACTAGATATGCTACATACCAAATATCAAAGACCTGGGCCTTGCGGTTTCAGAGAAGAAGATTTTTATTTAAGATATTCCCTACATAAGCCTATATAAAACCAAATGGCTCCAGGCGGGGGCATTTTTGGCCTCAGGGCTATAATTTAAACCATCTTGATAGAGGTCCACTAGAGGAAGCTTCACACCAAATATCAAAGACCATGGCCTTGCTGTTTCAGAAGAAGATTTTTAAGGAATATCTCTATATAAGTCTATGTAAAACCAAAGGGCCCCAGGTCGGGGGCAGTTTTGGCCCTAGCACTATAATTTGAACAATCTTGGTAGGGGTCCACTAGATGAAGCTTCATACCAAATAGCAAAGACCTGGCCCTTGGGGTTTCCGAGAAGAAGATTTTCCCCATATAAGCCCATGTAAAACCATAGGGCCCCGGGGCGGTGGCATTTTTAGCCCAAGCACTATAATTTGAACAATCTTGGTAGGAGTCCACTAGATGAAGCTTCATACCAAATAGCAAAGACCTGGGCCTTGTGGTTTCAGAGAAGAAGATTTTTAAAGATTTTCCCTATATAAGCCCATTTAAAACCAAAGGGCCCCGGAACCATTTGAACAACTTTGAAAGGGGACCACCTAAGGATCATTCCTGTGAAGTTTGGTCAAAATCCGATCAGTGGTTTAGGAGGAGATGTCGTTTAAAGAATTGTTTACGGACGGACGCACGCCCGGACGGACGCACGGACGCACGACGGCCGAAAAGTGATCCCAAAAGCTCACCTCGTCACTACGTGATGGTGAGCTAAAGAAGACGATGATTGTTGTGGTTAGCATCTTAACCTATAAAAGGCCAATCGCGACAATTGTTGTCTGCTGTGCCGTTTGCCAGCTACCTTAAAAGTAATTTTTGCAAACACTGTGGACCCAGATCAGACTGCTATAGTAGGAGCAGTCTGATCTGGGCCAACACTGTTTGCCTGTATGCAAAAATATTTTTTTAAAAAATTGCCAAAAACAAAAAAAAAAAAAAATTCAGCATTGATTGCCTGTATGCAAAAATATTTTTAAAAAAAAATTTGCAAAAAAAAAATCAGCAGACGACATAAGCAGACGATATTTGCAGATGTAGTTTTTCTCGGTGTCTTGAGGGTTAAGGGCCAATGGAGGAGGAACAATACTCACTAATACATCTCCTTCAACAGGCTGCTGTGACAACGCACCCTTTTCTTCATTTTTGTGGAACAATTTCCCATCATTCCTCAGTACCCATGATTCCTCTGTATCTCCCAGCGGTACCTTGTCCAGGCCACATCGTTGGGTTGCCAAACCTACACCCCAAACACCTAAAATCAAAATGATTATAGTGAACTGGCAGAACCTGTCATTGTTATCTGAAAAGGAGGCAGAGATGGCAGGTTTTACACTGGGTATTAGATAAATTTCAAATTTTGGGACCGTACCCCTCCATTGAGGCATTCTCATGAGTTGAAAATCCCCTAAATGGGCATTTGAACAATTTTGTCCTGAATAGATGCTTCTACTAAGTCCATTCTAAAATACTGGCGTGTCAAGTTGAGTTACCCATATATATATTTAAGTGACAGGTGGAGTTTATTTTTTTTTATTTTTTCATGTATTTAGAAATAGCTCACTTTTTGTTTGTAAACAGTGAATGATCAGGACTTTCACTGTTTGCTTTCATCCCAGTTTTGGGTTTTCCTTATAAAATGGGTCAAAAGTTTATAAACATGTCTGCTTTTAAGAAGTTATGGCTCCCGCCAAGAATCTATGCATTTTTCCCAGTCCCAGTTTCCCTTCAGGGGTGAGATTTTTTGGTGGCCAAATACTGTCCCATTTTGCTCTTCACAGCAGAACCAATTAGCTATTTTGGTAGAGGGTCACCTAAGCAACATTCCTGTGAAGATTGAATCAAATTGGCTCAAGGGTTTAGAGGAGTTTGCATTTAAAGCAAATTGTTGGCGTTTTTTATCCCCACGTTTTTCGAAGAAAAGTGGGGATATTGTTATCGCCTCCATCTGTCGGTCCTTCCGTCTGTCCCAACGCACCAACGAAACGACATTTAGGGGGCAAAAAATTTGGACAGTTTGACACTTAGGTATATATTCTTGAGTCCAAATGGGGTTTATTCCGTAATTTTGGTACTTAAGTGGCAAAAATTCACTCTTAGGTGGCTTGCCGCTTAAGAGAATTTGTCGCCAAAGTAGTCAATATGCCGACGTCTAGCCACTTAAGTATCCATTCGTAGAGACATCCATCTGTCTGTCCGTCCGGCGATCTCCTCCTAAACCATTGTCCGGAATCCAACCAAATTCGGTATGTGAGTTGCTTACATTAATAGCTTGCGCGAGATCACGTTCATTTTTGACCCCGCCCCCAGGGGCCCTGGGGAGGGGTCAAAAGGTCAAGTTTGCTTAAAACTATGATGTGCTGTACAAGGGCAATGTTTGCAAGAAACGTGGGGATTTGCGATGGCGCGCCATCGACTGCGCAATCTAGTCTATTTTTAGCCCCAGCTGCCTTTTCGCTCATTGGAGTGACACCTTCTTAGCAAATTCTCTAAAGGGTCACCTATGCAACATTCCTACGAAGTTTTAATGAAATTGGGCCAAGGGTATATGAGGAGCTAACATTTGAGGATTTTCCTTAGCTCTGCTGCCCATCTTGTTCATCAGAGCGGAACAGTTTTAGGTATTTTGGTAGGGAGCCATATAGGCAACATTCCTTTACAGTTTTAATCAAACTGGCCCAAGGGATTAGGAGGAGTTCAAATTTTAAACAAATATAGTTTTTTTTTTCTATTTTTAGCTCTGGTGGCCATTTAGCTCATCATGTGGAACTGTTTTAACTATTTTGGTAGAGGGCCATCCAAGCAACATTCCCACGAAGTTTGAATGAAATTGGCCCAAGGGTACAGGAGACATTGTCATTTAAAGGTTTTTCATATTTTAGCTCTGGTGGCCATCTTGTTCATCAGAGCTGAACAATTTTAGCTATTTTGGGCTACATTGAAGTACATTCTTATGAAGTTTGAATCAAAATGGCCCAAGGGTTTAGGAGGGGGTCTGAAGTAAATTTACAATGTTTTCTATTTTTAGCTCTGATGCCATTTGGTTCTTTGGAGCAAAACCGATTTAGCTATTTTGGTAGAGGGTCACCTAAGCAACTATCCTATGAAGTTTGAAACAAATTGGCCCAAGGGTACAGGAGACAATGTCATTTAATGTATTTTTTTTCTATTTTTAGCTCTGGCAGCCATCTTGTGGTCTTTTTTCTTTTCTTTGTTATGTACCGTTATACATTTTTGGGATTCATCTTGAAACTATGTATAATTATATCCATAACCATTATATCCATAACCATGTTATAACATTCAGTGTTTATAAGAAGGCTGTGGTGTATAAAGTAATTTGATGGTTGATAGTCAGAAATGAATCGTGATTAAATTAATTTATTCAACAGGATATGGGCTAAGAGTCAATACTGACCCGTACTCTGAAGCTTAACTTCAAAGTAAGCCTTATCTTGGACTATAGGTGCATTGGAAAAGGCAGCTCCTGTACCACATATTCTTTTGCCGGCCTTCACAACAACAACATCTGAACCTGAAATTACATAAAATGATATTACATGAGTATTCATGTATTATTGAATTTATTAAATGAGTTGAGGAAAAGGGATAAAATGTGAGGCTCAGCCAAGCATTTTGGGCCTTTTCCTTTTTGAGTTAAATTTGTTTGTTTGTTTGATTTTAGGTTTAACGTCCCCGTATATAGGTCATTTTGGAGACGTTGCTTCCAATTTTGTGGGACTTTTACCCGACATTGAGATGAAATGACATCTCAAGCCCTGTTGCCCAATGAAACCAATAGGGTTTATAAGCATGGACGGTCCGACTTGTGCGCACCGCTTTGCCTGGGCAGGCTTAGATCCTCTAAGCCATTTACGAGTACTCTTGTGCGGGTCGGATTCAGCTCTGTGTGAAAGCATCATGCAGCCCATATATTTCTTCTAGCCCTGATGGGCAAATGATATAATATGATTATTCATGTATTATTGAATTTATTAACCCTTTCTGTACCAAATGGAATCTTCCTCCTTATATACAGCAGGAGTCCATTTCATAATTTAGGGGTGTCAGGTTGTTTTTTCTTCAAAATTTATTTGGAAAATGGCTTAACTTTTCGCAAACAGTGTAGGCCCCGATCATAAGCTGCATTAATTCTGCAGCGTCTGATCTGGGCCTGCAATGTTTGCCAAGGAACCCCATCTTTGGGGTTTCTGGTGCTGAATGGGTTAAATGAGTTGAGGAAAAGGAATAAAATGTGAGGCTTAGCCAAGCATTTTATGCATTTTCCTCTTTGAGTTAAATATATTCAATAATGCATGAGCATGAATGCAAAGAATCTGTTTGTCATAATATGACATTTAACCCTTCTCTTGCTGAATATTCATTTTAGCCACACCCATCTCTGACTTTGAACCAATCAGATTCATAAACTGAATGTTAAACAGTGTAGATCCTGATCAGATGGCTTCTTCAGAAGCCATCTGATCTGGATCTACACTGTCTGCAAAGAAAAGGGTTGTCGTGAACGGCAGGATAAGAGTTAAAAGTTAAATCCATTTTAATAATTCACAATTTTGTACAAAAGTGTCAATATTTTGCCATAAGTAAATGCCAGGCCTTTAACAATGTTGTATGTGGTCTGTATGTATTGGGGTTTAACGGTCCAGTCAACACTATTAAGGTCATTTTTGAGCCGGTCAGTTTGCCTATACACACTTTCCTGGGCAGGCTTATATGTAAACTGTTAACCAGTACAGTGCACATACTTTCACCAGAAACTGACAGCTGCCTTTCTTGAATCAGCGGAAGGGAGAGAATGACTGTAGAAAAGATTTCATGATCAATCTCCACGAAAGAATGTCACCGACCCCGGCAGGCATCGAACCTGCGTCCTTCTGATCACCAGTCAGATGTGCATCCGACTGAGCTACCAAGGCTGGCAGATGTTGTATGTGAAATGTTACGGGACATATCTAACTAATTTGCATATTAACCCATATCCTGCTGTTCACGACAACCCTTTTCTTTGCAAACAGTGAAGATCCAGATCAGATGGCTTCTGAAGAAACCATATGATCAGGATCTACCTGGTTTGACATTCAGTTTATGAATCTGTAGGAATAAATTAGATCAAGTAATCTGATTGGTACAAAGTCAGAAATGGGTGTGGCTAAATTGAATATTCAGCAAGAGAAGGGTTAAAACCACTAGTGGATTACCAAATTCTTCACAACCACATCTGAACCTGAACTTGAACATACAAGATCTTAGGACCTAATTCTGCTTCATTCCATAAACACTTTTGGATGCCAGCATTTTGAGAAATAAAAATTTTCAGGCCTAATACATTAGGAGAACGCACCCGTGTGACATAGTACAGGGCCTGACAAATCCAAGTTTCAACCACTTTCCCGGCAGTCCACAGCATCTTGAAAATAGGTCAGAATTACAATATTCCCTATATATTCTATACATTTTTCTGGGCAAGTGAAATAAAAAAGCACTTGCCCAGCCAAAATTTGCACTTGTCCCAGGCTGCTGGGCAATGGATTTGTCAGGCCCTGCATAATGCATTCTTTCATATCTCCAAAATTGCTACCTTTCCCATGAAAATTTGTGATATTTTTCTTATTTACAGTCCAAACATAGCTTGTGGATGCTTGTTAGAACCGCCTCATTGAGGCGGTTCTAACAAGCACCCACAACATATGTCTTAGAGCAGAAATGAGCAAAATAATGTACACCCCCATAAAACCCAGGTTTTCCTATATCATGTGGGGTTTAGAGGGGTGTTTGTTTCACAGACTTGTTAATGTGATGATGAGCTATTTCTCTTGCATAATCGCAAAAAAAAACTAGAATCGCGCAGTCGATGGCAAGCCATCGCAAATCCCCACGCTTTTTTAAAGATACGCCACTATATAAGTTCTCAATTGCAACTCCCAACCAATCTTAAGATCAAAATTCCGAAAGTGTCATGCACTCCTCAGACCAAAGACCTATCAGTTCCCAAAGTTTCATGTTTCTATCTGAAACGGCGTAGGAGGAGTTATCTGGTAATCGTTAAAAAGGGGGTTATGGGGGTGAAAATCCAAGTTTTTGACCTCTGGTGACCTCAAACCTGACCCTAGGGGTCAAATTTTGATTGCTATGTATTCTACTCATTATGCCTTTCGATTTGATATGTCACACGACCAGGTTCTGAAAACTGTGATTTTTTACCCCCAGGGCACCCCACCCCCTGGCCTGGCCCCTAGGGGTAGGATCAAAATTCGGAAAGCGTCATGCACTCCTCAGACCAAAGACCTATCAGTTCCCAAGGTTTCATGTTTCTATCTGAAACGGCGTAGGAGGAGTTATCCGGTAATTGTTAACAAGAGGGCCATGATGGCCCTGGATCGCTCACCTGATCCATAGAGTAACAAGTGGGCCCCGGGGAGGGCCATTATTAACCCTAGGGTTATAATGTGCATAATGTTGAGGGAGGGCAAAAAAGGTGAAGCTTCATACCAAATATCAACAAAGGCAATAATTTGAACAATCTTGGCAAAGGTCCACTAGATGAAGCTACACACCAAATATCAAAGACCTGAGCCTTGCAGTTTCAGAGAAGAAGATTCTTTTAAAGATAATCCCTACATATGCCTATGTAAAACCAAATGGCCCTGGGGCAGGGGCATTTTTGGCCTCAGGGCTATAATTCAAACAATCTTGATAAAGGTCCACTAGATGAAGCTTCACACCAAATATCAAAGACCTGGGCCTTGCTGTTTCAGAGAAGAAGATTTTCAAAGATTATCTCTATATAAGTCTATGTAAAACCAAAGGGCCCCAGGCGGGGGCATTTGTGGCCCAAGGGCTATAATTTGTTCAATCTTGATAGAGGTCCACTAGATGAAGCTCCATACCAAATATCAAAGACATGGCCTTGCAGTTTCAGAGAAGAAGATTTTTAAAGATTTCCCTATATAAGTCTATGTATTACCAAAGGCTCTCGGGGCGGGGGCATTTTTGGTCCCAGGGCTATAATTTGAACAATCTTGATAGAGGTCAACTAGATAAAATTTCACACCAAATATCAAAGACCTAGGCCTTGTGGTTTCATAGAAGAAGTTTTTCAAAGATTTTCCCTATATATAAAGCTATGTAAAACCAAAGAGTCCCGGGGCGGGGAAATTTTTGGTCCCAGCATTATAATTTGAACATTCTTGGTAGGGGTCCACTAGATGAAGCTTCATACCAAATAGCAAAAACCTGGGCCTTGCAGTTTCAAAGAAGAAGATTTTAAGATTTTCACTATATAAGCCCATGTAACACCCAAAGGGCCCCGGGGCGGGGGCATTTTTTGCCCCAGCACTATAATTTGAACAATCTTGGTAGGGTTTCACTAGATGAAGCTTTATACCAAATATCAAAGACCTGGGCCTTGCGGTTTCAGAGAAGAAGATTTTTAAAGATTTTGCCTATATAAGCCCATGTAAAACCAAAGGGCCCTGGGGCGGGGGCATTTTGGGCCCCAGCACTATAATTTGAACAATCTTGGTAGGGGTCCACTAGATGAAGCTTCATACCACATATCAAAGACCTGGGCCTTGCGGTTTCAGAGAAGAAGATTTTTAAAGTTTTCGGTTAAAAAAGTCTATTTTTGGCTCCTGTGACCTATATGTGCAAGGGATCGGAACCATTTGAACAACTTTGAAAAGGGTCCACCAAAGGATCATTCCTGTGAAGTTTGGTCAAAATCTGATCAGTGGTTTAGGAGGAGATGTTGTTTGAAGAAATTGTTTACGCACGGATGACAGACAAAAAGTGATCCTAATATAAAACACAAGAGGGCCATGATGGCCCTGGATCGCTCACCTGATCCATAGTGTAACAAGTGGGCCCAAGAGAGGGCCATTATTGGCCCCAGGGCTTTAATGTGCATAATGTTGAGGGAGGTCTTAAAGGTGAAGCTTCATACCAAACATCAACAAAGGCTAAGATTTGAACAATCTTGGCAAAGGTCCACTAGATGAAGCTACACATCAAATATCAAAGACCTGGGCCTAGCGGTTTCAGAGAAGAAGATTTTTAAAGATTTTGCCTATATAAGCCTATGTAAAATCAAAGGGCCCCGGGACAGGGGCATTTTTTGCTCCAGCACTATAATTTGAACAATCTTGGTAGGGGTCCACTAGATGAAGCTTCATACCAAATATCAAAGTCCTGGGCCTTGTGGTTTCAGAGAAGAAGATTTTTAAAGATTTTCCCTATATAAGCCTATGTAAAACCAAAGCGCCCCGTGGCGGGGGCATTTTTTGTCCCAGCACTATAATTTGAACAATCTTGGTAGGGGTCCACTAGATGAAGCTTCATACCAAATATCAAAGTCCTGGGCCTTGTGGTTTCAGAGAAGAAGATTTTTAAAGATTTTCCCTATATAAGCCTATGTAAAACCAAAGGGCCCCGGGGCGGGGGCATTTTTGGCCCCAGCACTATAATTTGAACAATCTTGGTAGGGGTCCTCTAGATGAAGCTTCATACCAAATATCAAAGACCTGGGCCGTGTGGTTTCAGAGAAGAAGATTTTTAAAGATTTTCCCTATATAAGCCTATGTAAAACCAAAGGGCCCCGTGGTGGGGGCATTTTTTGTCCCAGCACTAAAATTTGAACAATCTTTGTAGGGGTCCACTAGATGAAGCTTCATACCAAATATCAAAGTCCTGGGCCTTGTGGTTTCAGAGAAGAAAATTTTTAAAGATTTTCCCTATATAAGCCTATGTAAAACCAAAGGGCCCCGGGCAGGGGCATTTTTGGCCCCAGCACTATAATTTGAACAATCTTGGTAGGGGTCCACTAGATGAAGCTTCATACCAAATATCAAAGACCTGGGCCTTGTGGTTTCAGAGAAGAAGATTTTTAAAGATTTTCCCGATATAAGCCAATGTAAAACCAAAGGGCCCCGAGGGGGGGGGGGGGCATTTTTGGCCCCAGCACTATAATTTGAACAATCTTGGTAGGGGTCAACTAGATGAAGCTTCATACCAAATATCAAAGACCTGGGCCTTGTGGTTTCAGAGAAGAAGATTTTTAAAGATTTTCCCGATATAAGCCAATGTAAAACCAAAGGGCCCCGAGGGGGGGGGGGGGGGCATTTTTGGCCCCAGCACTATAATTTGAACAATCTTGGTAGGGGTCAACTAGATGAAGCTTCATACCAAATATCAAAGACCTGGGCCTTGTGGTTTCAGAGAAGAAGATTTTTAAAGATTTTCCCTATATAAGCCAATGTAAAACCAAAGGGCCCCGTGGCGGGGGCATTTTTTGTCCCAGCACTAAAATTTGAACAATCTTGGTAGGGGTCCACTAAATGAAGCTTCATACCAAATATCAAAGTCCTGGGCCTTGTGGTCTCAGAGAAGAAGATTTTAAAAGATTTTCCCTATATAAGCCTATGTAAAACCAAAGGGCCCCGGGGCGGGGGCATTTTTGGCCCCAGCACTATAATTTGAACAATCTTGGTAGGGGTCCACTAGATGAAGCTTCATACCAAATATCAAAGACCTGGGCCTTGTGGTTTCAGAGAAGAAGATTTTTAAAGATTTTCCCTATATAAGCCTATGTAAAACCAAAGGGCCCCAGGGCGGGGGCATTTTTGGCCCCAGCATTATAATTTGAACAATCTTGGTAGGGGTCCACTAGATGAAGCTTCATACTAAATATCAAAGTCCTGGGCCTTGTGGTTTCAGAGAAGAAGATTTTTTAAGTTTTTGGTGAAAAAAATCTATTTTTTGCTCCTGTGACCTAGATGTGCAACGGACCGGAACCATTTGAACAACTTTGAAAGGGGACCACCTAAGGATCATTCCTGTGAAGTTTGGTCAAAATCCGATCAGTGGTTTAGGAGGAGATGTCGTTTAAAGAAATTGTTTACGCACGGACGGACGCACGCACGCACGCACGGACGGACGCACGACGGACGACGGACAAAAAGTGATCCCAAAAGCTCACCTCGTCACTACGTGACGGTGAGCTAACAAGAGGGCCAGGATGGCCCTGGATCGCTCACCTGATCCATAGAGTAACAAGTGGGTCCCGGGAAGGGCCATTGTTGACCCCAAGTTTATAATGTGCATAATGTTTAGGGAGGTCTAAAAAGGTGAAGCTTCATACCAAATATCAACAAAGGCTATTATTGTCCACTAGATGAAGCTCCATTCCAAATATCAACGACATGGGCCTTGACGGTGCGGTGGCATTTTTGGCATCAGGGCTATAATTTGAACAATCTTGGTAGAGGTCCACTAGCTGAAGCTTCATACCAAATATCAAAGACCTAGGCCTTGTGGTTTCACAGAAGAAGATTTTTCAAGATTTTCCCTATATAAGTCTATATAAAACCAAAGGGCCCCGGAGCAGGGGCATTTTTGGCCCCAGGGCTATAATTTGAACAATCTTGGTAGAGGTCTACAAGATAAAGCTTCATACCAAATATCAAAGACCTTGACCTTGCAGTTTCAGAGAAGAAGATTTTTACAGATTTTCCCTACATAAGCCTATGTAAAACCAAAGGGTCCCTGGCGGGGGGCATTTTTTGCCCCAGCACTTTAATTTGAACAATCTTGATAGAGGTCCACTAGATGAAATTTCACACCAAATATCAAAGACCTATAGGCCTTGTGATTTCACAGAAGAAGATTTTTAAAGATTTTCCCTATATAAGGTATGTAAAACCAAAGGGCCCCAGTGTGGGGGCATTTTTGGCCCCAGCACTATAATTTGAACAATCTTGGTAGGGGTCCACTAGATGAAGCTTCATACCAAATAGCAAAGACCTGGGCCTTGCAGCTTCAGAGAAGAAGATTTTTAAAGATTTTCCCTATATAAGCCTATGTAAAACCAAAAGGCCCCGGGGCGGGGGCATTTTTGGCCCCAGCACTATAATTTGAACAAGCTTGGTAGGGGTCCACTAGATGAAGTTTCATATCAAATATGAAAGACCTGGGCCTTGCGGTTTCAGAGAAGAAGATTTTTACAGATTTTCCCTATATAAGCCCATGTAAAACCAAAGGGCCCCGGGGCGGGGGCATTTTTGGCCCCAGCACTATAATTTGAACAATCTTGGTAGGGGCCCACTAGATGAAGCTTCATACCAAAAATCAAAGACCTCGGCCTTGTGGTTTCAGAGAAGAAGATATTTTAAGTTTTCGGTGAAAACATCTATTTTTGGCTCCTGTGACCTATATGTGCAATGGACCGGAACCATTTGAACAACTTTGAAAGGGGACTACCTAAGGATCATTCCTGTGAAGTTTGGTCAAAATCAGATCAGCGGTTCAGGAGGAGATGTCGTTTGAAGAAATTGTTTACGCACGGATGACAGACAAAAAGTGATCCTAATATAAAACACAAGAGGGCCATGATGGCCCGGGATCGCTCACCTGATCCATAGTGTAACAAGTGGGCCCCAGAGAGGGCCATTATTGGCCCCAGGGCTTTAATGTGCATAATGTTGAGGGAGGTCTTAAAGGTGAAGCTTCATACCAAACATCAACAAAGGCTATAATTTGAACAATCTTGGCAAAGGTCCACAAGATGAAGCTACACATCAAATATCAAAGACCTGGGCCTAGCGGTTTCAGAGAAGAAGATTTTTGAAAGATTTTCCCTATATAAGCCTATGTAAAACCAAAGGGCCCCGTGGCAGGGACATTTTTTGTCCCAGCACTATAATTTGAACAATCTTGGTATGGGTCCACTAGATGAAGCTTCATACCAAATATCAAAGTCCTGGGCCTTGTAGTGTCAGAGAAGAAGTTTTTTAAAGATTTTCCCTATAAAAGTCTATGTTAATCCAAAAGGCCCCTGGGCGGGGGCATTTTTGCCCCCAGCACTATCATTTGAACAATCTTGGTAAGGGTCCACTAGATGAAGCTTCATACCAAATATCAAAGACCTGAGCCTTGTGGTTTCAGAGAAGAAGATTTTTAAAGATTTTCCCTATATAAGCCAATGTAAAACCAAAGGGCCCCGTGGCGGGGGCATTTTTTGTCCCAGCACTAAAATTTGAACAATCTTCGTAGGGGTCCACTAGATGAAGCTTCATACCAAATATCAAAGTCCTGGGCCTTGTGGTTTCAGAGAAGAAAATTTTTAAAGATTTTCCCTATATAAGCCTATGTAAAACCAAAGGGCCCCGGGGCGGGGGCATTTTTGGCCCCAGCACTATAATTTGAACAATCTTGGTAGGGGTCAACTAGATGTAGCTTCATTTGTTTGTTTGTTTGATTTGAGGTTTAACGTCCCCGTCAACACTGTAAAGGTCATTTTGGAGACGTTGCTTCCAATTTTGTGGGACTTTTACCCGACATTGAGATGGAATGACATCTCAAGCCCTGTCGCCCAATGAAACCAATAGGGTTTATTAGCATGGACGGTCCGCCTCGCACTGCGGTTTCTGGACAGGCTTAGATCCTCTAAGCTGTTTACCAGTACTAGTGTGCGGGCCGGATTCAGCTCTGCGTGGAAGCATCGTGCAGCCCATATATTTCTTCAAGCCCCTATGGGCGGGGGCAGTCGATGATGTAGCTTCATACCAAATATCAAAGTCCTGGGCCTTATGGTTTCAGGGAAGAAATTTTTTAAAGATTTTCCCTATATAAGCCTATGTAAAACCAAAGGGCCCCGGGGAAGGGGCATTTTTGGCCTCAGCACTATAATTTAAAAAATCTTGGTAGTGGTCCACTAGATGAAGCTTCATACCAAATATCAAAGACATGGGCCTTGTGGTTTCAGAGAAGAAGATTTTTAAAGATTTTCCGTATATAAGCCAATGTAAAACCAAAGGGCCCCATGGCGGGGGCATTTTTTGTCCCGGCACTAAAATTTGAACAATCTTGGTAGGGGTCCACTAGATGAAGCTTCATACCAAATATCAAAGTCCTGGGCCTTGTGGTTTCAGAGAAGATGATTTTCCCTATATAAGTCTATGTAAATCCAAAGGGCCCCGGGGCGGGGGCATTTTTGGCCCCAGCACTATAATTTGAACAATCTTGGTAGGGGTCCACTAGATGAAGCTTCATACCAAATATCAAAGACCTGGGCCTTGTGGTTTTAGAGAAGAAGATTTTTAAAGATTTTCCCTATATAAGCCTATGTAAAACCAAAGGGCCCCGTGGCGGGGGCATTTTTTGTCCCAGCACTAAAATTTGAACAATCTTCGTAGGGGTCCACTAGATGAAGCTTCATACCAAATATCAAAGTCCTGGGCCTTGTGGTTTCAGAGAAGAAGATTTTTAAAGATTTTCCCTATATAAGCCTATGTAAAACCAAAGGGCCCCGGGGCGGGGGCATTTTTGGCCCCAGCACTATAATTTGAACAATCTTGGTAGGGGTCCACTAGATGAAGCTTCATACCAAATATCAAAGACCTGGGCCTTGTGGTTTCAGAGAAGAAGATTTTTAAAGATTTTCCCTATATAAGCCTATGTAAAACCAAAGGGCCCCAGGGCGGGGGCATTTTTGGCCCCAGCACTATAATTTGAACAATCTTGGTAGGGGTCCACTAGATGAAGCTTCATACCAAATATCAAAGACCTGGGCCTTGTGGTTTCAGAGAAGAAGATTTTTTAAGTTTTTGGTGAAAAAAATCTGTTTTTGGCTCCTGTGACCTAGATGTGCAACGGACCGGAACCATTTGAACAACTTTGAAAGGGGACCACCTAAGGATCATTCCTGTGAAGTTTGGTCAAAATCTGATCAGTGGTTTAGGAGGAGATGTCGTTTAAAGAAATTGTTTACGCACGCACGCACGCACGGACGCACGGACGCACGACGGACGACGGACAAAAAGTGATCCCAAATGCTCACCTCGTCACTACGTGACGGTGAGCTAACAAGAGGGCCATGATGGCCCTGAATCGCTCACCTGATCCATAGAGTAACAAGTGGGCCCCGAGGAGGGCCATTATTGACCCCAAGGTTATAATGTGCATAATGTTGAGGGAGGTCAAAAAAGGTGAAGCTTCATACCAAATATCAACAAAGGCTATAATTGTCCACTAGATGAAGCTCCATACCAAATGTCAAAGCCACGGGCCTTGCAGATTCAGAGAAGAAGATTTTTAAAGATTTCCCTATATAAGTCTATGTAAAACCAAAGGGCCCCAAGGCGGGGGCATTTTTGGCCCCAGGGCTATAATTTGAACAATCTTGATAGAGGTCCACTAGATGAAATTTCATACCGAATATCAAAAACCTAGGCCTTGTAGATTCACAGAAGAAGATTTTTTAAGATTTCCCTATATAAGTCTATGTAAAACCAAAGGGCCCTGAGGCGGGGGGATTTTTGGCCTCAAGGCTATAATTTGAACAATCTTGGTAGAGGTCCACTAGCTGAAGCTTCATACCAAATATCAAAGACCTAGGCCTTGTGGTTTCAGAGAAGAAGATTTTTAAAGATTATTCCAATATAAAACTATGTAAAACCAAAGAGGCCCTGGAGCGGGGGCGTTTTTGGCCCCAGGGCTATAATTTGAACCATCTTGGTAGAGGTCCACCAGATGAAGCTTCATACCAAATTTCAAAGACCTGGGCCTTGCAGTTTCAGAGAAGAAGATTTTTAAAGATGTTCCCTACATAAGCCTATGTAAAACCAAAGGGTCCCGGGGCAGGGGCATTTTTGGCCCCAGCACTATAATTTGAACAATCTTGGTAGGGGTCCACTAGATGAAGCTTCATACCAAATAGCAAAGACGTGGGCCTTGCAGTTTCAGAGAAGAAGATATTTACAGATTTCCCTATATAAGCCCATGTAAAACCAAAGGGCCCCGGTGAGGGGGCATTTTTGGCCCCAGCACTATAATTTGAACAATCTTGGTAGGGGTCTACTAGATGAAGCTTCATATCAAATACCAAAGACCTGACCCTTGCGATTTCAGAGAAGAAGATTTTTAAAGATTTACCCTATATAAGCCCATGTAAAACCAAAGGGCCCCGGGGTGGGGGCATGTTTGGCCCCAACACTATAATTTGAACAATCTTGGTAGGGGTCCACTAGATGAAGCTTCATACCAAAAATCAAAGACCTGGGCCTTGTGGTTTCAGAGAAGAAGAATTTTGAAGATTTTCCTAGATAAGCCCATGTAAAACCAAAGGGCACCGGGGCAGGGGCATTTTTGGCCCCAGCACTATAAATTGAACAATCTTGGTAGGAGTCCACTAGATGAAGCTTCATACCAAATATCAAAGACCTGAGCCTTGCGGTTTCAGAGAAGAAGATTTTTTAAGTTTTCGGTGAAAAAATCTATTTTTGGCCCCTGTGACCTATATGTGCAACGGACCGGAACAATTTGAACATCTTTGAAAGGGGACCATCTAAGGATCATTCCTGTGAAGTTTGGTCAAAATCCTATCAGTGGTTTAGGAGGAGATGTCATTTGAAGAAATTGTTTACGCACGGATGACAGACAAAAAGTGATCCTAATATAAAACACAAGAGGGCCATGATGGCCCTGGATCGCTCACCTGATCCATAGAGTAACAAGTGGGCCCCGACGAGGGCCATTATTGACACCAGGGCTATAATGTGCATAATGTTGAGGGAATTCTTAAACGGTGAAGCTTCATATCAAATATCAACAAAGGCCATAATTTGAACAATCTTGGCAAAGGTCCACTAGATGAAGCTACACACCAAATATCAAAGACCTGGGTCTTGCTGTTTCAGAGAAAAAATTTTTTTTAAAGATATTCCCTACATAAGCCTATGTAAAACATATTGGCCCCGGGCCAAGGGCATTTTTGGCCTCAGGGCTATAATTTGAACAATCTTGATAGAGGTCCACTATATGAAGCTTCACATCAAATATCAAAGACGTGGGCCTTGCTGTTTCAGAGGAGAAGATTTTCAAAGATTATCTCTATATAAGTCTATGTAAAACCAAAGGGCCCCTGGGCAGGGGCATTTGTAGCCTGAGGGTTATAATTTGAACAATCTTGGTAGAGGTCCACTAGATGAAGCTCCATACCAAATATCAAAGACTTGGGCCTTGCAGTTTCAGAGAAGAAATTTTTTGAAAGATTTCCCTATATAAGTCATTGTAAAACCAAAGAATCTCGGGGTGGGGGCATTTTTTGCCCCAGGGCTATAATTTGAACAATCTTGATAGAGGTCCACTAGATAAAATTTCACACCAAATATCAAAGGCCTAGGCCTTGTGGTTTCACAAAAGTAGATTTTTAAAGATTTTCCCCATATAAGTCTATGTAAAACCAAAGGGCCCCGAGGCGGGGGCATTTTTGGTCTCATGTCTATAATTTGAACAATCTTGGTAGAGGTCCACTAGATGAAGCTTCATACCAAGTATCAAAGACCTAGGCCTTGTGGTTTCAGGGAAGATTTTTCAAGATTTTCCCTATATAAGCCTATGTAAAACCAAAGGGCCCCAGAGCGGGGGCATTTTTGGCCCCAGGGCTATAATTTGTATATTGTGAACAATCTTGGTAGGGGTCCACTAGATGAAGCTTCATACCAAATAGCAAAGACCTGGGACTTGCAGTTTCAGAGAAGAATATTTTTAAAGATTTTCCCGATATAAGCCCATGAAAACCAAAGGGCCCCCGGGCGGGGGCATTTTTCGCCCCAGCACTATAATTTGATCAATCTTGGTAGGGGTCGACTAGATGAACATTCATACCAAATATAAAAGACCTGGCTTGCAGTATCAGAGAAGAAGATTTTTGAAGATTTTCCTATATAAGCCCATGTAAAACAAATGGGCCCCAGGGCGGTGGCATTTTTGGCCCCAGCACTATAATTTGAACAATCATGGTTTGGGTCCACTAGATGAAGCTTCATACCAAATATCAAAGACCTGGGCCGTAAGGTTTCAGAGAAGAAGATTTTGTAAGTTTTTGGTGAAAAAAATCTGTTTTTGGCTCCTGTGACCTAGATGTGCAAAGGACCGAAACCATTTGAACAACTTTGAAAGGGGTCCACCTAAGGATCATTCCTGTGAAGTTTGGTCAAAATCCGATCAGTGGTTTAGGAGGAGATGTCGTTTGAAGAAATTGTTTACGCACGGATGACAGACAAAAAGTGATCCTAATATTAATCACAAGAGGGCATGATGGCCCTGGATCGCTCACCTGATCCATAGAGTAACAAGTTGGCCCCGGGGAGGGCCATTATTGACCCCAGGGTTATAATGGGCATAATGTTGAGAGAGGTCTAAAAAGGTTAAGCTTCATACCAAATTATCAACTACGTCTATAATTTGAACAATCTTGGCAAAGGTCCACTAGATGAAGCTACACACCAAATATCAAAAACCTGGGCCTTGCGGTTTCAGAGAAGAAATTTTTTTAAAGATATTCCCTACATAAGCCTATGTAAAAACAAATGGCCCCGAGGTTTTTGGCCTCAGGGCTACAATTTAAACAGTCAAATCTTGGCAAAGGTCCACTAGATGAAGCTACACACCAAATATAAAAGACCTGGGCCTTACTGTTTCAGAGAAAAAGATTTTCAAAGATTATCTCTATATAAGTCTATGTAAAACCAAAGGGCCCCGGGGCGGGGGCATTTGTGGCCCGAGGGATATAATTTGGACAATCTTGGTAGAGGTCCACTAGATGAAGCTCCATACCAAATATAAAAGACATGGGCCTTGCAGTTTCAGAGAAGAAGATTCTTAAATATTTCCTGACATAAGTCTATGTAAAACCAAAGATCTCGGTGCGGGGGCATTTTTGGCCCCAGGGCTATAATTTGAACATTCTTGATAGAGGTCCACTAGATGAAATTTCACAACAAATATCAAAGCCCTAGGCCTTGTGGTTTCATAGAAGAAGATTTTGAAAGATTTTCCCTATATATGTCTATGTAAAACCAAAGGGTCATGAGGCGGAGGCATTTTAGGTCTCAGGGCTATAATTTGAACAAGCTTGGTAGAGGTCCTCTAGCTGAAGTTTCATACTGAATATCAAAGACCTAGGCCTTGTGGTTTCAGAGAAGAAGATTTTTCAAGATTTTTGCCTATATAAGTCTATGTGAAACCAAAGGGCCCCGGAACGGGGACATTTTTGGCCCCAGGGCTATAATTTGAACAATCTTGGTAGACGTCCACAAAATGAAGCTTCATACCAAATATCAAACACCTGGGCCTTGCAGTTTCAGAGAAGAAGATTTTTAAAGATTTTCCCTGTATAAGCCTATGTAAAACCAAAGGACCCCGGGGCGGGGGCATTTTTGGCCACAGGGCTATAATTTGAACAATCTTGGTAGGGGTCCACTAGATGAAGCTTCATACCAAATAGCAAAGACCTGGGCCTTGCACAGTTTCAGAGAAGAAGATATTTAAAGATTTTCCCTATATAAGCCTATGTAAAACAAAAGGGCCCTGGGACGGGGGCATTTTTGGCCCCAGCACTATAATTTGAACAATCTTGGTAGGGGTCCACTAGATGAACCTTCATACCAAATATCAAAGACCTGGGCCTTGCGGTTTCAGAGAAGAAGATTTTTATAGATATTCCCTATATAAGCCCATGTAAACCAAAGAGCTCTGGGGCGGGGGCATTTTTGGTCCCGGCACTATAATTTGAACAATCTTGGTAGGGGTCCATTAGATGAAGCTTCATACAAAATATCAAAGACCTGGGCCTTGCGGTTTCAGAGAAGAAGATTTTTAAAGATTTTCCCTATATATGCCCATGTAAAACCAAAGGGCCCCGGGGCCGGGGCATTTTTCGCGCCAGCACTATAATTTGAACAATCTTGGTAGGGGTCCACTAGATGAAGCTTCATACCAAATATCAAAGACCTGGGCCTTGCAGTTTCAGAGAAGAAGATTTTTTAAGTTTTCGGTGAAAAAAATCTATTTTTGGCTCCTGTGACCTTTATGTGCAGTGGACCGGAACCATTTGAACAACTTTGAAAGGGGACCATCTAAGGATCATTCCTGTGAAGTTTGGTCAAAATCCGAGCAGTGGTTTAGGAGGAGATGTCGTTTGAAGAAATTGTTTATGCACGGACGGACGGACGGACGGACGCACGACGGACAAAAAGTGATCCCAAAAGCTCACCTCGTCACTACGTGACGGTGAGCTAACAAGAGGGCCATGATGGCCCTGGATCGCTCACCTGATCCATAGAGTAACAAGTGGGACCCGGGGAGGGCCATTATTAACCCCAGGGCTATAATGTACATAATGTTCAGAGACGTCTAAAAAGGTGAAGCTTCATAACAAATATCAACAAAGGCTAAAATTTGAACAATCTTGGCAAAGGTCCACTAGATATGCTACATACCAAATATCAAAGACCTGGGCCTTGCGGTTCGGGGAAGAAGATTTTTATTAAAGATATTCCCTACATAAGCCTATATAAAACCAAATAGCTCCAGGGCGGGGGCATTTTTGGCCTCAGGGCTATAATTTAAACCATCTTGATAGCGGTCCACTAGAGGAAGCTTCACACCAAATATCAAAGACCATGGCCTTGCTGTTTCAGAAGAAGATTTTTAAGGAATATCTCTATATAAGTCTATGTAAAACCAAAGGGCCCCAGTTCGGGGGCAGTTTTGGCCCTAGCACTATAATTTGAACAATCTTGGTAGGGGTCCACTAGATGAAGCTTCATACCAAATAGCAAAGACCTGGCCCTTGGGGTTTCCGAGAAGAAGATTTTCCCCATATATGCCCATGTAAAACCATAGGGCCCCGGGGCGGGGGCATTTTTAGCCCAAGCACTATAATTTGAACAATCTTGGTAGGAGTCCACTAGAAGCTTCATACCAAATAGCAAAGACCTGGGCCTTGGGGTTTCAGAGAAGAAGATTTTTAAAGATTTTCCCTATATAAGCCCATTTAAAACCAAAGGGCCCCGGAGTGGGGGGGGGGGGGGGGAGAAGGACCATGGCCGTGTGGGATGAAGCTTCATACCAAATATCAAAGACATGGGCCTTATTGTTTCAGAGAAGAAAATTTTTAAAGATTTTCCCTATATAAGCCCATGTAAAACCAAAGGGCCCCGGAGCGGGGGCATATTTGACCCCAGCACTATGATTTGAACAATCTTGGTAGGGGTCCCCTAGATGAAACTTCATACCAAATATCAAAGACCTGGGCCTTACGGTTTCAGAGAAGATTTTTAAAGCTCTTCCCTATATAAGCCCATGTAAAACCAAAGGGCCCTGGAGCGGGGGCATTTTTGGCCCCAGCACTATAATTTGAACAATCTTGGTAGGGGTCCACTAGATGAAGCTTCATACCAAATATCAAAGACCTGGGCCTTGCGGTTTCAGAGAAGAAGATTTTTAAAGATTTTCCCTATATAAGCCCATGTAAAACTAAAGGGCCCCGGAGCTGGGGCATTTTTGGCTCCAGCACTATAATTTGAACAATCTTGGTAGGGGTCCACTAGCTGAAGCTTCATACCAAATATCAAAGACCTGGGCCTTACGGTTTCAGAGAAGAAGATTTTTAAAGCTTTTCCCTATATAAGCCCATGTAAAACCAAAGGGCCCCGGAGCGGGGGCATTTTTTGGCTCCAGCACTATAATTTGAACAATCTTGGTAGGGGTCCACTAGCTGAAGCTTCATACCAAATATCAAAGACCTGGGCCTTGCAGTTTCAGAGAAGAAGATTTTTAAAGATTTTCCCTATATAAGCCCATGTAAAACTAAAGGGCCCCGGAGCTGGGGCATTTTTGGCTCCAGCACTATAATTTGAACAATCTTGGTAGGGGTCCACTAGCTGAAGCTTCATACCAAATATCAAAGACCTGGGCCTTACGGTTTCAGAGAAGAAGATTTTTAAAGCTTTTCCCTATATAAGCCCATGTAAAACCAAAGGGCCCCGGAGCGGGGGCATTTTTTGGCTCCAGCACTATAATTTGAACAATCTTGGTAGGGGTCCACTAGCTGAAGCTTCATACCAAATATCAAAAACCTGGGTCTTACGGTTTCAGAGAAGAAGATTTTTAAAGATTTTCTCTATATAAGCCCATGTAAAACCAAAGGGCCCCGGAGCGGGGGCATTTTTGGCCCCAGCACCAGATGAAGCTTCATACCAAATATCAAAGACCTGGGCCTTGTGGTTTCAGAGAAGAAGATTTTTTAAGTTTTTGGTGAAAAAAATCTGTTTTTGGCTCCTTTGACCTAGATGTGCAACGGACCGGAACAATTTGAACAACTTTGAAAGGGGACCACCTAAGGATCATTCCTGTGAAGTTTGGTCAAAATCCGATCAGTGGTTTAGGAGGAGATGTCGTTTAAAGAATTGTTTACGGACGCACGCACGGACGCACGCACGGACGGACGCACGACGGACGAAAAGTGATCCCAAAAGCTCACCTCGTCACTACGTGACGGTGAGCTAAAAAGGGGGTTATGGGGGTGAAAATCCAAGTTTTTGATCTCTGGTGACCTCAAACCTGACCCTAGGGGTCAAATTTTGATTGCTATGTATTCTACACATTATGCCTTTCGATTTGATATGTCACACGACCAGGTTCTGAAAACTTTGATTTTTTACCCCCAGGGCACCCCACCCCCTGGCCTGGCCCCTAGGGGTAGGATCAAAATTCGGAAAGTGTCATGCACTCCTCAGACCAAAGACCTATCAGTTCCCAAGGTTTCATGTTTCTATCTGAAACGGCGTAGGAGGAGTTATCCGGTAATCGTTAAAAAGGGGGTTATGGGGGTGAAAATCCAAGTTTTTGACCTCTGGTGACCTCAAACCTGACCCTAGGGTTCAAATTTTGATTGTTATGTATTCTACTCATTATGCCGTATGATTTGATATGTCACACGACCAGGTTCTGAAAACTTTGATTTTTTACCCCCGGGGCACCCCACCCCCTGGCCTGGCCCCTAGGGGTAGGATCAAAATTCCGAAAGTGTCATGCACTCCTCAGGCCAAAGACCTATCAGTTCCAAAAGTTTTAAGTTTCTAGCTGTAAAATTGTGGGAGGAGTTGTCCGGTAAGATGGACGGACGGACGTACGGACGACAGAGACAATTACAATATCCCCACTTTTTCTTCGAAAAGCGTGGGGATAAAAACTTAACGATATGTGCAACAGTTAGCTATCGTTACACTGTGGTGTATCTATTGTTAAACTCTGTGTGTGGGGGGAGTGGGATTTATCTTCTACTTTTCTTTAGCAGTATTTCTGAGCAAACACAACACACAACATTTACATGTACACCACAACCTCATTATAACACGGTTCATTATAACACTCTTTGGATATAACACAGTTTCAAGATGGATCCTAAAAATGTGTAGATTATATAGAACAAGAGGGCCCACAGGGCCCTGGTTCGCTCACCTGTCTGTCACTGTCTCGAGTACATTCTATTTTTAGCTATGGTGGCCATCAGCAGTGATTTTAGCTTATTTGGTAGGGAGTAACCTAGGTAACATTCCTGTGAAGTTTGAATCAAATTGGCCTTAGTGTTTAGGAGGGGTTCACGTTTGAATCAGATTTACAATATTTTTCTATTTTTAGCTCTGGTGGCCATTTTTTTCATCAGAGCGGGATTGTTTTAGCCTTTTTGGTAGAGGGTCATCTAAGCATCATTACTTCAAAGATTGAATGAAATTGGCCCAAGAGTACAGTAGGAATTGTCATTTGAAGATTTTTTTTTAATTTTAGCTCTGGCAGCCATCTTGTTCATTGGAGTGGAATAAGGTTTAACTATTTTGGTAGGGAGTCACCTAGGCAACATTCCTGTGAAGTTTGAAATCCAATTGGCCCAAAGGTTTAGAAGGAGTTCGCATTTGAAGCAAATTCACAATGTTTTTTCTATTTTTAGCTCTTGTGACCATTTGTTAATCGTTATGCTATTTTCCTAGAGGGTCATCTACACAACATTCCAATGAAGTTTAGACGCCTTCATGGTACTGTGGTCATGTTACTTGCCTTGTAAACCAGGGGTAGCAGTATCAATCCCAAGCTTCTCCAGACTTTCAGATTGGTTTTTAAACAGAGGTCCCATCACTGTATGATCTTAGCTTTCGGTGAGACTTCAACTCAAACACTCACTCCTATGAAGGAACCTTTATGCCAAATATGAAGGCTGTATCTTAAATGCTCCAAAAGTTATGACAAAGTAGGTCAAAGGTCAAGGTCATGGCTAAAATAATTTGAATGATTGGGAAAACTTTGTCACAGGGCACATACATGCCAAATATGAAGGCTCTATCTCATATGGTTCAAAAGTTATGATAAAGTAGGTCACAGGTCAAAGTCACAGGTCAAATCTTTATATGAGTGGGAAGCCCTTGTCACAAGAAACATACATGCCAAATATGAAGGCTCTATCTCAAACAGTTCAAAAGTTATGACAAAATAACCTACTGATCTACTTTTGATTTGACATGACCCATATTCGAACTGAATTGAGATATTGTCCAGATGATCATTCTGAGCAAGTTGATTTGATTAAAACTGTGGCCTCTAAGAGTGTTCAAAACTTTTTTCTATGATTTGACCTGCTGACCTACTTTTTGACCCGACATGACCCATATTCAAACTTGACTCAGATATTGTCAAGATGATCATTCTGAGCAAGTTTGATGATGATCGGACCAAAACTGGGGTCTCTAGTGTGTACACAAGGTTTTTCAGCAATCTGACCTACTGACCTACATACTGGCCAGATATGACCCACATTCAAAATTAACGGAGATATTGTCAAATGATCATTTTTAGCAAGTTCGATGATGATCAGACCAAAACTGTAGCCTCTAGTGTATTCACAAGGTTTTTGTATGATTTGACCTACTGGCCTACTTTGTTACCCGACATAACCCATATTTGAACTTGACCGAGATATTGTCAAAATGATCATTCTGGGCAAGTCTGATGATAATCGGACCTAATCTGTGGCCTCTAGTGTGTTCACAAGGTTTTTCTATGATTTGACCTACTGACCTACTTCTTGACCTGAAATGACCCATATTCCAACTTGACCGAGATATTGTCAAGACTATCATTCCGAGCAAGTTTGATGATGATTGGACCAAAAATGTGGCCTCTAGTGTGTTCACAAGGTTTTTCTCTTATTTGACCTACTGACCTACTTTTTGACCTGCCATGACCCATATTCCAAAGTGACCAAAATATTATCAAGATGATCATTCTGAGCAAGTTTGATGATGATTGGACCAAAACTGTGGCCTCTAGTGTGTTCACAAGGTTTTTCTATGATTTGACCTACTGACCTACTTTTTGAACCAACATGACTCATATAAGAACGTGACTATGATATTATCAAGATGATCATTCTGAGCAAGTTTGATGATGATTGGACATAAATTGTGGCCTCTAGTGTGTTCAGAAGGTTTTTCTATGATTTGACCTAATGACCTACTTTTTGACCCGACAACACCTATATTCGAACTTGACTGAGATATTGTCAAGATGATCATTCTGGGCTAGTTTGATGATGATCGGACCAAAACTGTGGCCTCTAGTGTCTTCACAAGGTTTTTTTCCTGATTTGACCTACTGACCTACTTTTTGACCCAACATGACCAATATTCGATCTTGACCGAGATATTTTGTGGTGGTACAAATGTGTGCAAGTTAAGTTAAAATCAAATCATAAATGAAACAGCTATCATGCAGACAAGACCAAAATAGACAATTTTTGCCCTTTCAGGGGCCGTAACTCCATAACACATAATGGGGTATGGCTGGTTCAAGAAAGGAACCCAGATCCCATGATGGTACAAGTTGTGTGCAAGTCTGGTTAAAATCAAATCATAAATGAAGATGCTATCGTGCGGACAAGACCAAAATAGGCAATTTTTGCCCTTTCAGGGGCCGTAATTCAGTAACACATGATGGGATATGGCTGATTCAAGAAAGGAACCCAGATCCCATGGTGGTACAAGTTGTGTGCAAGTCTGGTTAAAATCCAATCATTAATGAAGATGCTATCGTGCGGACAAGACCAAAATAGGCAATTTTTGCCCTTTCAGGGGCCGTAACTCCGAAGCACATGATGGGATATGGCTGATTCAAGAAAGGAACCCAGATCTCATGGGGGTACAAGTTGTGTGCAAGTCTGGTTAAAATCAAATCATAAATGAAGATGCTATCGGGCGGACAAGACCAAAATAGGCAATTTTTGCCCTTTCAGGGGCCGTAACTCAGTAACACATGATGGGATATGGCTGGTTCAAGAAAGGAACCTAGATCTCATGGGGGTACAAGTTGTGTGCAAGTCTGGTTAAAATCAAATCATAAATGAAGATGCTATCCTGCGGACAAGACCAAAATAGGCAATTTTTGCCCTTTCAGGGGCCGTAACTCTGTAGCACATGATGGGATATGGCTTGTTCAAGAAAGGAACCCAGATCTCATGGTGGTACAAGTTGTGTGCAAGTCTGGTTAAAATCAAATCATAAATGAAGATGCTATCCTGCGGACAAGACCAAAATAGGCAATTTTTGCCCTTACAGGGGCCATAACTCAGTAACACATGATGGGATATGGCTGGTTCAAGAAAGGAACCTAGATCTCATGGGGGTACAAGTTGTGTGCAAGTCTGGTTAAAATCAAATCATAAATGAAGATGCTATCGTGCGGACAACAAATTGTTTACGGACGCACGCACGGACGCACGCACGCACGCACGGACGACGGACGACGGACAAAATGTGATCACAAAAGCTCACCTTGTCACTACGTGACAGGTGAGCTAAAAATGACCATAAATGGTCATTTTTCTATAAAATCTACATATTTTTATTTGGATATAACACGGTTGTTTAACCAACATGGGTTTTGCTTTGGACCCATTAATAGTGTTATAAAGAGGTTGTCGTTGTAGTAGTGGACATGAACATGGACATCCCTAGTCACTGTACATGTAGAGAATAACATAAAAATCCTAAAAATTTGGACACCTCCAGGTCTTACTGTAATTCTCCAAAAATTCTAACAAATTTGTTTCGTTATCATACAAGAGTCTAAAGGTTTCAGAGTCTCAGACCCTGATTAGACTCCTCTACATGCTCTAGGTCTGCACTGCTAGCTCAGGCCTAACTGTTCCAATACTTAGGATCATTCCGGTAATTTGTTAATAAAATGGGATGACATCTCAAAGTAAGAAAACAGGTAAACAAGTCTGTGTACTCATTAGGAAAACATGCCTTTACAAATACATTGTAAACATTACTGCCGAAAAAACTAAAATTTTAAGATGAAAAATTGAGATATTTTTCTTATTTCTGCTCAAAATATAGATTGTGGGTACACATCTAACCAATACCCACAATCTATATTTTAGAGCAGAAATAAGAAAAATAAGGTTTAACCCAGTAAACCCCAGTTTTACTATATACATGTAGATAGATTAGGATGTTGGGCACGAAAATGGGGCATGAGATTTCAACCCGTTAAATGTAATATTCTGCAGATAACTAGGAAAAGAATAAATAAAATTGAGGCTTCTTACACCTTAGAGGGAACGGTTCTCAAAAATGTGAATCCCTTTAAATACCTTGGTGTGACAATCACTCATGATTTGAGATGGAATACACACATTAGCAACATGTGTACAAATAACACTTGGTTTCCTGAGGCGAAATCTTCACCAGTGTCCTCAGGATGTGAAAGAGACAGCATATAGGGGACTTGTTCGCCCAATCTTGGAATATGGTAGTTGCATCTGGAACCCAAGCGGAGTTGTCCTCAATGAAGAAATGGAAAACCTTCAGAATAGAGCTGCAAGATTTGCACCAGGAAATTGCTGCATTGAAACTGGGAGCATGACTGGAATTCTAGGAAAATTAAGATGGGAATCTCTCAAGAAAAGGAGAACAGACAGTAGGCTCATACTCTTATACAAAGGTCTAAAGGGTGCTGCCAGCATCCCTAAAGATGACCTTGTTCCCCCAGCTAGGCTGTAGAAAGCACCATTCAATGACGTTTCAGACCCTTACTGCAAGAATGGACATTTATAAAGAATCATTCTTCCCCCGAACCATTAGAGATTGGAATGCCCTTCCCGATTCGATTATTTCGACGGCTGAAGGTGCTGAGGATTGTGTAACTAAGTTTACCTCTTTGGTTAGAGTTAGACACTAACTTCCCATATCACAGGTCCTGGTGTATGAATGTCATTTGACGTGTCACCAGTAACAATTCTAATTCTGAACGGAACGAGTGAAGATAGAAATAGCACTACTGTTTTCCCCATGCCCCTTTTCTCTAGTGTCATGCCCTTTTTTGGATAGAGAAATTGTTGCCCTACATTATGGTACAAAAATCAATGAAATTAACCGAAAAATAACAAAGATATGCCTGTTTAAATAAGGACTATTGTAGACACTTTTTAGCAATAAATTGTTGCCTGTTTGACTGTCCACCATTATGGTTGACTGCTAATCCCTCTGTTTATTGTACTTAATTATGTCACTTTAAGGGCCACGGGTTGTTTCACCCGTGAGTCGTTTCGCCCATGAGTCGTTTCACCCTGAGTCGTTTCGCCCTGACTTGGTGGGTTGTTTCCTTTTTTCAAGCCCTATGGATTGAGGTTAGATATGTTTTGGTATATAAAGGGGTTGATGGGGGTATGGGGCGTCCCGGAAAATATTGTTATATCCCCGTTTGGTGATATATTTGACCTTGATCTTCTTTTCATGATTCACTGGCTTTGAAAATATAACGTTCACTCTTCTATTTATGTTCATTTCTCAAGAACTGAATGAGTTTCATTAATGATACTTGGTACAAAAGTCGATCCAGTGTCAGGATAATGTGACTGGGTGTGGTATCATGTAATGTGTCTGGGACATGATACTTCAGTGAGGCAGCACTATAAACGTGAGCATTGAGCTCCCTGTCGCAACCAGACACCGTCGTGATATGACTGAAAAATTGTTGAAAGCGACGTTAAACCAGAATTCACACACACACTTGGTACAAACTTGCATCTTGGGATGACAGCAATAATTCAAGCATCCATATTTGACTTTGACACACTTTTCACGGTTCACAAACTTTGTAAAATATTGCGTCAAACCCAGCGACCACCCTACCATTCAAGTTAATTTCTCAAGAACTATAAGAGTTTAGTTAATGAGCTTTGTAAACAAGCTTGCATCTAGTGATGACAATTATAATGCAATTAACCATATTTGACATTGATATAATGGGACTTATGGCTGTAAAAATTACTGTGTATATGTAAAAATGTGATATTTTTCTCATTTCTTATTGTCTATGTTTTAGAAACTGAAATAAGAAAAATAAAGAATATGTGAGGATCCACTAATTGTTGTATAAAGTAGGGTTATGGGTTGGGGTTCTTCATTACATAGACTTGCTTACATCAATTTTCCACAAAAAAAAAAAAAATCCAAATTTTTCTGATAAACAAATTCTGGTATTTTCGCACAACTCAGACATTACCTAAAAGTGTCTTTGACAATCAGATATGAGTCTCGTCACGAGAAACAATGATCACTATCATTTTGTAGGAAAGTAACTGGTCAACTGTCCTTTTGGGTTTCCGCTTGAGATGTTGTTTCATCTAAATGTCGGGTAAAAAACCCACAATACTGTGTTGACTCAGACGTGAAACCTCAATCAATCAATCATTCATTAATTCACTTATCCATCTCCGTATATTCATATAATAATAATAATAATAATAATATAATAATAATCGACTTTATTTAATGAGGGTAAACACATTTAGCTATACACTAATCTTCCATGTGGCCCTCAAATATTCAACCATCTTTTCGTCCTTCCGTACATCTACGAACGCACAACTCAATTCATTTATTCAATAGTTTATTCATTAAACCGCCTGTCATCCATTCCATTTATCACTGCCTTAAAATATAGATGTGGCAAAATGACCCACGGACGAAACGACTCACCCGATAAGGGCGAAACGACCCACCCCCCGAAATCAGGGCGAAACGACCAGGATCCCACTTTAAGAAGCCATAACTATGTTTTGACAACAAGTGTGAGTGACACCAATTAAACACATGAAGTGTGAAAGTGTGTCTGACCTATGTCATGTCAATGTTTGTGTGTATAGGAGCTTTTTTTGTGACGTACTTCCGGTTCTAAAAATAGAACTGGAAAAACCCTGGCCGTCAACATTGTATATGCTTCAAAGCAGGGGGACAGATAAAGTGTTAATTACAGCGTAAAACAATGGAATTCTTTTTAAGTTTTGGCAAATTCTAATGTAAGATAATGGGACAAACACCAATATAGTACCTGGTGTGAAATTTCGCATTACGAAAACATGCCTATACAACTATATTATAAATTTTTCGGGGGAAAAAAATTGGAAATTCTAAGATGAAAAATTGGGATATTTTTTTTATTTCTGCTCACAACATAGATTGCGGGGACTCGATAGAACCGCCTCTACGAGATAAAGATTTTTATTTGCCCGTTTTTGATTTTTTTTTAACATAATTCTATTTGTGCATTAAGTACAGGCGGTTCTATCGAGTATCCACAATCTATGTTTTGAGGCGGTTCTATCGAGTACCCACAAACAGGAATAAGAAAAATATTGTTTACCCCTGTAAACCCCAGTTTTACTATATAAAAGTGGGGTTTGAGGGGGTCAAAATCGCAAAGGTGTGTTTTTCATGATGGCAAACCCCTAGTCTTATGTTTTAATTAACTGCTGTTAAAGATATATTGTACAAACGGCCCAACAGGGTCCTCTCTCTCTATCTCTCTCTCTCTTTCTCTGAGTGTGCCATGGCCTACATGTTGCTCTCTCTCTCTCTCAGCGTACCAACACTTAGCGAGCGTAGGTAAATGTAAATTACAGTTTCCACGTCAACCGACATGTAACGTGTCAACAACGTCGTGTCTTCATCAAACCAACATCAATGCGATGCACTGAATTTGACTTTGCAACGTCGATGAAACGTCAGAACGTTGCGTTGGCGATAATACGGCGTTGCTTTACAAGATGTCATTTGCCCAGTGCTCGGACCCATCAAGACACAGTGGGATTGGAACATTATATTCAAAACAAACGTAGAACACCCTTTCAGTGCATGAGAATGAAACACTCCTTCGCAAGTGCAAGATTTTACAGTAAAATCAGGTAGATCAACCTGCCCAGCCCTTACTTTACCAGGAACCCCAAAACGGGTACCCTGGCAAACAGTGCAGGCCCAGATCAGACGCCACAGAAAGCAGCGTCCAATCAGGGCCTACACTGTTTGCAAAAGTCAAGCCAATTTCCAAACAAATTTTGAAGGAAACACAACCTGAAACGCCTAAATTTTGAAATGGACTCCTGATATATATTGAGGAATATTTCATTATTTGGTACAAAAAGGGTTAGTGGATTATTAGCTTAGCTCCACAATATATTCTTGGATACAGGGATCAGTCAAACCTCTCTCATCTCACCGGTCACGCGACATTGAAGTGAGTTGGAGTGGGTGTCGACGGCATGACGTCCAGCCAACGTTGATTCGACGACCATCTTTCAGTCCACTCATTAGTTTTTTTCGACTGTCAGTATGTTTATTTTTCTGTCTGTCCGTCCATACGTCTGTTAGTCATTCATTCATTTGGTCGGTCTGTCGTCTGTCAGTCAAACCTCTCTCTCTCAACGGCCATGTGACTTTGAAGTGAGTTTGAGTTGGTGTCGACGGCATGACGTCGAACCAACGTTGACTCGACGCCCGTCTGTCAGTCCACTCATTAGTTGTTTTCTACTGTCAGTATCAGTTTATTTTTCTGTCTGACTGTCCGTCCGTTCGTCTGTTAGTCAGTCATTTAGTCAGTCGGTCTGTCTGTCTATTGTCAGTTTCTCGGTCAAATCTCTCTCTCTGTACATGATGTTTGCTACAAATAAAATATTGTTTCAACCAAAACAAATGTTGTCTGTCCACAGGAATCTTCAGTTTATAAAACTGCACTTCTAGACAAATCGTTGGACATTTTTTAGATAGATAGATAGATTAGATAGATAGATAGATAGATAGATAGATAGATAGATAGATAGATAGATAGATAGATAGATAGATAGATAGATAGATAGATAGATAGATAGATAGATAGAAAGGGTGCATAAATTTACCGGAAAGGACCAGAAAGGACCTGATTACCGGAAAGGACCGGAAAGGACCTGTTTCTACCCAGTTTCCTCCCTATTTCATGATATTTTTATTGTATGCACCCTAACTACACTGCTTTCATCGTTAACCACATACTAGATGTTTTTTTTTTTGCATAAAAAAATAGATTTTTGAAACCAGAGTGCCCAGTGCCTGCCTCAGTCTAATGTGGAACGGATTTGATTGCAGAAGGTCTGTACATATTCTGTATCTATACCTATTTGCTAGTTTGACCATGAAATATTATTTACTGTTTTATTTAGGCCAAGAAGTGCAGTTGTCAGCTTCTGGCGACAGACTTTACGCTACATAACCACATACGCATACACAGGCCCTGGAAAGGTGTGGAGCTCTGTGTAAGAACTTTATGCAGTCCCAATATTTAATCAAGCCCTGGGGCGGGGGCGCATTTGTAACATGTTTTTCAGTTTTCAATGACCTTAATAATGTTGACTGGGCTTACCAGTTTTCATGTCCTTGTAACTCTGCTCTGCGTTAGAACATCATGCGGTCTTTATATTTCTTCAATTCCCGGTGGGTGGGGGCGCTCTTAGTGTGTCAAACTTAAGTCATTTGGAGCACGTATTCAATTTTTTAAAATGACCTTTAAAGTGTTGACTTGGCTGACCAGTACTCATTTGTGGTTTTGCAGCTCTGCGTCTGCATAATATGCAGTAAATCTATATCTTCAATCTTCGGAGGGCGACGGCGCACATTTCGTAAGACAATAAGTAAATAGGAACACATATTCATTAAAAATTTTGGGACTGCATGAAGTTCTTACACAGAGCTCAGGCTAAAACATACATTAGTACCGGTAAGCCCAGTCAACACTGTAAAGGTCATGTCGCGGCCGGTCAGTCTTGCGATCCACTTTTCTGGTGCTTGGTTATATAGTAAATTCTTTCGACAGAAACTGAAAGCTGCCCTTTCATGACTGGGTGGAACGAAGGGAATGGCTGTTTATTGAAATAATTACTCAGAGTTTAACAGCCCATTCAACAATATTACGGTCATGGCAACCAGTTCAGTTGACCTATCCACACCTTTCCAGGGCCTGTGTATGCGTATGTGGTTATGTAGCGTAAAGTCTGTCGCCAGAAGCTGACAACTGCACTTCTTGGCCTAAATTAAAACAGTAAATAATATTTCATGGTCAAACTAGCAAATAGGTATAAATACAGAATATGTACAGACCTTCTGCAATCAAATCCGTTCCACATTAGACTGAGGCAGGCACTGGGCACTCTAATTTCAAAAATCTACTTTTTTATGCAAAAAAACAACAACAAAAAACATGTAGTATGTGGTTAACGATGAAAGCAGTGTAGTTAGGGTGCATACAATAAAAAATATCATGAAATAGGGAGGAAACTGGGTAGAAACAGGTCCTTTCCGGTCCTTTCCGGTAATCAGGTCCTTTCTGGTCCTTTCCGGTAAATTTACGCACCGGATAGAAAGAAAGATAGATAGATAGATAGATAGATAGATAGATAGATAGATAGATAGATATAGATAGATAGATAGATAGATAGATAGATAGATAGATAGATAGATAGATAGATAGATAGATAGATAGATAGATAGATAGATAGATAGATAGATAGATAGATAGATAAAAGTTCTGTCCTTATGTGATAGCTATACTTGGATATCGAATAACGAATAGTTATGTAAAAACCTATTTTTGTAAGTAAGCTTTCCGTTCGTAAGCCATTGAAATGGGTCATTCACGAAGAGAGTTTCGTCCATAACAAACGGATCCAGGATAAAAGAATTTCAATAATAAAAGCAAAATATCATTTTTTCCTTCTCGAGGCATTATTTCAATGTAAACGGGTATCTTTTCTCTCAAAATGTCTGAATATTGTTAGCATTTAAGTTCCGCCAATACATTTGAATAGCGATGGCCGTTTCAACTGACGGCCAGTGCTTTGCGCATGCGCAAGAATGACGTCATAAACGGAATCCCTAAAACCTCCTATAAGAGAATGGGAGCTGTGGTCCAAACATGTTCAAAAGTGATCAGAGTGCTTGCAAAACTTAAACTTATTGTGACACCAATGACGCATGTGACATATCTTTTCACTTAGCATAAAAGAGGCAGTACAATTTAATTTAGCATTGAAGACAAAGGATAAGAGAAAGATCTTTCAAGCTGCATGTGAATGGGCCCTTTTTACACATTTTCCCGCGCTGAAAGTGCCCTTTTTCCTGACCAGCACCATGCTCTTTTTAGGGGCTGGGGGAAACACTAAGCACAGGCTGATCTTTGATACACAATATTACAATGCAATGGTGAGAAGAAAAAACAAGAGGGCCATGATGGCCCTGGATCGCTCACCTGATCCATAGAGTAACAAGTGGGCCCTGAGGAGGGCCATTATTGACCCCAGGGTAATAATGTGCATAATGTTGAGGGAGGTCTAAAAAGGTGAAGCTTCATACCAAATATCAACAAAGGCTATAATTTGAACAATCTTGGGAAAGGTCCACTAGATGAAGCTACACACCAAACATTAAAGAACCGGGCCTTGCAGTTTCAGAGAAGAAGATTTTTTTTAAAGATATTCCCTACATGTACATAAGCTTATGTAAAACCAAATGGCCCCGGGCCGGGGGTCCACTAGATGAAAGACATGGGCCTTGCAGTTTCAGAGTTCTAAGAAGATTTTTAAAGATTTCCCTATATAAATCTATGTAAAACCAAAGGGTCTCTGGGCGGGGGCATTTTTGGTCCAAGGGCCATAATTTGAACAATCTTGATAGAGGTCCACTAGATGAAATTTCACACCAAATATCAAAGACCTAGGCCTTGTGGCTTCATACGAGAAGATTTTCCCTATATAAGTCTATGTAAAACCAAAGGGCCATGAGGCGGAGGCATTTTTGGTCTCAGGGCTATAATTTGAACAATCTTGGTGGAGGTCCACTAGCTGAAGCTTCATACCAAATAACAAAGACCTAGGCCTTGTGGTTTCAGAGAAGAAGATTTTTCAAGATTTTCCCTTTATAAGTCTATGTAAAACCAAAGGGCCCTGAAGCGGGGACATTTTTGGCCCCAGGGCTATAAATTGAACAATCTTGGTAGAGGTCCACAAGATGAAGCTTCATACCAAATATCAAAGACCTGGGCGAAGAAAATTTTTAAAGATTTTCCCTAACTAACCAATGTAAAACCAAAGGGCCCTGGGGCGAGGGCATTTTTGGCCCCAGCACTATAATTTGAACGCTCTTGGTAGGGGTCCACTAGATGAAGCTTCATACCAAATATCAAAGTCCTGGGCTTTGCGGTTTCAGAGAAGAAGATTTTTAAAGATTATCCCTGTATTAGCCTATGTAATACCAAATATCAAAGACCTGGGCGAAGAAAATTTTTAAAGATTTTCCCTAACTAACCAATGTAAAACCAAAGGGCCCTGGGGCGAGGGCATTTTTGGCCCCAGCACTATAATTTGAACGCTCTTGGTAGGGGTCCACTAGATGAAGCTTCATACCAAATATCAAAGTCCTGGGCTTTGCGGTTTCAGAGAAGAAGATTTTTAAAGATTATCCCTGTATTAGCCTATGTAAAACCAAAGGGCCCCGGGGCGGGGTGCATTTTTGGCCCCAGCACTATAATTTGACCAATCTTGGTAGGGGTCCTATAGATGAAGCTTCATACCAAATATCAAAGACCTAGATCTTGTGGTTTCAGAGAAGAAGATTTATAAAGATTTTCCCTATATAAGTCTATGTAAAACCAAAGGGCCCCGGGGCGGGGGCATTTTTGGCCCCAGCACTATAATTTGAACAATCTTGGTAGAGGTCCATTAGATGAAGCTTCATACTAAATATCAAAGTCCTGGGCCTTGTGGTTTCAGAGAAGAAGATTTTTAAAGATTTTCCATATATAAGCCTATGTAAAACCAAAGGGGGGCATTTTGTGCCCCAGCACCAAGGTTGGCAAAAAAGCGGGAAATACTCATATTTCCCTGGACGGCGGGAAATACAGGGAATTCCCGGGAAATACTGGGAATTCCTGGGAAATATATATTTACATAGGTGGTACCAATTGAGACTGCATAATATACTCCAACTACCTAGATATTTGAAAGCAAAATTATTTCAAGTTCATGCAGGGCTGGAAAATTCCACTTGTCTGCTTACAATGACAAAAAAAAATTGAAGGACAAGTAAAGAGTTTGTCTAGTCCTTATGACATTTGCCAAAGTTTACATGCAGTTAATCATGTAGGACAAGTGAAATTTTGAAGAATTTTCCAGCCCTTTTCATATTGAATAACTTGAAAGATCTCTAGTCCCTTGCCTTCATATAGAATGTATTTAATTCAAGTGTGATTCTAAAATATAAGTTTTTAACTTTCAGCTATTTCCCTTGACTTGTAAATACATGTAATTTTAATACATTAATAGGTGAGTATCTGTAGATAATATAAGAAACCTTTTATGCTTAAATCAACTGTGTTCTTTTAATACCTGTCTCAAACAAACAATTAAATTATCACACCTTTTAGCATTTAAAAGTGTGATTACTTGACAAACTTGCAAACAAACTTTTTTCTAGTGTAAACATCCTTAAAATTCAAACATCCAAAGAGTTGTTGTAAATCTCAAAAAATTGAACCATGTGGTTAGTGTTACACTAAAGCATACAAAACATGTAGTTCCAATGGCACACTCTCTTAAAGAAGCTAAGTGATTCTGATCTTGGTGTGCACTGTTTGCCAAGGCATGTCTGTCCCAAATATTGGGATCATTATTGTATTTTATCTTATTAAGCATATGGGTGATTTTAAATAACTCTGCACCCTACAAAACAACAGATCACTTTATATTTATGCTTGTGTTTGGTTGAGTAAAAGCAGACTTATGACATATATGTATGGGGAGGCATATTACAAAATAGCTGACTGGTCATTATTTCAATTAACCCTTTTGTACCGAATGGAATCTTCCACCATATTTGTAGCAGGAGTTCATTTCAAAATTTAGAGATGTCAGGTTCTGTTTTCTTCAAAATTTATTTGCAAAATGGCTTAACTTTTGTTTAACGCATTCTGCAGCCTCTGATCTGGGCCTGCATTGTTTGCCAGGGTTCCCGGTTTTAGGGTTTCTGGTACCAAATGGGTTAAATTACACAAATGTTAATAGTATTTTTCTATGAAATATCTAAACAAAAATCATATTTCCCACTATTTCCCACTATTTCCCACTTTTGCTGAAATTTGGAGTATTTCCCAGGACGGTTATTACCGGTAAATACCAGTGGGAATTCCCGCCACCGGTATTTACCGACCAACCTTGCCCAGCACTATAATTTGAACAATCTTGGTAGGGGTTCACTAGATGAAGCTTCATACCAAATATCAAAGACCTGTGCCTTGTGGTTTCAGAGAAGAAGATTTTTAAAGATTTTCCCTACATGTATATAAGTCTATGTAAAACCAAAGGGCCATGGAGCGGGGGTATTTTTGGCCCCAGCACTATAATTTGAACAATCTTGGTAGAGGTCCATTAGATGAAGCTTCATACTAAATATCAAAGTCCTGGGCCTTGTGGTTTCAGAGAAGAAGATTTTTAAAGATTTTCCATATATAAGCCTATGTAAAACCAAAGGGCCCCGGGGCGGGGGCATTTTGTGCCCCAGCACTATAATTTGAACAATCTTGGTAGGGGTCCACTAGATGAAGCTTCATACCAAATATCAAAGACCTGGGCCTTGTGGTTTCAGAGAAGAAGATTTTTTAAGTTTTCAGTGAAAAAAATCTATTTTTGGCTCCTGTGACCTAGATGTGCAACGGACCGGAACCATTTGAACAACTTTGAAAGGGGACCACCTAAGGATCATTCCTGTGAAGTTTGGTCAAAATCCGATCAGTGGTTTAGGAGGAGATGTCGTTTGAAGAAATTGTTTACGCACGGACGCACGCACGACGGACAAAAAGTGATCCCAAAAGCTCACCTCGTCACTACGTGACGGTGAGCTAAAAAATTGGGCCTAAACTTTACTTACTTTACTTTAGGATGATGGCGGTATGATTTAGGCAGATGCCTCTTGTGCCCAATGTCTGTTCTTGTTGAAACGGTCTAGCCTGTTTTTGAAGCTATTCACAGTTGAAGCTGATATGACATCATTTGGCAATACAACCCACTAATTTGACCGAAATGACCTATCCCCAAATTGGGCCGAAACCACTCAGTCCAAAACTATCCGAGCAGAGTAGTCCTCAATGAAGAAATTGAAAAGTTCAGAATAGAGCTGCTAGATTTGTAACTGGAAATTACTGCTTTGAAACTGGGAGCATGACTGGAATTCTAGGAAAATTATGATGGGGGTCTCTCAAGAAAAGGAGAACAGACAGTAGGCTCATACTCTTATACAAAGGTCTAAAGGGTGCTGCCAGCATTCCAACAGATGACCTTTCAGACCTTTACTGCAAGAACGGACATTTATAAAGAATCTTTCTTCCCACGAACCATCAGAGATTGGAATGCCCTTCCCGATTCGATTATTTTGACGGCTGAAGGTGCTGAGGATTGTGTAGCTAAGTTTACCTCTTTGGTTAGAGCTAGGGACTAACTTCCCATATCACAGGTCCTGGTGTATGAATGTCATTTGATGTGTCACCAGTAGGCCCCCGCCCATCGGGGATTGAAGAAATAGATGGGCTGCATGATGCTTCCACGCAGAGCTGAAACCGACTTGCACACGAGTACTGGTAGGCATGCCCAGGCAAAGTGGTGCAGGTCGGACCGTCCATGCTTATAAACCCTATTGGTTTCATTGGGCGGCAGGGCTTGAGATGTCATTTCATCTCAATGTTGGGTAAAAGTCCCACAAAATTGGAATCAACGTCTCCAAAATGACCTTTACAGTGTTGATGGGGACACTAAACATCTAATCAATCAAACAAACAAGGCAGTGGCTAGCCGTCCGGTACCGGACGACCAGACAATGAGTCTGCCCGTCCGGTACCGGACGACCAGCCAACGAGTCTGCTCGTCCGGTACCGGACGGCTAGCCAACCCGCGTAGGAATGGCTAGCCGTCCGGCAGTAAATTTTAGTCTCTCATTTCATATAGGGTACTGGATGCTAAATTGTTCCTACTTTGAGGCTATGTAAATGTCATTTAGATTTTCCTCGCCCGTCATTTTAAAAATAAGGCAAATAAACACAGCCGTATCGGTAATGCTTAAAGTTTATATATTTTACCTTTCCTTTCTTTATGTAAATGCGGCATGAAGGTATAAAAAACGTTTGATCCAAGCGTCGCGAAAAACAACTAATAATAGCAATTGAGCAGTACCGTGAAATCCTTAAAAATAAGGATCTTGATGACTTGCAGATATTCTCCTAAAATTTAAAAAAAAATGTTCACGATCCAGCAAAGAGACCAAAAGGTGCAGATGGAATGGCAAACAGTGTTGACCCTGCTTCAGGAGCATTCTGGTCTGGGACTGCATTATTTGCTGGAGCCTATCTGTCCCAATACATAGGATTATTACCTTAATTGTTCTACTCATGGTGTTTCGGATCGTTGCCCTTATGTGTGCCATGCTAACCCGATAATTACCCCTAACTGATATTTCTTTGTACCTACCAAGTTGAACTGATATGTTAAATAAATATGCTCCCAAAAATTAATGTCAATCTATCACGATAAATATCAAGCTCAACATCGGACAAACATTTGCAGATTTTAATAATAACAATAATAATTGATAGAAATTATAACATTGACATAATAATAATAATAATAACTGTCACAGTGCCCGGACAGTCTATTGCATCAGGGTCAATTACAATTATGTCCATTTCTGAAATTTATTGGAAAAAATGGCGTGATAGCTCAGTGGTTAGTGCACTTGCCTCTGATGCTAGAGGTCCCAGGTTCGATCCCCGGCAGCGGCGATAAAATTTCTGTGTCCTAACACGCTCCATTGGCATCATTTGCAGGGATGAATGTCATTAAGTGCACCGTCCTTCGGATCGGGACGTTAACTGGAGGCCCCCTGTGCAGGGAGAACCATCCCCTGTGCAGGTTAAAGATCCCTACCGTAATTACATGATTACTGTGTAGGCTTTCATCCTGCAAAACTGGAGTGTATGTAATATACACCTGCGGTAATGGTCAAATGTGACCGACGCAGTATTAGAAGATAGATAGATAGATAAACAGGTGGTAAGAATACAATTTAGAGTAATTTAGAAATATTTTCATTGCATCATAATTTGGGTAATATTATTTGGAATGCATATCGTATATAAAATGATAGATTTAAATTTACTACCGGACAACTAGCCATTCCTACGTGGGCTGGCTAGTCGTCCGGTACCGGACGAGCAGACTCGTTGGCTGGTCGTCCGGTACCGGACGGGCAGTTTCGTAGGCTGGTCGTCCGGTACCGGACGGCTAGCCACTTCCAACAAACAAACGTGTCACCAGTAATAATTCTGATTCTGATCCTGGGTCCGACTCCGAAACGACTCAGGTCCAAAACATCCCGCCACCAGTAAAAGTCCCACAAAATTGGAAGCAACGTCTCCAAAGTGACCTAAGTTGTGTTAAACAAAACAGTCAAGTTGAAAAATAAACAAACCCATGTTTGATGTATCAAGCTGTACAGTAGGGAGTTCTTTCAGACGCATGTGACCAGAGCTGTAATTTGTTCCATTCCAACAGCATCTTAAACAGCAAAACGTCCCTGCCATTTTGTGTGCTTTTATCTTCTTTTTTTTAACTCGTGGTGAAATGGACGCTCATTAAATTTTCTACATAATTCTAATAAGCATTGAAAAGATACAGACTTTTCTTAATAGTGCGTTACGTTTTTAAAGAAAAGGTATGCGCTATTTTCAGGTCTCGGGTCGTTTCGCCCGTGAGTCGTTTCGCCCATGAGTCGTTTCGCCCGTGGGTCGTTTCGCCCTGGGTTGTTTCGCCCTGGGTCGTTTCGCCCGTGGGTCGTTTCGCCCTGATTAGGTGGGTCGTTTCGCCCTGATTAGGTGGGTCGTTTCGCCCTTATTTTTTTCAAGCCCTATTGATTGAGGTTATGTTTGTTTTGGTATATAAAGGGATTGATATGGGGTTATTGGGAGTTCCGGAAAACATGGTTTTGCCCTCGTGTGGTCCAGCTGGACGACCTACTGACGGCTTCTACGTCAGGTTTGAGCAACTGAGCTACCACCTTTTTGAGAACGATATTCGAGCTCACATAAGGTTAACAAGTCTTTGCAATAAAATGGGATTTATGGCTGTGTGAAAATGACTGTTTATATTTGAAATGTGACATATTTTTCTTTCTGCTCAAAACATAGATTTTGGATTAGGACCGTCTAATTGTCTATGTTCTAGAATCAGAAATAAGAGAAATAAAGTATATGCGAAAAAAAAAAAAAACATTTTCACTGTATGAAGTTGGGTTTAGAGGGGACGTTATTGCATAGACTTGTTAACATGATGTTTTATTTACTTATCAGTTGTTCTTTCTGCACAAATGGTTGCGTGATATAACTGGTTACATTATTGCGTTAATTGTGTTGACGGGGACGTTAAACCTGAATTCCAACAAACAAAATATTTATTAAACAGTGATGTCTGAATAAAAGTTTACAAAAATGTCACTTAAAGAGTAATAATCAATGTTACACCTTAAGTGCCATGTGTAAAAAGTTGGTTTAACTTTTATACAGACTCTACTCTACTGTAGCTCAATAGAAACATAACTTTTTATACTTTCTTTGCATTTTTTTCCCATAATTTTATGCATAACAAAACATATTTTACATTATAAATATATAACAAAGCATAACATTGAAATCATAGCATCACATGGACAAGTCCCTGGAATGAACACCCCCTAAACCCCACCTTATATGAAGAAAACTGGGGTTTACTGGGGAATACATTATTTTTGTTATTTCTGCTACAAGACAAAGGTTGTGGGTACTCGTTAGAACCGCCTCAACCTATGTTTGCAGTATAGATAAGAAAAAATACCACAGATTTTCATAATGAAAATAGTCATTTTAGAGATGTGAAAACATGCACTATGTCGCACGGCTGTGTTATCGTACTGGTCTGTTTAATACTTTGCATTACGAAAAAATGCTTATTCAAATACTGGAAAATTGTACCACCAAATAAAAATCAAAGCGCCAAAAGGCACTGAAATGACAGATTTTGTGAAAAATTCAGATTGACTTTCTTTAGTGATAAGGACAATGGCGCTGGAGTGCTGATTTCTAGTTTGGTTCACAAAACTGAGGTGAATCGGCTGTTATACACTTTCATCATCATTTTACTTGGACATTATAGATAATACAACATGCAAATGACTACCCAGCAGGCACACGTCGCCAGGGCAATGTCAAATCAACGTTGATTCAACGTCATGACGTTGCACCGACGTTGATGTGACGTCACAATTACATCATGTGCCTGCTGGGATAGTTGCCAGTTTTATGTTGCCAGTTTATGTTGTTGTTTGTTACTTACTGTGTGTATCACTTGTGTCTTTTAATTTTGGATGGCCATATGGCCATTTTGTGGGAAAGTAACTGTCCATATGGCCTTCCTTTGTTTAGGTTTCCATTATGGTCTGGTCGCTTAATGTTTGTATTTCTTTCCCTTTGGTGTCTTTTATGGATGGAGTAAGTTAATTGTATCAATTCCTGATCTTTGTTTTACTTCTACTTATGACAACACAAAGCGGAGACGCAACTTTCTTGTAAAAGCTTACACTTGTTGAGATGTGTTTCGCGACTCAGTCAAGAACCTGCCTTATGTCGTGCGCTACAATAAAGGAAAGGACTTTTTGTGCAATGTTTGAAGTTTTGCGGCATGTTACTAATTAATTATCACAACATTGTGCTTACATATTCAGTTATTCAGACCTATACAACAGAATTGGACAATGATAACTGTTAGGAATATATTATTGCTGGCTTGCTACCGTACAGTGAAGTTTCTAGCGTCACGTACTTCGCATTAGTGTTAGGAGTCTCTACCCTTTCAGCCCTTTATAGCCAAGTACAGATACCTACAGATGCAAACAGTGTAGAACCTGGTGAGATGGCTCATAATGATACATCGCATTCTGTTCTACATGTTTTGACCTGCTCTTGACGACTTTTGACTAGACACCCAAATTACATGTGTATAATGGACGCGTACAAATTCAGTGACTGAAGAGTGAACTGGAGAAACTCGTGGGTGGAAGGGGTAAAATCTTAACCTGGCCTGTAACTGTTGTGTGCGGGTCAGGACCAGACAAAGCGGCTTGACCGATAATCAAAAGTTAAATACAGCTTATTATACGCTCTATTTTTTATTTTTCAAAGTATATCTAGATACTTAAATGGTGTGCACTGGTGCACTGATTCTAGCTCTATACATACTGTTGTTTTTTTTTTTTTCTAAAAATATACAAAGGTACTTTAATGGCGTATTGATACAAATATGATTAATCATAACCCATTTTGTACTGAATGAAATATTATCACTTATCTGAGGAAGATTTCATTTCGAAATCCTGGTTCAAAATTAAGGGGCGTCAGCTAGAAATATAGGAATTAATTTAGAAAAAAATGGGCTAACTTTCGACAACAGTGAAGCCCACAGTGAAGAACGTGGTTAGACGCCGCCTCCAAGTTTCGCCAATGACCCATTATGCGGTCGTCTGTATAAAATGGGAACTTTCCTTATGCATATTCAATTAACTTTCCCGTTTTGTTTGTAATTTAAGAAAGATCATTTTTGTATTTTGATTACAAATGAAACAAAACATGTAATCAAAATGCGGAAATAATGCCATGAGAAATTAGTTTTGAGATAGCGAGCATGAAAAGTCAACAAACAACGGACTATCCGTGTTTGTGCGGAGTCATATTTCATAAGTAGTGGAAGCCGGAAGTTCGGACGTTAAAATTGTATTCATGCAGCACGACGAAGAATGACAGAAGGAATCTGTCATTAAAAATCAAAAAAGCGGTTCTAACGATCACCAACGGTCTGTGTATTTTTCGTTAATATGAAAAACAATGTGTTGCATGTTCGTTGTGTTTTTTGTAGGTAGTACCCATAGTCTGCTATTTCTGCGCCAGGCATGGAATGTGGGTGGTCGTAAGAACCGCCTCGGCAAAGCGATTCTAACGAGTACACATATATCACATACACGACCACCCACATTCCATGCCTGGAGCAGAAATAGCAGACTATGGGTACTTAACATATTTTGACACTGTTGTTTGGATTTGTGAAGATCACATGCACAGTTTATATTTTTTCCACTTTTTATCTCTCTATCCGAACTCTGAAATGGGCCCGTCCATACATCACCCATCCGTAGGTGTCATTTGACGTGTCACCATGCACAGTTCAGATCCGTTCGTCCGTCCGTCCATCTACACATGCATCACTTCATTCATTCGTTCATTCATTTCCGATTGTCCATCTACCAATACTTTCCATTCATTCATTCATTAACTTATCTATCTCCGTATATTCAAAATGCCGTCCGTTCATCCGTACGTCCATCCATCTACCAACGCACAACTCCATTCACCCATTTATTCATTTATTTATTCATCCATCTGTCCATTTACTCATCTATTCCGTTTGTCACTCCCTTACAATATAATTGCGGCGAAACGACCCACGGGCGAAACGACTCACGGGCGAAACGACCCACCAGGTAAGGGCGAAACGACCCACCCCCAAAATCAGGGCGAAACGACTCAGGGCGAAACGACCCGGCGAAACGACCCACGGGCGAAACGACCCGGAACCCTATTTTCATAACGATTCCCACTGGTTTAACTAAATGCCGAAGAAATAGAGAAAGTGAGTCACAAGAAGTGACAAGAGGTGACAAGAAGTGATGAGAGCTATTTTATGGGGGAAAGTATAAAACCCGGGAGTAACGGCTGGGAGCCTGGAGTAAAATCCGGGAGTAAATTTTGACAATCGAATAAAGGTACTAAACATTCACATATCTGGATGAAATTTGGACCAAACGTAGAATATAGACTTTTCTTTAAAATGCATATAAGTTTTAACATTATTATCAATTAATTTCACGATATGAACCGAAATATACAACCATGTCGCAAAATTTTCGCCCGGGAGTAACTTTTGCGGTATTGACGATGTCAAGCATTTTGCAAAATATGTTCAGTCTTGGGTTTCTACAAGAATTATTTTATGTAATATCAATTAAAAACATATCAGAGATGAGAAAAATGCAAAAATAAGGTTGTTACATCGCCCCGTCTAGTAAATAATCGACCCGGGAGTGGACCGAGAGTAATTTCTGGGTTGAAATCGGCGTTTATTTGCCTTATTCTCGGCCTTATTGCTTATATCACCTACATTGTATTTCTTAAATGTTTGTCAGCAGAAAAGCTGAGATTCAGCATGGAGTAACAGTATTTATTTACTTGTCATATCGGGACTCGACACACATCCAAACCCCAAACCCATATCACGCCCTGCTCCTGAGCTTACATATGATTTAAGAGGTGTTTGATTATGTGACCCGGGAACATTTATATTTGGCGCTATTTGTTTTATGGTCGTATAATGTAGAAAAGATGACACAAATTACCCCCGCAGTCTGATCAGTGCCTTTGCTTTTAGCTGTCAGGGTAGTACGACTACGTTTAATAAATGCAATTTATGTGATATAGGCAATAACGCAAATAAACGCTGATTTCAACCCAGAAATTACTCCCGGCCTACTCCCGGTTCAATTACTTACTTCACGGAGCGATGAAATAACTTTATTTTTGTAGTATAGTATAAACATATTTTATTGCATCATAAATCAAGCAACAGGGTCGGGCCACAAGTTCTGCCAACATTATTTTTGTATTTTTCTAATCATCGCTATATTTTTAATTGATAATACATAAACCTTTTCTTGTAGCGATCCCAGACTGAACATATTTTGCAAAATGCTTGACATCGTCAATACCGCAAAAGTTACTCCCGGGCGAAAATTTTCCGACATGGTCATATATTTGGGTTCATATCTTGAAAAGGACTGGATTATAAATATAAATCTTATATGAATTTTAAAGAGGAGTCTACTTTTGATCCAAATTTTATCCCGATATGTGAATGTTTAATACCTTTATTCGATTGTCAAAATTTACTCCCGGATTTTACTCCCGGCTTCCGGCTGTTACTCCCGGGTTTTATACTTTCCCATTTTATGGTGACAAGAAACTTAATAAACTATATTATTGCTTAAAATGATAAATTTACTGTTATTCTTGATTTAGAAATTAATTTTGGTCAAATTAACAGACGTTTGGAGGAAAAAGCAACATGCTTTATTCAGAAGTTTAACCGCATTTACCGACAAGAAAGTTCTCTTATAATTTCATGTTGGCAGTGGCTAGAGATACGGATCCGTATCTCTAGTCTCGGAGGCTAGAGATAAGGATCCGTATCTCTGTATCTCTAGTCTCTGAGGCTAGGGATACGGATCTGTATCCCTAGCATTTTCCAATATGCCTGGCTAGAGGTACAGTTTGATAAGACTGATAATTGTTTCAAACAGAGATACCAGTGCTGTTATTACGCAATTTGCAAAGTAGCATAACTCTACTAAGGTGAAAGGTGGAAAAAGTAATATGAATTCTGAAATGGGACAGGACCAATGGCAATCCTGTGTTGTATTATTATTATTGTTATTATTATTGTTGTTATAATAATAATAATAATAATTATTATTATTATTATTATTATTAGCTTTATATGTTGTATCTGATTATCATTTTTTCGACCTGTCATGTTAGCCTATGGGTGAGTCAAATATACCAGAATAAAAGTTGAATTTTGAATGTCATATTACCTTTAATTTATTGCATCATATGAATTATATTTGCGCCATCCATAGATTCCGGTCAGCACTAAACGGGAAGATACGACTAGGTCTTGCTGCAAAGAACTGATGAAACTAATTCCAAGAGTTGTTTACATGTATCTTAACGGATTTGGTTGCCATTTTTGTAATATTTTAAATTTTGCAAGTCTCGCTACTTTGGACATCTCCTTCTGAGGCCCGGGGCATGTTTGCTGATGTTGGCTCGGTGGGGGACGCCTATAAGTCCGCGGGTGGGCGTCTCCTGCCTGATGCCTCCAGTTGACCTGTCTCATAAGCTACGTCGGTCGGTGTGTGCTCGGAGGGGATATGCTGTCTTTGCCGGGTCTTGCCCGTCATCCCTTTCGGTTTCAAACTTTGGGGTTGAGACACACTGATGAAGATTAAATATCAGAAAGACCTCTGTGTCACTAAATTTGGTATAGTTACGCCTTAATTACAGCCATTTGCCAGTCATTTTTTTTTCCTTTTTCTTTTCTTTTCTTTATCTTCATTCTTTTTTCTTTGTCATATTTTCTTTTCTTCATCTGATAACACTCTTCTGGAGTCCATGTCTGTTGATCCGAACATTGATATTTGCCATTTTGTCTATGGATTCACGATTTTGGATTAACGCTTTGGGTTAATTTTATGTGACGGAGAAATATAGTAGATCATCTCATACATGTAAAATTTTCTTGTCACCAACTTGACTTTATTCCCGTCAAGAAAATCTGAAGAGGCACTGAAACGTCATCGAGCATGTGTGCCTAGAAAAGACTTGGATCAGCCTGCGCATATGCGCAGTCTGGTATGTTTTCTCTGTTGAGGGTATAATTTTATGTGACGGAGAAATATAGTAGATCATCACATCACGCCTACGGAACGATACAATGCGTAACCATTGGTTAAGAACGTGGAGCAATTAGAGCGACATCCGGTTAGGAATTAGATCGCTAAAAAAGGTAAAGAAACTGTGCAGTTTCTGTGTTTCATAAGTTATATAATTTTTACGAGGAAGTTATTTAAAAAACGGGGAATTACATTCAGGAGCCCATTGATATCGGCATCTTTGGAGTAAATACCAAATCCCGTACTTCACACATTTTGGCTAGATTCAGTTTCTCCTGCTGAAGGCGAACTCAAGCCTTCGAAAACGAGTGGTTTTTCGAGGTGTTTGTTGCCTTTTATTTATTACTGCGCTTTGCTACAAGTTCAGCGTATTAACATGCACACACAACAAACATATATGGTTAAATGTGTTGTGGATATTTTGCTTGTCAATGCAGCACTAGCGAGAAATCACCACGGAAAAGGTCGAAAATGGTTGGTTACGCATTAGATCTATAGAAATGATAACAAGACTTGCATCTATAAAGCGGATCTGTTTTCATCTCCACGGCCCCAGAATCACCCGCACCTTGTTCTACGGAACCATTTTTAGCCAACCTGATAAGCAGTGCGCTATTGATTCGATAATGACATAGTATTTTATGGAAACATTTTCAGTCTCCAGAATCATAGTACCGAATGATTTTCACTGACTTTTACGCTGTGTTTGTTTTATCAATGGTCCGGTAATTGACTGAAATGAAATAAAACAGGTTTTGGAGTTTTAATTTCTGCGAAGAACTCCTCATCTGCCAAAATTTGCTGGTTAAGCATTAGATCGTCTGGTTGAGCATTCGATAACCAGAGGAGAAAATCAAACCAGTTGCTGCCTAATTAAATGCCAGCAGCTTACTACAATAAAAGGTGGTCGACATATGATTTCTGAATTGTGTTAAAATCACCAGAGAAAGCAAGCTATGATGAAAAATACTTTTCTGGACAAGACCATTAAATGTCTGGGTATCATGCTTATCTGACCGAATGACGCGCCGATTCATAAATATGAGGTCATTACTTGCTTTTGTAGAAAACAAAATGGCCAGCTTACGCTTTGTAATGGCGATTAAATCTATATCCGGATGGGACGGCCATTAATGAACCGTCTCATCCGAGAATCAATGAGATCTTAATAAGGCGTAAAGCCTTCTTGTATAATTAGTTTTTGTAAAAAGAGTGTACAAAGTAAGCGTTTTAATGTAATATTTTATATTAACATATATTTTAATGGTTGATATGAGGGGCAGGGTATGAAGAAATTTTGACATCGTGTTGTGTGAAAAACGTTGAGCCGATGTCGGTGCGACGTCATCGCGCTGCATGATGATATATTTGCGGCGTCTTGACGTCGCATCGATTTGATGCTTTGCACTGACGGAGTGTATTTACTTGTGTCTTAATAGACATGAAAGAATTTTAAAAAGTCTCTCATAATTCTTTTAAGAATGGTTCTGTATATGTATACATATGTGATTTTTTATGTCTTTTACTTTGTATATACGGAAGACTCTAATAAAATATCGTATCGTATCAAAGCTGTTCGCCATCCTGTAAATGAATTTGACTAAATCCCCTATTAACAAGAATTGCCCAAAATAAAAAAAAAATGGAGAGAACCCGTTTAAGAAACTCAGGCGTGAAAGGCTAAGGGTAAGATCGTTAACACTGCAGATACGAAAGCCTATTTGGCTTATGTAGGAGAAAATAAAATACCGTAAAGGCGTAGTAACGTGACACAAAAGACGTAATAACGCAACAAAGGCGTAGAAACGCAAAACAAAAGACGCGGTAACGCCAATCAGAAGGCGAAGCTACGCAAAAAAGGCGTAGTAACGCAAAAACAAGGCGTAGTAACGCGAAAAAGTGCATACTAATGCAAAAGAAAGACGTAGTATCGCAAAAGAAAGGCGCAGTGATGCGAATCAAAGGCGTTTTTACGCGAATCAAAAGGCGTAGTAATGCGAAAAAAGGCATAGTAACGCAAAAGAAAGGCGTATTTGTTTTAGCTCGCCTCTGCAAAGCAAATAGGTAGCCGGAATATCCTACTCCTGGGACTGCGCATGCCCCCAAAATATATGTCTGTATCATGATCGATAACCCAGATCGGAGATCCCGTGAGTTCTATGCTAACTGTCAAAACGATAAGATAAAGATATTGTCTAAAACCAACTTCTTATTAATACAAACAGCGCAAGAATGACACACCATGTATTCTTAATCATGTTAATCAAGACGAACTAGAATCCATTTGTAAAATTTATAAATTTTGAGTAAACAGGAGGACAGGTGCGTTCATTAAATAAATTGAGAGAAGTAAGTAAGTAAGTCAGTCAGTCAGTCAATAAGTAAGTAAGGACTTTATTTAGTGAGGGTAGCAACATTTAGCACATACAAAAATACATGTAATAGCTAATCTTCCACGAGGCCCTCAGCTAATCTTCCATGATCTAATCTTCCTTCTTAATAAAACATACACGCTATAACATTTTGTTTCATCGGCAGTGTCATTTTTAGATATGAGGAAAAAATATAGATATAATAAATTGATAGAACATACAAGTTATAATATTTTCTTCCATCTGCAGTATCATGTTTAGATATGAGGAACTTTTGAAATCGTTTTGAATATGGAGCAATATTTTCTCACGGATGTATCTAGGCAGTGATTAGGCAGTTTACATTAAGCCAAAAGTCCAGTTTTTTGTTCACTATCGACCGACTATTGATAATATCGTATTTAGTACTAAAAAGGTTGTAGACATTTGTTTTCTCCACATCATTTTGTTTCTTTGAATAATCATTACGAAAACACGCCTATACAAATACAATGTAACCTTTATCGCAAAAAAAAAAACCAAAATTTTAAGATGAAAAATTGTGATATTTTTCTCATTTCTGCACAAAGTATAATGTGATTTAAAAAAAAAAAAAAACAAAGGACTGGTGGGTCTATTGCCTCCGAGTGTAGGTAGGAGAAATAGTCTTAAACTGTTTCATTAATCTCTTAATTTCCAGTGTCCAATCAAATAGTGTACATCTTCACCAGACGCCGGGTTCTGCAGCGTCTGATCAGGGTCTACACTCTTTGCCAAGCCCATCCTATGTTTCCAAGATAACCATCTTTAGTTTTTCACAACAGTCTGACCTCACTGCGACTATTTTCATTCTAATAGTTTTCCCGACAAGTCAGTGATATTCACGTGCACTTAAGCATAGAACAGCTTTTCTTCTGAGCACCTTTGGGTCGATTGACAAACAATTCCCAGTGGAATTCTTTTCACTGACTGTTACAAGGCGGTTCTTCTTTGGTGGTTTATTTATGTTATTGTTTGTCACTGATTGTATGTATCGCATTTTGGATAGCCAGCTGGTATTGATTCCTGATCGTTGCTTTACTTCTATTTTTTATAAGCACCAAGTTTATAATCATTGGTGTCTTATGCTCAACCTGGCTCTCTAATGCTTGACCATAGAAACACGATATAGATTAATCGCCATTAAAAAGCGTAAGCTGGCCATTTTGTTTTCTACAAAAGCAAGTAATGACCTCTTATTTATGAATCTGTGCGTCATTCGGTCAGATAAGCATGATACCCAGACATTTAATGGTCTTGTCCAGAAAAGTATTTTTCATCACGGCTTTCTTTCTCTGGTGATTTTAACATAATTTAGAAATCATATGTAGACCACCTTTTATTGTAGTAAGCTGCTGGCATTTACGTAGGTAGCAACTGGTTTGATTTTCTCCTCTGGCTATCGAATGCTCAACCAGACGATCTAATGCTTAACCAGCAAATTTTGGCAGATGAAGAGTTCTTCGCAGAAATTAAAACTCCAAAACCTGTTTAATTTCATTTCAGTCAATTACCGGACCATTGATAAAACAAACACAGCGTAAAAGTCAGTGAAAATCATTCGGTACTATGATTCTGGAGACTGAAAATGTTTCCATAAAATACTATGTTATTATCGAATCAATAGCGCACTGCTTATCAGGTTGGCTAAAAATGGTTCCGTAGAACAAGGTGCGGGTGATTCTGGGGCCGTGGAGATGAAAACAGATCCGCTTTATAGATGCAAGTTTTGTTATCATTTCTATAGATCTAATGCGTAACCAACCATTTTCGACCTTTTCCGTGGTGATTTCTCGCTAGTGCTGCATTGACAAACAAAATATCCACAACACATATAACCATGTATGTTTATTGTGTGTGCATGTTAATACGCTGAACTTGTAGCAAAGCGCAGTAATAAATAAAAGGCAACAAACACCTCGAAAAACCACTCGTTTTCGAAGGCTTGAGTTCACCTTCAGCAGGAGAAACTAAATTTAGCCAAAATGTGTGAAGTACGGGATTTGGTATTTACTCCAAAGATGCCGATATCAATGGGCTCCTGAATGTAATTCCCCGTTTTTTAAATAACTTCCTCGTAAAAATTATATAACTTAAGAAACACAGAAACTCCACTGTTTCTTTACCTTTTTTAGCGATCTAATTCCTAACCGGATGTCGCTCTAATTGCTTCACGTTCTTAACCAATGGTTACGCATTCTATCGTTCCGTAGGCGTGCACATGCTCATTGATGCTCTGCCTCTGGTCGGGGCCATCGGAGTCTAACTGTTGGTTTTCTTTTGCTCCAGCATTTCAGTGGTTTCCTGCTGTCGAGTCCTCATCGTTGTTTCATCTCTGTGGTTGTTTGGTTATTTGTGTTCACGGAGATGTTGCACTGATGAGTTAGGAGGCCTTCATGCCGACTGAACAAATTATTTGTCTAAATCTCGACGGCAGTAAGGGCGAGGATTGTGGCCATGTAAAATCGATTTAAGCCCCCCACCCCCCCCACCCCAGTGGAATTCCTTTCACTGACCGTTCCAAGGCGGGTCTTCTGTCGCTGTTAATTTTTGTTATGGTTTGTCTTTGGGTGTTTGTGTCGCTTATATTATTTAGTTTGGCCGATACTAGCCTGGCCCAGAAAACATGTGCACTCTATATTTCCCAGTTCTGTGGTGTACTCCTTGCTTCCAAAGGATAACCCTTTCTAGAACATATTTATTTAACGTCACTATAGCTGGTGTCTGGGAATGTGTGTCGGCCGTAAAATGTCTCCCTGCCCTACATCATAGTGTAGTTCGATTTTCTTGTCCTTTGGTATCATTGATTCAATTGTTGAATTTTGAAAATATTTGAGGGTCACTGATGAGTCCTGTTTGGCCGATACTAGCTAGTCTGGCCCAGAAAAACATGTACACGCCATTCAGCTATTGATGATTCCATTAGGTTCTGTTGTTTCATGTTTGTGTTTCTTTCCCTTTGGTGTCTCTGATGGGAGCTATGGGTTAATTATATCGATTCCTGATCATTGCCTCCACTTCTATTTTGTAAAAAAAATTGTCAACTTGACTTTACGAGCGTATTCTTGACAAAAAAATCTGAAGAGGCACTGAAGCGTCATCGAACATGTGTGCCTAGAAAACACTTGTATCGACCGGCGAATATGCGCAGAGTGATATATGAACCACTGCTAAGGTATATTCACATTTTATTGGAATTTTGTGTGACAGTGAGACACATCGTGTAATTTTCTTATCACCAGCTTGAATTTTATACCCGACAAGAAAATCTGAAGAGGCACTGATATGATTCTGGCGGGTCTAATTCTGGTTGGTGCCTGATGCTCTGTCTCTTGTCGGGCCCATCGGAGTCTAACTGTTGGTTTTCGTTTGCTCAAGCATTTCAGTGGTTTCTTGTTGTCGAGTCCTCACCGTTGTTTCATCTCTGGTTGTTTGATTATTTGTGTTCACGGAGATATTGCACTGATGAGTTAGGAGGCCTTCATGCGGACTGAACAAATTATTTGTCTAAATCGCGACGGAAGTAAGGGCGAGGATTGTGGCCACATAAAATCGATTTAAGCCCCCCCCCCCCCCCCCCCCCAGTGGAATTCGTTTCCGCTGACCGTTCCAAGGCGGTTCTTCTGTAGCGGTTTATTTTTGTTATGGTTTGTCTTTGGGTGTTTATGTCGCTTATGATATTTTATTTTGGATAGCCAATTGGCCATTTTGTGGGAAAGTAACTGTCCTTTTGGCTTTCCGCTGTTGGTGTTTCCATTAGTGTCTGTTGTTTCATGTTTGTGTGTCTTTCCCTTTGATGTCTCTGATGGGAGCTGTGGGTTGATTGTATCGATTCCTGATCATTGCCTCCACTTCTATTTTAATCGCGACGGAAGTAAGGGCGAGGGTTGTGGCCACATAAAATCGATTTAAGCCCCCCCCCCCCCAACCCCAGTGGAGTTCGTTTCCGCTGACCGTTCCAGGGCGGTTCTTTATGTCATGGTTTATTTTTGTTATGGTTTGTCACTGGGTGTTTGCGTCGATTAATTATTTTATTTTGGATAGTCTATTGGCCATTTTGTGGGAAAGTAATTGTCCTTTTGGCTTTCCGCTATTGATGTTTCCATTAGGGTCTGTTGTTTCATGTTTGTATTTCTTTCCCTTTGGTGTCTCTGATGGGAGCTGTTGGTTAATTGTATCGATTCCTGATCATTGCTTCCACTTCTATTAAGTGGGGTGTTCATTTCACGGGCTTGTTCACGTGATGGTGACCTCTCCTCCACCGCTGTGATGTGTTTTTTTTTTCTTTCATTCATTCTACTGATACTGCGATCGCTCACATTTGACCATTACTTGCAGGTGTACATTACATACACTCCAGGTTTGCAGGATGAAAGCCTACAAAGGAATCATGTAATTACGGTAGGGATCTTTAACCTGCACAAGGGATGGTTCTCCCTGCATAGGGGTCCTCCAGTTAACGTCCCGATCCGAAGGACGGTGAATTTGTGGCATTCATCCCAGCAAATGATGCCAGTGGATCATGTTTGGACACCGCAATTTTATTACCACTGACGGGAATCGAACCGGGGGCCTCTAGCATCAACAGAAAGTGCATTTACCACTGAGCTACCACGCAGGGAAGACCCGCATTGGAACGATTAGTGAAACCAATTCCACTGGGGGGCTTAAATCGATTTTACGCGGCCGCAGTCCTCCCCCTTACCTTCGTCGCAATCTAGACAAATAATTTGCTCAGTCCGCATGAAGGCCTCCTAACAAATCAGTGCAACATCTCTGAGAACACAAAAATCAAACAACCACAGAGATGAAACATCGGTGAGCACTCGACAGTAAGAAACCACTGAAATGCTGGAGCAAAAGAAAACCAACAGTTAGACTCCGATGGACCCAACCAGAGACAGAGCATGGTTGACCCCAGTCATGGTTGATGAATATGCTCCCCTCTTTCATTGCACGTCTTAAAACTTTATTTATTTATTTTTAGTCTGTTAGTGGTTGGTGCCTTATGATTTGTCTTTGACCTGACTCTTCGTGGTCTACCTTGTGGTTTTATTTAGCTGTTTCCTCTGGCTTTCTTTGTCGGATCATTACAGGGTCACTGATGAGGCTTTATTAGCCGAAACTACGTAGTATGACCCATCTTCTTTCTTATGAATGTTTTCATTGCTCTTAAAGGAACTCATTTTAGATTTTTTATTACACTGTGTGGAAAAAGCTACGAGCCCTGATTTTTAATTCATCACAATTATTCAGTAAGGGCGAGGATTGGGCCACGTAAAAATTATTTAAGCCCCCCCCCCCCCCCCCCCCAGTGGAATTCGTTTCCGCTGACCGTTCCAATGCGGTTCTTCTGTCGCGGTTTATTTTTGTTAATGTTTGACTTTGGGTGTTTGTGTCGCTTATATTATTTTATTTTGGATAGCCTATTGGCCATTTTGTGGCAAAGTAACTGTCCTTTTGGCTTTCCGCCGTTGGTGTTTCCATTTGGGTCTGTTGTTTCGTGTTTGTGTTTCTTTCCCTTTGGTGTCTCTGATGGGAGCTCCGGGTTAATTGCATCGATTCCTGATCATTGCCTCCACTTCTATTTTATTTGTATTTCAGTTTACTCTAATGTGTATGTTATTCTGTGATGGTCTATTGATTGAGTTAGTAGCCTTCAGGTGGATCACTATTTTATGTAAGAACCTAGAGCGAAGATTGGGCCCATAGAATCGATATAAACGCTCCAGTGGTTCTCAATACTAACCGCCCTAAGCGGTGGTTCTAATGTTGTTTATCTTTAATGTAGCTTTATCGGATTTTACGACGGGGCTCTTCGTGTTGTATGTGCTTATGATTGAATAATAATAATAATAATAATAATAATAATAATAATTTATTTATTTTTAAGTATTATTTATTGAAGTTTCATTAATTGTATCTGTTACACATTGATCACCTCTTGTGGGGAACAAAGGATCTGGTTATTGTGCTGTTTGTGATTTTTTTTTCCTCATTCTTAGTTACTCTTCCTCTTGGTGACATTGGTAGACTATGAGGGAAGGATGCGCTAAGATATACAAAAGAGAAATACTCAAATGGTCATTCAGATGATCGGTCTGTCCAGGAGAACTTTGATTTGAAAACTTCTTTCATTCAAACTTCAGCTGAAAATCATAACCCCTCAAAAACTAAAAGGTCTTATCTTCGGTTCCCTGGATCACATCAGAGATAACAAGAAAGATTCGCAGAAGGATCTAGATTCCTGCTACGGCTTAAAAGATGGGAACTGGTACACTTTGGGCAAAAATGTGAAAATCTGAGACGAAAAATTAAAAATAGAAGTGAAGGCAACGATCAGGAATCGATACAATTAACCCACAGCTGCTCCCACCAGAGACATCAAGGGAAAGAAAAACAAACATGAAACAACCAGACCCTATGGAAACATCACTAGCGGAAAGCCAAAAGAACAGTTGCTTTCCCACAAAACGGCCAAATGGCTATCCAAAGCTAAATAATATAAGCGATACACACACTCAAAGACAAGCCACAACAAAAGTAAACCACGACAGAAGAACCGTTTTGGAACAGTCAGTGAAACGAATTCCACTGTGTGTGTGGGTGTGTGTGGGTGGGGGGGGGGTTAAATCGATTTTACTTGGCCACAATCCTCGCCCTTACTTCCATCGCAATTTAGACAAATAATTTGTTTAGTCCGCATTAAGGGCTTCTACTCATCAGTGCAATATCTCCGTGAACACAAAATCAATCAACCACAGAGATGAAACAACGGTGAGGACTGAAATACTGGAGCAAACCACTGAAATGCTGGAGCAAAAGAAGACCAACAGTTAGACTCCGATGGACCCAACCAGAGACAGAGCATCAGGTACTAACCGACATTACATAAAATTAGATTCTCTCTAATTCTCAGTAAGCCTTTGCGCTGGAACCGTCATACAGTCTGAAGCCAATAAGACTGATATAAAAAAAAGTAAGCATGATTTGTATTCGATACAAAAGCAAATCTCAGAGACTTCTTCAGATATATCAATGGTCAGAAAAGACAGTCAGGGTATCTCGCCCCTAAATAAAAGAGGAGGGAGTAGTTATTGACTCAGACTCTAAAAATTGGCCAATTCCACGACGCATTCAATATTACTGAGTTCAAAGAGATTCTATTGACTGAAGGATCGGCCCCTTTCATGGATAGTATTGTTGTTTCATAGGAGGGAATGATCCAATTACTTAAGGTCGTAAATCCATCTAAAACACGAAGTGGCCAATTGGCTATCCAAAACAAAATAATATAAGGGATACAAACACTCAAAGACAAGCCAAAACAAAATAAACCGCGACAGAAGAACCGCCTTGGAACGGTCAGCGGAAACGAATTCCACTGGGAGGGGGGGGGGGGGGGCTGGTGTTAAATCGGTTTTACGTGGCCACAATCCTCGCCCGTACTTGCGTCGCGATTTAGACAAATAATTTTTTCAGTCCGCATGAAGGCCTCCTAACTCATCAGTGCAACATCTCCGTGAACACAAAAAAAGCAAACAACCACAGAGATGAAACAATGGTGAAGAATCGACAGCAAGAAACCACTGGCATGCTGGAGCAATAGATAACCACTATTAAGACTCCGATGGACTCGACCAGAGACAGAGCATCAGGCACCAACCAACAATACATAGAATAAGATTCTCTCTAATTCTCAGTAAGCCTTTTTAACCGTCATAGAATCTGAGGCCTGACCCACCGACGTGCAATTAAAGAGGGAAGCAAAGTTGTCAACCTTGATTGGGTTAACTACCATGCATGCAGTCTGTCGTATAACATTTATGTTGTACCCAATCTTTTTACATCGAAGAATGATTTTACGAAATTTGGTGCTGAAGTCATTGCGGTTATATATTTTTCTGAAATTATATACTAAATATGTTCTATAGAAAGATTATCCTTTGGAAGCAAGGTCACTAAGTCACCATAAAATTAGACCTTGTTGCAGAAGAGATTTAAGTCTAATATTGAATTTTGAAATTAAATCAGAATGACGTCTAAAAATTTTGGAAAGGCTTTGCGTAGTTTATGGCACCGATAACCCTGATTAAGAAGTTTAGCAGTTAACAATTTATTGCGAGTGTTGAAGTCAGATACATGACTACACACTCTGGGAAATCAAATCAACTGCGAAATATAAACGCCGTAGGATGGCACACGAGGAGCATCACCATCCAAAAATAGAAAATTTACAATCTCAAAATCAAAATTATCGCGTTTATCATAAATTTCGCAAGAAACAAACCCATCTACAATAGATAAATGTGAATCCAAAAACGAGACCTCGGTATCAGAAGAAGTTGCTTTATTTAACTGAAGTTCTGGGGGGGGGGGGGGTAAATTTGACTGATCAAATCATCGAAATAGGTATTGTCAATATTTAATAAATCATCAAAATTTCAAGAAGTCGAGTTAAAAGCTTCAATGATTTCAGATTGGTTTTCAGCAGAAAGGGACACCATGTAGTCTCTCTCAACACACACAAAAAAAAAAAAAAAAAAAAAGATCAGCCACAAGGGGTGCGCAATTAGTACCCATCGGACAATGTTAGCGAGGAGCCGTTCTTTTGGGATTTCACCAGTATCAAGAGACTGTTGAAACAGATGTGCAAAATCTGGACCTCACACATTTGCTAGTTCCTTCTGGACTCTAGGATGAAGTTCACCGGGTCCCAAGGCTTTACTGGGGTTTAAGCCTTGAAGTAACTTGATCACTCCTGCAGCTGCCACAACAATGTTATCCATGAATGGGGCCGGTCTTCCAGTCAATGGAACCTTCGTGAACTTAGTTTTATTAAACGAATCATTGAATTGACCAATAAGTTCCTCTGCCCTTTCAGCAATCCCGTTCCCTCCTCTTTTATTAAGGGGCGGGATACCTTGCCTGTCTTTCTTCTGGGTATTAATATATCTGTAGAAGTCTCTGGGATTTGCCTTAACATCACCTACGAAGTTATTCACATACAAATCATGCTGATTTTATTTTATATCAGTCTTGATTTCACGTCTCAAGTTTTCAAATTTTGTCCTGAGTTTACCATACCCTGTCCTTTTTGCCTTTGCATGAATCTTTTTCCTTCTGCGAATTTTTCTTCTTATCTCTGGTGTGATCCAGGGAATCGAAGATCCAGACTTACTAGTTTTTGAGCGGATATGATTTTCGGCCGAAGTATGAATGATGAAAGAAGTTATCAAATCCAATGTGTTCTTATCACGAGTGGGGAAGTCAACAAATTGTTCTAACCCATGCTCGTTCATAAGGTCAATTCATATTTGTGCTTCACACTGACACAGCAGTGTGCCTTGTTTGCTGAGCCTGTCAGGCCAAACAATGTCTCTGAAGTTGAGGTCGCTTAGAACATGTACAGCCGGGAGTTTTTTTTTAACCCTTGTGCTGCGACCTAATGCAATACATCTGGTCTTTAAACAACTGGAAGTTTTCGACCGCACCATTTGGTGGTCAATACCAACTTGCTCCGAAGTTGGAAGCTGCAAGATAAAACTTTAAGATAGATATACGTGTATCATTAGTAAAAATTCTGATTTTGTCCAAGGATAAGAATACAAAGACTGAATTACCAGGCTGTTTTTATTGTCGACTAGTTTCGGTATTTAGTAGGTCCATGATATGCCGACTTCAGAAACAAGTGCGAGAGCTGCGCTTGACAGATGGCGGGTAATACAAAAACACCACTGTCCTGTATCATTTTTACGGCGTAGCCGTTATAGTTTTGCTTTTGTCCTACATTTTTCGTTATTCCATTGGTCAATAAAACCACATGTCCAAGGAGTTGACCATTTCATTGGTCAATGATTTGCATAAATAAATCTACTCAAAAATACGACAGTTTACTGAAGTTTTAACCTAGGAAATGTTTCGTTTTTTATGTGAGACATGAATGAAAAATATATACAGTTTCGGCTTGCTCACCGTCTTGTCCTTTGATGACCATACGTCATATGTATAATTGTGTTTCTAGTGAATTCTGTAACTGCTGTGGTGAATAGCTATTTTGACCTAATTTCACGTGGTTGGTCTATATAGCGAAAGGAACCATTTCGCGAAAGGAAGGTTCCTTTCGCGAAAGGAAGAATTTTCTGCGAAAGGAATTGTTTGTTTGATTTGAGGTTTAACGTCCCCATCAACACTGTGTAGGTCATTTTGGAGACGTTGCTTCCAGTTTGTGGGACTTTTACCCGACATTGAGATGAAATGACACCCCAAGCCCTGTTGCCCAATGAAACCAATAAAGAGATATAGCATGACAAAAACATGTAATAATCGCATTACAAATTGACAGATGTTTAATTTACAATATATGCTAAATAAAAGTTGCAGTGTATCATTTGTCTTCAGCATACTTTATGTCCTCCATTTTAACACAAAATGGACATTTTCGAATATCATTAATGTTATATAAATTCTGAAAAGTCCGTTTGTCTGCTCGTCCGTTTGTTCGTCCGCCTATGCGTTTACGTTCACCATAGCGACAACCCTAAATGTTAACCCTAGAATTTGTGTTCAAAAACAGTAAATGATAACGTTTTCTTATTTGTTGTGCATGTACTTGAGATCATATGCTCTTGAAATGAGGTCATGTTTTTAACCTTGACCATTTACATTGACCTTAGCTCAAACAGGCGGGACACTGCCCTCTGCAAAGCTATTTTTCCTCGCGTGACATCTGAATTGTTTGAATACAGTAAACCAGTTCATAGCTAGACAATTGTTGCTGTCACTATTGTAGCTCATATTGCACGACCCGCAGAAAAAAGCGACCGACTGAAGTTGGTTGATTTTCTAAGAGTGTCCTAAAATCACCGTGTCATTCTCTCAGTCTGTCTGTCCGTCCGTAACCCGTTTGTGAAAATTGGTGATAGTGACTTAACCGCTTGGAATATTTAAACAATTTTTGGCATACTGATATATATCAATGAGATCTAACCAATGAACTTACGAAATATTACATTCCATTTAGTATAGCCTCGCCGAGGCGAAAAATGTGAAAATTTTCGAACTGCTTCTCCTCGGAAACCGTTGGGCCGATTGAAGTCAAATTTCATATGGAGCCTCTATGGGATGGGGGAAACTAAAATTTGCTCATGGGGTCCAGGTCACATGACCCAAATGGCCGCCAAGCCATATATGGTCTGTCTGTCTGTCCGTCCGTAACCCGTTTGTGAAAATTAGTGATAGGGACTAAACCGCTTGGAATATTTAAACAATTTTTGGCATACTGATAGTATCAATGAGGTCTAACCAATGAACTTGCGAAATATTACATTCCATTTAGTATAGCCTCGCCGAGGCGAAAAATGTGAAAATTTTCGAACTGCTTCTCCTCGGAAACCGTTGGGCCGATTAAGGTCAAATTTCATATGGAGCCTCTATTGGATGGAGGAAACCAAAATTTGCTCATGGGGTCCAGGTCCCATGACCAAAATGGCCGCCAAGCCATATATGGTAAAAACCCTTCAAAATAGTCTTCTCCAGAACCACTTGGCAGATTTCCACGAAACTTGATAAATAACATCTGGGACGTAGGCCCATCATAAATTGCTAAAATGGTGACCCTGGGTTGACCTTGACCTTCTTTGTGCCTAGGTCAAACTTTGACACATATGCTTTTGTATTGGAAAAGTGAGAATGCATTTTATCCTGCAAACGATTCAGAATACAGTACTAAAGTATTAGATATATTTTTGCTCCGTACGATAAGGCGCATTTATTGGGGGAACCGTTTTAGGTCCAGGTCACATGACCAAAATGGCCGCCATACCCATATATGATAACACTCATAAAGCTAAAAACATCCGGCGGGTCGTGCACTTCAGCTGAAGCACTGGTTTCTAAACAACCCTCCAATTAAATCTATGCCGCATATCTTTTTTAAAGATATTTCTTGTTTATACTAGACCAAAGACGGTTGTAAGGGTTCAGTGCACATGACCACCATCCATCTCTCTCTCACACACCCTCTTGTAGTCCTAAAAGCACCACAAAACGGAAGCAATGTTTCGAAAATGACCAGGAGGACACAAACTTTACTCTTTGAAAGTAAAATAGAAGCAGGCTATCAGTATTCCATTAGATGACATTCTGTACAAATTATTGGTTGCTGTAAAAATCCTGATAGCCTAGACTCATGGGTTTTGACGCACTTAAGCATTAGTTAATGTGTCATTAATTTAAATTGCAACTCCCAGTACATATGTTTTGTGCAAGACATACACGGACTTCTAGCAAATCTTTGTATATAATTTAAATACTTTTACAACAACTGTCTTTGTAGAAATTATAGGTGAAAAAGGACCACCATGGTGACTGTTTTATAGGCTAACAGTCATTTGAAATGACGCATCTGACAATCTGCCATTTTTCTTGCAAGATAATTATTTAAGTTCAACAATAATACCAGGACTGTGTTCAGAGATCATTATCTGTCTGTAAAAACAAAATAAAATGACAAAAATAACTGTTGTTTGACCCCTGAAAGAATTTAAATAATCTTATCCTATTTTGCAAATGGTCGAGCAGGCGCTATTTATATGTCCTTGTTTCTGTGGGTGGGGAAGTTGCGATGCTTGTTTCTCTTGCTTGCATGGAGTAATATACCAAAGATCTGCGTCAGTATTTTCTTTAATAGATTGTTCATTATCATTGACAAGAATTTTCTTGTAATTTTTACTCTTGGCAACATACAAACACACCGAAAATTACTTCACAAGTTTCTCTTCTTCCAGTTCCAATATATTTTATATAAGACGTGATATTAGTTTTAAAAGTAAAATTTTGTATACACTAGCAATTCATTCAAACAAGTTGCATGTGAACTAATGCACCAGGTTACATTATAACAGACCGGCCCCGATAGCTCAGTTGGTAGAGTGTCCGCTCCGGGGAACGGGAGGTCACGGGTTCGATTCCAGGCCGCGACATACCAAAGTCTTTAAAAATGGTACTAGTTGCTCCTCGCTTGGCACTCAGATTTACGAGGTAGAGCTAGGACTGGTGGACCCAGTGTCAGGATAATGTGACTCGGTGTGGGATCATGTAATGTGTCTGGGACATGATACTTCAGTGAGGCAGCACTATAAAAGTGAGCATTGAGCTCCCTGTCGCAACCAGACACCGTCGTGATATGACTGAAAAATTGTTGAAAGCGACGTTAAACCCGAATTCACACACACACATTATAACAGAGAAAAACATGGCTTGTTTCAGATGCACCTTTTGGTTCTTATATTTTTATGCTTCAATTTAAGGAAAAAAGTGCCTCAGGATTTCTCTTAAATATTTGAGTAGTCGGGGTAAAACTTGAGTAATTTTCCAGGACAATCCTCAAATTTCTCATAAATCACCTGGATGTGACACTCTGATGTTGTTCTACCAAAAGGATGATGAGGTATTGCAAATTAGCTTCCGTTAGTCCAAGAATAGGAAGAAACTTGTTGGTGCGTCATATTAGATGTGCGTCAAAATACATTACAGAACGATACTAACAACATCATTCAGCAGGCACTTTGGGAATGCCAGTCAATGCAATCTCAGAATTGTTGTATGTCTGACAATGCACCAACGTATAGACACATCCAAACACTACGTCATCCCTCAATAATACTATTTGCCGGGACTTACCGGTGGTGGGCAAAAAACGTATTTGTCCGTTTATCGCCATTGTAAATGCGATGTTATTTTCTGTAAAATTGTATTTTGTTTGGAGTCAAAACAACAAAATTAATCTCTAAACTTTCATAATATACATGTCTTAGCTAGTAATTATTGGTTTCTAGAAGATTTGGGGATGTTTTGATGATTATTACCTGTTAAACTTATGCAGGTAATGAGGCGGGACGGTCTTAATTTTTTGTAATAAAACGCGCAGAATAAATGACTAAAAATGAGGAAGATGCAGGAACGAATTCTAAAATATATTTATCTACTCATTTAAAGTGTAATTCAATCGATTTTCCGTGTCAATCAACGTAAATATGCCCGTAATATTAAACCTATTTACAATGTGTTTATATGGAACCAGGGGCTTTTTGCCAACCACGAAAGATCGTTATCAAAAGGAAAAGTAATTTTGCGCATGCGCAATGACATGTAAACAAGGTCACGTGCCAAAACATTGGATCAATCTATATGAGATGGTGCATTAATGTCATGACTTTGCGACGACCTTGATGTGACGTTTCACAATATTAGAAATTAACTTTTCTTTTACAAATAGCAAGTAGTGGCTACCTGGTTTGAGAGTAGACCTGTAGCAAAAGCATCCACTTGGCAGCAAAAAGTGTCTTCGGAGTATAAAAACAATAATGATAATAATAATAATAATCAACTATATTCAAAGAGGGTAACAGATTAAGTAAACTAGTACTAATCTTCCATGTGGCCCTCTTTTCTTCCCATTTCTGGGTAGAAACCAGTACTAAGCAAGTTTCTTGCTCAAGGAAACAACACTTGGCTCTCTCGGGGGATTGAACCGGCTGCCTCTTAATCTCAAATCTGATTCTCAGTGCTCAAGGCAGGCATCCTGGAGATTAACCCTTAAAGTGCTAAGCATCTATAGACGACGGTATTTTCATTTTTTTTTTCTGATTTACAAATAAAATAAGGCTTGTTGACATTACATGTGAATTGTCTGCCCAGCAGAAAAATAATGGATAAAATATACAGCATAATGGGTTTATGTTGTGGGTGCTTTACCAAGTACATGGGTGGTAATCTGGGGAACTAGCTTGAAAATGAGTCAATGGAAATTTGTTCCCTCAACTCGGCCGGGAACTCTCGAGCTAGCTCCATCACTAGGTAACTTGTAAAGGGTTATATCACCGTTTTTTTCTTTTGTAAGCTATTTATAAAAAAAAAATCCGGCAATGCAGTGCCACATAGAAATGATTTAACTTTGTACCCCGCGAGAATTTGCCATGGAAATTTGCAGCGCTGGAGTATGAATGAAAGGAAACTTTTTATCACGGACCTGAAAAATTGTCAATTTATGTCAACACGGAAATCTTTTTTTATAAATAGCTTACAAAGAAAAAAAGGTGATAAAACTCTTCGAGACCTACCTTTGTTTACAAGTTTCCTGGTGATGGAGCTAGCTCGAGAGTTCCAGGATGTGTTGCGGGAACAAATTTCCATTGACTCATTTTCGAGCTACATGTAGTTCCCCTGATTACAACCCGTGAAGTAGCAGCTTTTTGGCTACCAGTTGTTTGATCAGGTAGCAAACTGAATTTTCAGGTTCCAAAGCCACTTGCTTCTGTTAATTTTGAAGCCTGCTTTTCAGTTATGTCATGATGTTATATGCATGTTGATTTGAGATCATATAACATCATGTGCCTGCTGGGTTAGAGATTGGAATGCCCTTCTCTATCTTCTCAATTCAACCATTTTCTCAGTTGAAGATGCATTGTAGAAATTACACTAATTGGCATATCAGATCCTTGCTACAAGAACTGATATATATGTCTCCCCCGAAAATTTTTTTTTCGGAGAGACATATTGTTTTTCCCCCCGGGCGTCTGTCCGTCTGTCACACATTCGTGCCCGCTCTATAACTTGAAAACCGTAAGAGGTATCTTCACGAAACTTGAATAAATATTAATCAGCATTAGACGATGTGCAGTGCGCAAGAACTATAACTCTCGCATTTATACTTTTTGAATGATCTCCCTTGGAAGTTTGTCGGTTTGTATATATGTATGGGCAAATCGTGTCCGGTCAATAACTTTCTAATTTTCTGATGGATTTTAAAATTACTTGGCAGAAATATTAACAACCATAAGACGATGTGTGGTGCGCATGAGGCAGGTCGGTACCTCAAAGGTCAAGGTCATACTTAGAGGTCAAAGGTCAAAAAAGGGGCCTTTTTTCGTATTTGGTCAATAACTTTCTTATTTTGAGATGGATTTTAAAATTACTTGGCATAATTAGTAACAACCATGAGACGATGTGTGGTGCCAATTAGGCAGGTCGGTACCTCAAAGGTCAAGGTCATACTTAGAGGTCAAAGGTCAAAAAAGGGGCCTTTTTTTCGTATTTGGTCAATAACTTTCTTATTTTGAGATGGTTTTATAATTACTTGGCAAAATTATTAACAACCATGAGACGATGTGTGGTGCGCATGAGGCAGGTCGGTACCTCAAAGGTCAAGATCATACTTAGAGGTCAAAGGTCAAAAAAGGGGCCTTTTTTTCGTATTTGGTCAATTACTTTCTTATTTTGAGATGGATTTTAAAATTACTTGGCATAAGTATTAACAACCATGAGACGATGTGTGGTGCACGTGAGGCAGGTTGGTACCTTAGAGGTCAAAGGTCAAAAAAGGGGCCTTTTTTCGTATTTGGTCAATAACTTTCTTATTTTGAGATGGATTTTAAAATTACTTGGCATAATTAGTAACAACCATGAGACGATGTGTGGTGCCAATGAGGCAGGTCGGTACCTCAAAGGTCAAGGTCATACTTAGAGGTCAAAGGTCAAAAAAGGGGCCTTTTTTTCGTATTTGGTCAATAACTTTCTTATTTTGAGATGGTTTTATAATTACTTGGCAAAATTATTAACAACCATGAGACGATGTGTGGTGCGCATGAGGCAGGTCGGTACCTCAAAGGTCAAGATCATACTTAGAGGTCAAAGGTCAAAAAAGGGGCCTTTTTTTCGTATTTGGTCAATTACTTTCTTATTTTGAGATGGATTTTAAAATTACTTGGCATAAGTATTAACAACCATGAGACGATGTGTGGTGCACGTGAGGCAGGTTGGTACCTTAGAGGTCAAAGGTAAAAAAAGGGGCCTTTTTTCGTATTTGGTCAATAACTTTCTTATTTTGAGATGGTTTTATAATTACTTGGCATAATTATTAACAACCATGATACGATGTGTGGTGCGCATGAGGCAGGTCCGTACCTCAAAGGTCAAGGTCATACTTAGAGGTCAAAGGTCAAAAAAGGGGCCTTTTTTTGTATTTGGTCAATAACTTTCTTATTTTGAGATGGATTTTGTAATCACATGGCAGAAATGTTAACCAATATAAGACGATGTGATGCGTGTATGACCCAGGTTGGTACCTCAAAAGTCAAGGTCATACTTAGAGGTCAAAGGTAAAAAAGGGGCCTTTTTAGCTCACCTGAGCCGAAGGCTCATTGGTGAGCTGATAGTATGGCCAGGCAAAAATTCTGTGTGTGTGTGTGTGTGTGTGTTCACATTTTCAAACGTCTTCTTCTCCGGAACTGCTGGGCCGATTGTAGTCAAATTTCATGTGCAGGCTCCATGGGGTGGGGGAACGAAAGTTTGCATTTTTGGTCTAGGTCACATGACCAAGATGGCCGCCATGCCCATATATGGTAAAAACCCTTCGAAAATCTTCTCCTCCGGAACCACTGGGCCGATTTGCATGAAAAGTAGAAGTAAAACAAAGATCAGGAATTGATACAATTAACTTACTCCATCCATAAAAGACACCAAAGGGAAAGAAATACAAACATTAAGCGACCAGACCATAATGGAAACCTAAACAAAGGAAGGCCATATGGACAGTTACTTTCCCACAAAATGGCCATATGGCCATCCAAAATTAAAAGACACAAGTGATACACACAGTAAGTAACAAACAACAACATAAATAAATCGCCACAGAAGAGCCGCCTTGGAACGGTCAGTGGAAGATTTCCACTGGGGGGCTTAAATCGATTTTACGTGGCCACAATCCTCGCCCTTACTTCCGTCGCGATTTAGACAAATAATTTGTTCAGTCCGCATGAAGGCCTCCTAACTCATCAGTGCAACATCTCCGTGAACACAGAAATCAAAGAACCACAGAGGTGAGACAAAGGTGAGGACTCGACAGCAAGAAACCACTGAAATGCTGGAGCAAAAGAAAACCAACAGTTAGACTCCGATGAGCCCGACCAGAGACAGAGCATCAGGCACCAACCAACATTATCTCTTTAATTTTCAATAAGCCTTTACGTTGAAGCCGTCATAGAATCTGAGGCCTGACCCACCGGCGTGCAATTAAAGAGGGAAGCAAAGTTGCCAACCGTGATTGGGTTAACTACCATGCATGCAGTCTGTCGTATAATATCCATGTTGTACCCAATCTTTTTATATCGAAGAATGATTTTACGAAATTGGGTGCTGAAGTCATTGCGGTTGTATATTTTTCTGAATTTATATACTAAGTCACCATAAAATTCGGGTTCCGATAGACCTTGTTGCAGAAGAGATTTAAGTCCAATATTGAAATTAAATCAGAATGGCGTCTATAAAATTTTGAAAAGGCTTTGCGTAGTTTATGGTACCGATAACCCTGATTAAGGAGTTTAGCCGTTAATAATTTATTACGAGTGTTGAAGTCAGTTACATGACTACACACTCTAGCAAATCGAATTAATTGCGAAATATAAACGCCATAGGATGGCGCACGAGGAACATCACCATCCAAAAAAGGAAAATTTACAATCTCAAAATCAAAGTCATCGCGTTTATCATAAATTTTGCACGAAACAAATCCATCTACAATAGATAGATGTAAATCCAAAAACGGGGCCTCGGTATCAGAAGAATTTGCTTTATTTAACTGAAGTTCTAGGGGGTAAATCTGACTGATCAAACCATCAAAATAGGTATTATCAATATTTAATAAATCATCTAAATATCTAGAAGTAGAGCTAAAAGCTTCAATAATTTCAGATTGGTTATCAATGGAAAGCGACAAAATGAAGTCTCTTTCATAACAATACAAGAACAGATCAGCCACAAGAGGTGCGCAATTAGTACCCATCGGAATACCCACAATTTGTCTAAATAACTTAGTACCGAATCTAATATAAATATTGTCAAGTAGAAAGGTGAGGGCATCACACACTTTCTGACATGACCAAAGTGTATAATTCTTATGCTCTTTAGAAGTGAAAAATGCATTTCTGACATTACATGCAAGATAGAGAGAATCTTCTCTGTGAAAAGCCCATTCAATTAAATCATTAAGCTTTTCTTTTATAAGATTATAAGGAAGTGTAGTGTAAAGAGTGGAAAAATCGTAGGTAGACAGACTAGAAGCACGAAACTGTCTAGATTTCAATTTATTTAAAACCTCATTCGAATTTTTTATAGACCAAAACAGATTTCTTCCTGATCTTTCAAAGACTTTATCACAATATTTAATTACATGCGTTTTAATAGCAGTAAGACAGGAAGTTAATAATTTAGAAAGTTCAGTGGTAGTGCAAGAACTAGAATTTGCAATAAACCGTGCTTTGTAAGGTTTTTTATGAAGTTTTGGTAACCAGTATAGCGTAGGAAGCTTGTCTTGGCCTTCGTTAACACACACAGCAAACTTGGTGGCTGAAAGACAAATATGTTTATCTACTATTGCTCTCTCTTCAGCCAAAGGCTGAAGTTCATAGGCCTTAGTACCACCAAGCTCCTGCTTAAGCGTGTTAACATAGTGGAGCCGTCACACAACGACGACGTTGTTAGCGGCCTTGTCTGCAGGTGCCAAAACAAACTTCTTATGAAATTCTTGAATACCTAGTTTAAGATGACGTAAAGACGTCTTGGGCTTAGGAGGTAATAAGTTAGTATTTTGAGAATAGAAAGAAATGCGTTTATTCACTAGTCTTAAAATGCTAAGTTTCCAGTCCTTTAGGGCTTTACACTCAACATACTCTCGCTTACACCATCGATTACCGAATTCATTCAAGGAAGCAGCGATTTCATCTCTACATTTACTGAAATCAATTTTAGAAGGAAACCGATATTTCGGTCCTTTAGAAATTATATTCCTTATCCTAGAATCAGGAATAATTTTCAAATTGCCAGTAATTACATGACCAGCAGCAGGATAGCAATACTTTGAGTTTTTACAATCACATGAATCAGGAGTATTAGTATCAATATCAAGATCTGAAACAAGTTTATTGAAATTAAAAATGAGAGATCTAACAGGTTTGTTATATTTATAGCAAATTATAGGTGTTTCAGTATTTTGAAAATAAGCAGGAATGGAAGAAAGCACCGATCTCTCGCGGAAGATACTGGGCAAATCTATAAAATCCATACCCTTATTAATGAAGGATATTTTGAAGAAATGACGTTTATGATTAATTTCAGAATCAATGTAAGGACGGAGAGTATGCTGAGTATAGCCTCTAGTTAAGAGAGCCGCATCATATAACTGATGAGAACTATCGTAGAATTTATTCGCCTCGGTGTCCAGAAGACGTAAAACAGAAACGGGTAATGAACTTAAAAATGAAAGCAAAGAGTGGCGTCCATGATTTAATAATATAATTGACAGTCACTTCAGTCTAGTATTGTTTCGTTTAAACGCACGTGATTTACGTTTAAAGTTACCATTTTTCCTGGTGCCGTGAGATCTAGTTCTGCGTTTTCGACATTCCAGGAGTGAGAAAATATCAAAGTCCGGCATTCTGGAAATATTACCCTCATGATAAATGTTGTCATTAAATCACAAAGTTGGCATGTAGCACCTGGGACATGGGCCCATCATAAATTGCATAAATGGTGTCCCTGGGATGACCTTGACCTATTTTACGCCAAGGTTAAATTTGGTAACATGGGCATTTGTATGGGAAAAAGTAGAAATGTCTGATATCTTGCAAACTGTTACAAATAATGCCACTAAACCATATATATTCTTATTCCTTATGATGAGGCGCATTAAGTGACATGGATTTTGGGACCCTGGGCCCCCCCGGGGGGCATGCCCCACCCCCTTCTTTGCACAAAATGCTTAATATCTCGGAAACGGTTAAGATCCCCACCCATAAACCATATATATTCTTGTTCCTTATGATAAGGCGCATTCAGTGACACAGACCTTTGGACATCAGGGTATCGGAGGGTCCCCGGGGTGGCATGCCCCACCCCCTTTATTGCAAAAAATGCTTAATATCTCGGAAACGGTTAAGATCCCGACCCATAAACCATATATACTCTTGTTCCTTATGATGAGGCCCATTCAGTGGCATGGACTTTTGGACCATGGGGTACCAGGGGTCCGGGGGGGGGGGGGGGGGGCATGCCCCACCCCTTTTTTTGCACAAAATGCTTAATATCTCGAAAACGGTTAAGATCTCTATCCATGAACCATATATATTCTTGTTCCTGATCATAAGGCGCATTAAGTGACATGAACCTTTGGACCCGGGGGTCCCAGGGGGGCATGCCCCACCCCCTTTTTTGCATTAAATGCTTAATATCTCGGAAACGGTTAAGATCCCCACCCATAAACCATATATACTCTTGTTCTTTATGATGAGGCGCATTAAGTGGCATGGACCTTTGGACCCTGGGGTACCAGGGGTCCGGGGGGGGGGGGGGGGCATGCCCCTCCCCCTTTTTTGCTCAAAATGCTTAATATCTCGGAAAAGGTTAAGATCCCCACCCACAAACCATATATATTCTTGTTCCTTATGATAAGGCGCTATCAGTGACATGGACCTTTGGACCTGGGGGTCCCTGTGTGAGGGAGGGGGGCATGCCTAACCCCCTTTTTTCCACAAAATGCTTAATATCTCGGAAACTGTTAAGACCCCCACCCATAAACCATATATATTCTTGTCGCATTCAGTGTAATGGACCGTTGGACCTACGGTTCCAGTGGGTGGGGGGGGGGGGGGGCTGGGGGCCAACTCCCTTTATTGCATTGAATGCTTAATATCTCGGAAACAGTTGAGATCCCCACCCAGTTTCACAGACCTTCGGTCCCTCTTGGCCAAAGATCACATATTAAAGTCTTTGAGGACTTCCTCAGAAAAGTCAGGTGAGCGATTCAGGACCAATGGTCCTCTGGTTTTAGGGTTTTGTCAATAACTTGGCAAACATGTTATTTATCATGAGACAATGTGTTGCATGCATGATTCAGTTTGGTACCTAAAATTTCAAGGTCATACATAGAGGTCAAAGGTAAAAAAGGGGCCTTTTTTTCGTGTTTGGTCAATAACTTTCTTATTTTAAGATGGATTTTGAAATTGCTAGGCAGAAATGTTAACCACCATGAGATGATGTGTTGCACACATGACCCAGTTTGGTACCTGAAATGTCAAGGTCATACATAGAGGTTAAAAGTAAAAAAGGGGCCTTTTTTGTGTTCTGTCAATAACTTTCTTATTTTTAGATGGATTTTGAAATTACTTGGGAGAAATGTTAACCACCATGAGACAATGTGTTGTGTGCATGACCCAAGTTGGTACCTCAAATGTTGAGGACCATAGGTCAAAGGACAAGAGACCAAAGGACAAAAAGGGACCTTTTTTTAGTGTTGAGTCAATAATTTTCTTCTTTCTGGATAGATTGTGAAATTACTTGGCAGAAATGTTAACCATCATGAGACGATGTGGTGCACGCTAGACCCAGGTCGGTACCTCCAAGATCAAGGTCATACTAAGAGGTCAGAGGTAAAAAAAGTTTTTTTTTTTGTGTCCAGTCATTAACTTCTTTATTTCTGGATGGACTTTATAAAGTAACCATGCAGAAATGTTCACCTTCATTAGACCATGAGTCATGTGCAAGACCAAGGTCCATACCTCCAATGTCCAGGTCATACCCAGAGGTCAAAGGTAAAAAAAGGGACAGTCAATAACTTCCTTATTCTTTGATGGATTATGAAATTACTTGGCAGAAATGTTAACCATCATGAGACGATGTGTTGTACCTCAAAGGTCAAGGCCATACTTAGAGGTCAAAGGTAAAAAAGTGCTTTTTTTGTTTACGGCCATTAATTTTTTTTATTTTTCGATGAACATTTTTAAAGTTACTATGCAGAAATGTTCATCTTCATTAGCTGATGTGTTGCACACAAGACCAAGCTCAATACGTCCAATGTCAAGGTTATACTTAGCAGTCAAAAACGGGGGAGACATCTGTGTTTTTGTAGAAAAACATATTCTAGTTTTCAAGTATCATTCTTCCCTCGGACCATAGGAAATTGGAATGCCCTTCCAATTTGATTATTTACCCCCTGTGGCATTTTCTCAGCTAATTTTAGAGAGGATAGCATAATATTAACTATGTTAAGGGGAATGGCAACACCTGGCAGATTTTTCTGCCATTTTTCAAATGGAGACAACTTTTGGGACTTCCTGTTTGCCTTTCTATTAAAAAATAACAATTTTCTTCTCAAGAACCAACTGGTCGATTACCTTGAAATTTAGTATGTAGCATTGGGGACTCGGGTCCTACCAAATTTGTTCAAATGATGACCTTTGGTTGACCTTGACCTGTTTTACGTCAAGTTCAAATTTGGTCACTTAGATATTTGTATGGAAAAAAGGCAAGTGGATTTTACTGATTGCCTGGCAGCCTGTCACATCAGAAATATTATTTACAATCAACTCAATGGAAGTTAATCAATTCTTAAAGTCAAGATCATTACTGACCTTGGTCTTGGATGGCTCAGATTCAGTATTTTTATCTTCTTCTCCACTAAAATTGCTATGCTGATTGAAACCAAGTTACATGAAAATTCTCTATGCGATGAGGCAATGAAAAGTTATTCTGAGATTATTATCACATGACCATGCAAGATGGGATCCATGCCTGTATATGGTATGAACCACATGACCTCTGGCAGGGCTCGAGAAAATGTCGGTTTTCCGGTTCTGAACTGATTTTGGGTTTACTGAACCAATTTTGTCTGAAAAAGAAGTTTAAAAAATCGGTCCATAATTCAATAAAATTTTTAAAAAATCGGTTCAAAAATTTTCGCTAAATCATCGTTGTAAAAACAAGCTGACCGTTTGCCACTGATAATCCAAGCATGTACACAAAAATAGCCTACAGCACAAGGTGTTAGACTGGTTCATTATCTAACTAGGTGAAAACCGGACAAGTCCACGTCGGGTTCTTTGATCTTATCGCAGCGAAATTTGACCTGTGTGTTAAAATTATTCAACCGTGAACAATGGCCTCAGGCGTTATCGGCATGCTAGCAGGGTGAGAAAATTAGGTCAATCAATGCAGGACATATGCTAGTTTGTTTACACAAGTCATTAATTTATGTCTTACTATAGAACCAGTATTAAAATATATAATTGTTTTTTTGTTTTTTTTTATCAGGGCGCAATTTTCAATACACACCTGTCATGTCTGTTAAGACTTCCAGAGAAAATGCCTTAATTTTCACCCATTCTTAACAATATTTCTATTTAAGAAATACGCTCCATTGAAACCAATAACATAACCCACGTGTGTATTATGCCCTTGAATGAATTAAAATGAAACCGCATGACACCGTTTTCCGATCACATGCCATCAATATCGGTCGCCGTTTGTAGACAAAGTGATTTCTTTCAGGCTTGTGTGATCGTGAAATATGTATTTATATTCTTTAGAACTCGGTTCGGCCACGTAAGATTTTCAATGACTCTCGTTCGGCCATGTTTTGGTTTGAGAGTAAAGAAATGTTTTTCAATTTTTTAACCCGTTCAAAACGATTTTTTTTAGATATCCGCTCTATTAAAATCAGTGACATAAAACTGGTGTTACGTCCCTGACTGCATTAATGTGTATTGTATAAAAGGAAACGGCATGACTTCATTTTCCGACCACGTGGCTGCAACCGGTCACCATTTGTAAACAAAGCAACTTGGGCAAAATAAAGATGCGTGAAATAAGAGAAATATTTTAAAGGTTTTAAAAAAGGGCAAAAAATATAGTGACCAACGAGCTGATCTTTGACTGCACCGCGCCAGCGGTCTCCAGGTGTTGAGTGACCCGGATATTGGGAAAATGAAAGTAGATGAAATCTGGCGCAGAAAATGAAAGTAGATGAAATCTGAACTATGTGAGCAATAATTGCTGTTTATAATCGAGATACTCCTGCTTATATTCGTTGACAAGTGTAAGAGCAATATTGGTATGTCATTCGTTACGCTAATAACACATTTTGAAATTGCAAATCACCAAGGATGTTTACAGAAATTACCGAAACCGATCGGCAATTTCCGTAATGTTTTGGCGAAATCTGGCTGGACCGATTTGGATTCTTCAGTTTCTCGAGCCCTGACCTCTGTTGAGTGTAGTGGCCCATGGGCCTCTTGTTTTTATTACTGCTCGGAAACATAGATTGTGGATACTAGTTAGAACTACCCGGGTGATGCTGTTCTCACAGGTGCCACAACAGAATAGCGAAAATATCAGATTTTTTTACAGAAAACTTTAATTTTTGGAAGAATAATTTTCTGTTGAACCATTAACCCATTTGGTACCGGAAACCCCAACACGGGTACCTTGGCAACCAGTGAAGGCCCAGATCAGACCAGGGCCTCCACTGTTTGCTAAAAGTTCAGTCATTTTCCATATAAATTTTGAAGAAAACACAACCTGACACCCCTAAATTTTGAAATGAACTCCTGCTATATATAAGGAGGAAGATGCCATTTGGTACAAAAAAGGTTAATTTCAACAAATATATATATTGTTATTTCACATCTTTTAATTGTGTTATATCCAAAATTATTCTATAATGAATAGTGTTATCGAAAGAGGATATTTATTTTTTTGAGGTGGATACTAAAATATTTTGAGTACAAAAAGGGTTCAGATGCCATGAAAACTGCATCTCAAAATGTTGTCTGTTTATATTGTCTGCTGGATCTTCTTGCAAACTTTTTACACATATTTTGCATACAGGCTAACAGTGTGGATCCAGATCAGAGGAGCAGTCTGATCTGGGTTCACGTTTTCAATAATGACTTATAAAGTAATCAGCAGATGACAAAGCAGATAACAATTGTGATGATTGGCATTTTATGTGTTAAATAGGTATGTTTTCATAATGAATGTCCTAGAGTTTTCATTGTGACCCCAGTTTCGTACTCTTTAACTCAGTGTGTCTCAGGGCCCCCGCCCATCAGGGCTTTGAGAAATAGATTGGGCTGCATGCTGCTTCCATGCAGAGCTGTAACCGACTACACATGAGTACTGGTTAACCCCTTAGAAGGCCTAAGCCTGCCTGGGCAAAGTTGTGCGAGTCAAACAGTCCCTGCATATAAACCTTATTGGTATGTTTAAGCGATAGGGCTTGAGAAGTCATTTTATCTCAATATTGGGTAAAAGTCCCACGTGACATAATCGGGAGCAACATCTAAAAAAATTACCATAATAGTGTTAACAGGGATGTAAAACCCAGCTCACACACACATGCACTGTGTCTCATTGCAAACTAAGAGTCACTTATCATAGCCTCAGGATGGGTCTCCGTGGCCTAGTGGATAAGTCATTAGGTCTCTCACCGCTGTGGGTTCGAGCCTGGCTCAGGTCACATGTGAGACCCCAAATTCTGCAACGGATGGTCAGGTGGTTTTTCTCCGGTTAGACAAGTTTTCGCCCACCTCTAATGATCGGCTCGATATACATGAAATAATCTTGACAGGGCTGTACCCCCCCCCCCCAAAAATAAAAAATCATAGCCATTTAACACATTTTTAGTAATAATCAAAGTTCCAAATGTACTGATTTTTTGCTTTTTGTTTCACAATTTCACAGATATGAAAACAATGTCAAAGAAATACCAGAGATTGGCTTTAATTGGGAGTGGGTCTCTTGACAGAACCTGGCAGGACAATGATGTTAGTAATAATCAAAGCACTGAAAGTACTGCATTTTTCTTTTCTTTCGAAATTCAACAGATATTAGAGAGATGTCAAAGAAGTACCAGAGACTGGCGTTGATTGGGAGTGGGTCTTTTGGAAGAGCTTGGTTGGTCACACAAGCTGGGAATTCTAAGAAAATGGTCTCTAAGGTAAATGCTTATACAACTACAAAAATGAACATACTACATGTATTCCCCTATCAAAACCATCTAAAATTAAGAATAAATCTGTTTTTAAAATTAAGAATAATTTTTAAAATTAAAGAAAAAAATTGTTTTTAAATTCTTATTGAGAAGGTTTCAGTTATTCTAAATCTTTGTGTTTTCTACACCCAGTGTCTCTAGATAAGAAACCACCTTTGGTATAGAGCGAGCAATGTAACCTGAGACTGACCTTTATGCAAGGAATAAATTAATAATTATTATCGCCTAATACGTCGGCTTTCGTAAACTTCTCGTGAATTTTCGACATCACGTGAATAGCGGTCCATTTACCGACCTCTATGTATTGTTTAACAATATTGCCAAAATCGGAAAACGACGAGGACAAATATATGCATTCAGTCAAGTGTAAAATTATGTTTATTAATAGAGTTCACCAGTCTCAGGTCAATTTGTTCGCACTATACTGTTCAAAAGTAGTCTCAAAGACCACTTTTGAACAGTCAAAAGGTGGTCTTAATTTAGGAATTTTACTATACCATAGCTCCATATAAATGGGGAGTGTAAAGCAGGGCTGGAAAATTCCACATGTCCACTCAACAAAGCAAGTAAGAATATTTGGAGGATGGGTAAAAATTTTGTCTCTTCCCTCGAAAATCTACATGCCCTTGCTCTAGCAGGATGAGTGAAATTATGAAGACTTTTCCAGCCCAGGTAAATGATAATTGAGGGATAAGTTTCCTTAATTCGCGTCAAACCATTGTTGTTGGTACTTTTCAGAATTGCCTCATTGAGGCGATTCTAACGAGTACCCTCAACAGGTTTTTATGAAGAAATAAGATATCCTTCAATTATCCTTGGTTATTCCTCCCAATTATCCTTGGTTATTTCTCCTAATTATCCTTGGTTATTTCTCCCAATTATCCTTGGTTATTTCTCCTAATTATCCTTGGTTATTCCTCCTAATTATCCTGGGTTATTCTTCCTAATTATCCTTGGTTATTCCTCCTAAGTATCCTTGGTTATTTCTCCTAATTAGCCTTGGTTATTCCTCCTAACGTATCCTTGGTTAGTTATGAATTATACACTATGTTTGTTCTAAATGCCATTATTATTATTATTACTATTATTAATAATAAAAATATTAGTATTGCTGATGTTGCTTTATCATTATTATTATTTTTATTATTATTTGCTGCTGTTGCTGTTTTGCTGCGAGTAAGATACGAATTCGTACTAAACAGTCTTATTGAATGTAAGGCCGAAAGAACATGTTTCGAAAGAACATGTCTTTGGAACTCATAAGACCGCGTTAGGGCGTCCCATGACTAAGTTCAGCTACAGACATCGGCTATGTTTGGCCTCGAATCATAATTAACCCCTTTTCGTGCCAAATGGAATCTTCCTCCTTGTGTGTAGCCGGTGCCTATCTCAAAAGTTAGGGGTGTTGGGTTGTATTTTTTCCTCAAAATTTATTTGAAAGGTAGCTGAACTTTCTACAAATAGTGTAGGCCCTGACCAGACGCCGCGTTCTGTGGTGTCAGATCTTGGCCTGCACTGTTTGCCAGGGCACCCGCTTTGGTGTTTCCGCTACAAACTGGGTTAACTTACCTTTTATATACGTATTTTATATCCTCTTCCTTCAGCCCACGAGTAAATGTGATACGCGAGGTAGTCATTCACCCAGATAAACATGGACAGTTACAGGTCACAGCATGATTTGCACGTATGTTTTCAGATCGTGCGGATTATGAATGGGAGATTTTTTTATTTTTTTTTTTTATTTTTTAACAAATAGTGTAGGCCCTGACCAGACGCCGCGTTCAGTGGTGTCTGATCTTGGCCTGCACTGTTTGCCAGTGTACCCTTTTTTGGGGGGGGGATATTTACTTTAACAATACTGGCTTCCATATGGGTGGTTTGACCAGAGCAACGCCGTGCCAACGTCTATTCAACGTCTCGACGTTGCATCGAAGTTCATACGACGTTGGATATACGCTGGGTGCCCGCTGGGTTATGAATTATATACTAGCAGTGCTAGCCTGAGTGTAGTAAAGAATGTGGTCACCATTATCGTTGTTAACAGCATTATGAAGGACCAAAGGTTTTTATCTAAAATGTCATTACTTGTCACACTTATTATGTAAATACACTATTTGGCACAAAAGGTAAACAGTCGAATCTCGATGGCTCGAACCCCCTTTTGGACCACAAATATTTGTTCGTGACAGTTCGGGCCACGGAGGAATACAATGGATGTTGTACTAGGGTATATTGGAGGTAACTGGGGATATCTTTTCGGTGTTCTATGACATGGATGTATGTTATGTGTGCTCATTAGAAGCGTTTCTGGTGAGTTTACACACCATACACTTGCAAGATATAGGAGGAAAGTCTTCCCTTTCTTCGTATTTGGAGAGATCCCCTGGGGGCCTGGGAGCGGGTTCGACTCATCTGTGGTGGTCGAGCCATCGGGGTTCGAGTCATTGAAAAGATACTGTAGCTAGCAGTTGTACAGGTATATAGAGTATCAAAACAAACTATTTATATTTATATCAACTCTTTTGGATTGGTCATATTTAAACAATTGCTCAACTGTCCGATAATACCGATACAATTATTATTTGCACTGAGAATATGCTATTGCCACGGTGCAGTCGATCTCCCCATGAATCAAATTTTATTTGATTTCAAATAAAGCCTAATGTGTACGAAACATATTAACATATCCCTGTACAAGTGCTACCGCCATATGCACACATGCATAATTATGTTTCTTCTTGATTCTCTTGTTGTTTACCATGTAAACCTGAGAGTACAAATAAACTTGGAACTTGGTTATTTCTCCTAATAATCCTTGGTTATTCCTTCTAATTATCCTTGGTTATTTCTCCTAATTATCCTTGGTTATTCCTCCTAATTATCCTTGGTTATTCCTTCTAAGTATCCTTGGTTATTCCTCCTAATTATCCTCTGTTATTCCTCCTATTTATCCTTGGTTATTTCTCTTAATTATCGTTCTAAGTATCCGTGGTTATTTCTCCTAATTATCCTTTCTTATTTCTCCTTATTATCCTTGGTTATTCCTCCTAAGTATCCTTGGTTATTCCTCCTAAGTATCCTTGGTTATTCCTCCTATTTATCCTTGGATATTTCTCCTAATTATCGTTCTAAGTATCCGTGGTTATTTCTCCTAATTATCCTTTCTTATTTCTCCTTATTATCCTTGGTTATTCCTCCTAAGTATCCTTGGTTATTCCTCCTAAGTATCCTTGGTTATTCCTCCTATTTATCCTTGGATATTTCTCCTAATTATCCTTTGTAATTCCTCCTTATCTGGAGGTATGAGAATTTGTTAGCTGAAATTAACTGAATATCTAGTCACTATAGTCAAATTTGATGTTTATGCTGGAATAGACACTAATTAACATACAGGCATAATAAAAAGCTGTTATTGCCAGCCCTGAAGGAAGTAATCCATGTCTGCATTTTCATGGGAAATAATTTGTACATACACATTGGAACTAAACTTTTTACCTCTATAATACTCATAAAAGACAATTTGATGCTATGGTTACTCCATAAAATGCCAATCATGACAATTGTTATTGCTTTGTCGTCTGCCGGTTACCTTAAAATAATTTTATGCAAACAGTGTGGACCCAGCTCAGACTGCTCCATATGGAGCAGTCTGATCTGAGCCCACACTGTTTGCCTGTATGCAAAAATATTTTTAAAAAGCTTGCAAAAAAAAATCAGCAGACAACATATGCAGGCGACATTTTCAGATGGCGTTTTTATCGGCGTCTTAAGGGTTAACATCCTAGAGAAAATCTTTGTTGCATAACCTGTTTTTATATAGCCAATCAAAACATATAGATTATAGTATAGATAAGTAATTTCATGTATTTAAATTCATAACGTTCAGTGAGCCCATGTTCCCCGTCAAAAATCAAAATAACTTATAATATACTCCTGTAAACCCGTTTTCTCTGTATAAACTGGGGTTTAGAGGGGTTAGTTTAGGTTACAGTTTAGTTAAGTTAGGGTTAGGTTAGAGTTCAGAATGACCTAATTAGTGTTGACAGGGTCTTTGATCTCCAATTCCAACCAAACCTTGACACATACTGTTTCTTGGATTTTATAGGAAATAAAAGTTACTCGGCTTACAGAGAAGGAATCAGAGCAGTGTATTACTGAAGTGATGGTGCTGGCCCGCTGTAACCATGGCAACATAATACGATATATTGATGCTTTTGTCGAGGACAGATGTGTGCATATTGTCATGGAATTTGCAGATGGTGGTATGTAACCTCTTTATAACGCTATTGTTTGGGCCCAAAGCAGAAATGGTGTTAGTTGAACAATCATATTATATCCAAATGAAAAAAGTATAGAATAACCCTTATCTTGCTGTTCACGACAACCCCTATCTTTGGAAACAGTGTAGATCCAGATCAGATGGCTTCTGAAGAAGCCATCTGATCAGGATCTACACTGTTTGACATTCAACTTTTGAATTTGTAGGAATAAATTACATCAAGTAATCTGATTGGTTCAAAGTAAGAAATGGGTGTGGCTAAACTGAATATTCAGCAAGAGAAGGGTTAATATGTAGAGAAATTTCCATTTAAGGTCATTTTCTATACAAGCTTTATATTCTTGGATTCCATTGATAAACCACGCTATGTTTTTGGGATCTATCTTTAACCCATTTTATTCGGGAAACCCCTAAAGGGGTACCTTAGCAAACAGTGCAGGCCCAGATCAGAAGCCACAGAATGCGGTGTCTGATCATGGCCTGCACTATTTACTAACAATTTTCCATCAAAAGTAGAATAAAAATGAAAAAATAGGCCTGACACCCCTTATATGACAAATGGACTTGTCCAACATATAGCAATGGAAGAGTCCACTAGTATACTTTTGCTTGATATCACATTGTGTCCTGTTGGTTTGAGATTTTGTCCCAAAAATATTCATCTGTGAAAATATTCATCTGTGTCAGAGATTTTAGTTGGATATAATTAACCACTATAAGCAAACTATGAAGACCCCCGCCCATCGGGGCTTGGAGAAATAGTTTGGGCTGCATGGTGCTTGCCTGCAAAGCTGAAACCGACCATACATATACTGGTAAACAGCTTATAGAAGATCTAAGCCAGGCAAATTGGAGTGAGTCGGACCATCCATGCATATAAACCTTGTTGGTTTCATTGGGCGACAGGGATTGTGACATCTCATCTCAATGTTGGGTAAAAGTCCCACAAAATTGGAAGCAACAAAATTGGAAGTAACATCTCCAAAATTACCTAAATATAGTGTTGACAGGGACGTTAAACCTCAAATCAAACAAACAATGAACCAGCACATGAGAAATGGGTACTTTTTCATAACTGCAGACAAGCACTTTTTTCATCCGAAAAGTATTGATATTTTTCCTATTTCTGCAAGAAAACATAAGTTGTTGATATTCATTAGGCGCTTGTAATGAGTACTCATTGTGAGTTGTGAGCATATGTTTTTGTGCAGAAATAAGAAAAGTTGTGGATACCCCCTCTTATCTTGGGCTATGCTTATTGCCTAAGCGTCCAGACAAACTTCAGTTGAGCCTACAGGCAACTAATAGGGTTAGATTATAAGAATCTTATATGGGTGTGAGGGGTGGATTGAAAAATCCGTCCCAAGTGTCACTGTCCGGCATCACGAGGCTTGCCGAGTGATGCCGGACAGTGATCCCGAGGGACGGATTTTTCTATCCACCCCTCACTCCCATATTGGATTCTTTTCTTGCATACCTTCCATTTCTTAGCACAGATTTTTAATCCTGCTGTCACTTTGGTTACTGACGTCCGCCATTTCGTGATGACACGACAGCAATGTTTAGTGACGTCACACATGACGCCGCCGCGCATGAGGTTGTAATCAACCAGTGCATTTATCAAACACGCAATTATATTCAATTTGGGGTCGAACACCAGGGTCAGAACATAAATTTCTTTCCCAGGGTAAAATCACAGATTTGCTTGTCTGGTGTGAAAGAATCATGAATCTCCCTCAAGGTCTCCCCTACATGTCTGTAGGCTCTGCAAGACTGCTGGAGGCCACCCTTCAGGGCTTGAAGAAATAGATGGGCTTCATGATGCTTCTACGCAGAGCTGAATCTGACCGCACACGAGTACTGGTAAACCGCTTAGAGGATCTAAGCCTGCCCAGGCAAAGCGGTGCAAGTAGGCCCGTCCAAGGTTATGAACCCCTTTTGGTTTCATTGGGCGGCAGGGCTTGAGATGTCATTTTATCTCAGTGTCGGGTAAAAGTCCCACAAAATTGGAAGCAACATCTCCAAAAGGACCTTTACAGTGTTGACGAGGACGTTAAACCTCAAGTCAAACAAATCAAGGTCTTCACTACAAGTCTGTTAGCAGCAAAGCTGGGTTCTGGCAAGACTGCGCATATCTGGGCTTGAAGAAATAGATGGGCTGTAGATGCTTCCACGCAGAGCTGAAACCGACCGCACACGAGCACTGGTAAACCGCTTAGAGTATTTAAGCCTGCCCAGGCAAAGTGGTGCAATGGGTCTGTCCATGCTTATAAACCCTATTGGTTTCATTGGGTGACAGGGCTAGAGATGTCGTTTCATCTCAATGTCGGGTAAAAGTCCCACAAAATTGGAAGCAGCGTCTCCAAAATGACCTATACAGTGTTGACGGGGATGTTAAATCTCAAATCAAACAAACAAATCAGGCAAGACTGTGCATACCATAAAAATCCTAAAATTTTGGACACATTAAATACTTGCTGTAATTCTCCTAAAATTTTGACAAAATTGTTAGGAGTCCAAAAGATGCAGCTTAAATGGCAAACAGTGTAGACCCTGATCAGACTGCTCCCTACTTCACTGTTTGCTTTGACCTATTTGTCCCAGTACTAAAGATCATTACGTTATCTGCAGGCGCAAGCCTTTAATTGCTTGTTGCCTATGTGATAATGATCCTTATCTCTTGAACCTCACGGGTGGTAATCAGGGGAACTAGCTCGAAAATGAGTCAATGGAAATTTGTTCCCTCGACACATCCGGGAATTCTCGAGCTAGCTCCATCGCCACGAAACTTGTAAACAAAGGTAGGTGTTGAAGAGTTTTATCACCATTTTCTCCTTTGTAAGCTATTTATTTAAAAATCCGGCAATGCAGTTCCACATAGAAATGATTTAACTTTGTACCCCGCTAGAATTTGCCATGCAAATTTGCAGCGCTGGAGTATGAATGAAACTAAACTTTTTATCACGGACCTGAACAATTGTCAATTTATGTCAACACGGAGATTTTGGCCGACGATTTTTCATTTTCCGCCAAAAGTACGCCCTTCACACCCCCAGAAGCAACATCCCTAGTGAAATGAAACATGGAAAGTTTGAAATAAGCAAAATATTTTGGCCGTGATTACGTAACTTGCGACTTATGACAAAATTACTGTCCGAGCTAGTCTTCTCGACAAGGAGCTAGTTCACTCGACATGGAGATATTGCCCTCAAAATGAAGATGAAACATCCATCAGATGACTGGGGCCTGATTCGATGTCTTTCTTTGGTAATTTATCCAACTGGTTTCTTTACCTCTGGCTAGTGGGGTAACAAGATACTATGCCCACAAGACGGCCCCTCAGTCGTTTCTCCCTGGTCGTTTCGCCCCATTTTGCACCCATAGCTGTTTCTTCCACAAAGCCTGGTCTTTTCGCACCCTGAGTCATTTCGCCCACCTAGTTGCTTCGCCTCCTTCCAATTCACTCGACGTGTAGATATTGCCCTCAAAAAATGAAGATGAAACATCCATCAGATGACTGGGGCCTGATTCGATGTCTTTCCAGGCAATTTATCCAACTGGTTTCTTTACCTCTAGCTAGTGGAGTAACAAGATACTATGCCCACAAGACGGCCCCTCAGTCGTTCCTCCCTGGTAGTTTCGCCCCATTTTGCACCCATTGCTGTTTCGTCCACAAACCTGGTCTTTTCGCCCCCTGAGTCATTTCGCCCACCTAGTTGCTTCCAATTTAGAACGGATCAATGGATGGATGGATGTTGATTGGATGGATGGGTACACTAAAGAGAGGGGTAAGTGAGTGGGTATTTAGATGGATGGGTCCATTGGAAGACAAATGAACGAACGAACAAACGTACAGATGGATGAACAGACAGACAGACAGACAAAAGCCTCAAAATGTAGGGATGATACTTAGTCAAATGATTCATGAATAACTATAATAATCTAGGGAATAAAAAGTAAAGAGGCGCCCGATTATCTAGCACAGGAATATATATATATATTTTTTGTTGCATGTCCGGTATTTTTCTGCTCAGGAATGGTCCTTTGGAACTTTTTCCTTGGAAAGCGTCCATCTGAAAAGAAAATCGAACATTCAATATAAAAATGTATTATTTCAAATCTCAATTTGAGTGTGCAGCTAAATGGTTAAACCAGACAGACTGCGCACTTAACCACCAGGCCCACTAGCCAGAGGTAAAGAAACCAGTTGGATAAACTGAGTGGGACCATAGAAAGACATCGAATCAGGCCCCAGTCATCTGATGAATGTTTCATCTTTGAGGGCACTATCTCCATGTCGAGTGAACCAGCTCGATAGTCGAGAAGACTAGCTCGGACAGTAATTTCGTCATAAGTGGCAAGTAACGTAATCACGGCCAAAATATTTTGCTTATTTCAAACGTTCCACGTTTCATTTCACTAGGACTGTTACTTCTGGGGGGTGTGAAGGGCGTACTTTTGACGGAAAATGAAAAAATCGTCGGCCAAAATCTCCGTGTTGACATAAATTGACAATTTTTCAGGTCCGTGATAAAAAGTTTAGTTTCATTCATACTCCAGTGCTGCAAATTTCCATGGCAAATTCTAGCGAGGTACAAAGTTTAATAATTTCTATGTGGAACTGCATTGCCGGATTTTTTTTATAAATAGTTTACAAAGAAAAAAATGGTGATAAAACTCTTCGAGACCTACCTTTGTTTTCAAGTTTTCTGGTGATGGAGCTAGCTAGAGAGCTCCCGGATGTGTCGAGGGAACAAATTTCCATTGACTCATTTTCGAGCTAGTTCCCCTGATTACCACCCGTGAACCTGGCACCTAATTTATGTGTCTTGGAACTTGTGTATTTAGCAAAGACTCAGATAAGCCTGTGAACCCACTGATTCAGAATACCGCCTTCACTGCCTGCAAGGTGAAGCTTAATTAGGTCTGTGGGCCATCTGTTACCAGGCCCCAGGGTTATAAAAACATTTTTCATGCTAATCTCACCTAATGAGAGCAAAATTTGTCCTCATTGATTTTTAAATGCAACAACATTTGTCGTCTGCTTTGCCGTCTGCCGGTTTAACTTAAAAGTAATTTTTTGGAAAACAGTGTGGTCCTTGATCAGACTGCTCCTACAGGAGCAGTCTGATCAGGGCCAAGACTGTTTGCCTGTATGTAAAAATATTTTTAAAAAGTTTGCAAAAAATTCAGCAGACGACATAAGCAGACAACATTTACAGATGTAGTTTTTCTCGGCGTGAGTGAGTGCGTATTTGAGTTTTACGTCCCACCAACAGCTAAGGTCATATGGAGATAGGACCTCGGTTTAAAGACTCAGCCGAAAGTCTGGAGAAGCCCGGGATCGATCCTGCAACCCCTGGTTTACAAGGCGAGTAGCATAACCACTGCACCAAGGAGGCTTCTTTTTTCTCGGCGGCTTAAGGGTTAAAATTTATGAGTAGGAAAATAACATTCTCTATTAATCGGAATAGTAAAATTTGTTGTAATTATTTGTATTTCAATAAATGGGATGATGACAAATTTAATGCTCATGAGGATGCTTAAGTGAGTTGAGCATGTTCAAGTGAGTTGAGCATTATAACCCAGGTGTCTGGCTTCTTGTGTTTTGGTTTTTGAATTATCTCCACTTGCCTTAAATATGTGCTTGCACGAAAACTCCAAAACCATATAGAATCGTATTATGAAACTGCACAGGTTGGTTTATCTTATCAAGACAGTTTGAACACAAAAGACAACTCTTGCTGTTTTGCTTTTTTAAATTAAATTATCTGCCCTTGTTAAATTTTCGTGTAGGGTAATGCTGAAAATTCAGGTCCTGGAAATAACTCCTAAACTGTTTGAAATATGAGCCGGCGCACGACAAAATCTACAATAAGACATGTGCGCCCAGCGAAGACACAGATCAGCCTGCACATCCATATAGTCTAACCAGAAACTTCTCTTGCTGCATGAAGGAGCATTTGGACCTTAGCTATCATTAGAGCGCACAACGAAGACTCTGATCAGACTGCGCTGATGCGCAGGCTGATCTGAGTCTTTGTTGCCGCACATGTCTTATTGTAGGTTTTGTCATGCGCTGGCTCATATATTTATGAAACATCACATGTAAATTTGTATCCAAGCTATAACATTTAGAATAGAGCCATGTAAAAGTAAACAGCTTACGCTTCGACATGACCATGGCTGTTTTGATGTTTGATGATAACTCTTAAGTGTGTTAGGATATGAAGGCACAAGATGGGGGATTTGTGTAACATGAACAATTTTTCTAGTCTAACTATCTTTCAGGTGATTTACAGAGAAAAATTCTCAAGCAGAATGGAATTTATTTTGCTAAAGAGGTATGCACACATGCACTGATATGCACATATGTTGAGAACAGTTGTACCATACATGTATTTAGACACTGGCCTCGGTAGCTCAGTCGGATGCACGTCTGACTAGTGATCATAAGGAGCGGCTTCCATACCTGATGGTACCCGCAACATTCTTTCGTGGAGATTGATCATGAAATCTTTTCTGCGGTCATTCTCTCCCTTCTGCTGATTCAAGAAGGGCAGTCGTCAGTTTCTGGCGAAAGAATGTGCACTTTAATGGTTAACTGCTACGAATAAGCCTACCCAGGAGAAGTGTGGATAGGTTAACTGATCGGCTCAAAAATGACCTCAATAGTGTTGACATGGCCCTTAAACTCCAATGCAAACAAACAAACAAAACAACATATTTAGACACCTTTTGATGAGCCTTGCAGTACATGTACAATGAATTATTCATTATATACTTTGGCTCCAAAAATATACTCTGTGGCAAACAGTGTATCCCCAGATCAGACTGCTCCTGAAGGAGCAGTCTGATCAGGGTATACGCTGTTTGCTCAGGTGTTTTGTGTCTTTTCGGTGTCTTATAGTGATCCCTATCACCAGCTAGTTCATCTTTTCACAAAAACTTATGTTTGAAAAGCTGCTTTTTGAGCTGATTATTATGATGCAAAAAAATCACAGAAAACCAAAGGGATGTTCTAACACAGCATACCTATATAAGCAATGGAAAGAACCTGTGATTTATTCTGCAATAAATCATGGGGAAGGGTGCCACAAGAAAAGCTGCCATTTTATGATGCCGCTTGTAGATTCTTTGATGTCAGAAGACGAAACTTCATTTTCATGCATCAAAAACGTTACAAAAGAACATAAATGCATGTGACAATAATTTTGGTACTGTTTGTTTGCATTGGAGTTTAATGGCCCAATAAATACTATTTTATGTCATTTTTGAGCCAGTCAGTTTACATATCCACACTTTTCCTGGGCAGGATTATACGTAAGCGGTTAACCAGTACAGTGCATGTTCGTTCGCCAGAAACTGACAACTGCCCTTCTTGAATCAGCAGAAGGGAGAGAATGACTGTAGAAAGATTTCATTATCAATCTCCACGAAAGAATGTTTCCGACCCCGGCTGGTATCAAACTCACATCCTCCTGATCACCATTCAGATGCGCACCCGACTGAGCTACCAAGGCCAGCAAATAATTTTTGTAGGCTTTTACAATGGTGAAAGTTCGGGAGAATTTGAAGGAAACAACAACATTGCTGCAGATTTTTAGTGTGTTTGAATTGAAATAGATCGGCTGCAGTGTGTGAATTGTTGACTAATAAATCACAGTTCGTCGGTCAGTTGTAATTAGATAAATCCCTCATGCTATAGGCTTGTGATTTGACTGACTCCCAAACTGTCATCACAAAAACACGCCTATTCAAATACATTGCAAATTTTACGATCGAAAAAAAACCACAAACATTTTCAGATGAAAAATTGTGATATTTTTCTTATTTCTGCTCAAAATATAGATTGTGGGTACTCGTTAGAACCGCTTGTTGAGGCGGTTCTAAAGGGTACCCACAAGCTATAATTTAGATTTAACCCTGTAAACTCCTGTTTTTCTTTATAAAAGTGTGGTTTCAGGGGGGTCAAAATTAAATGGGCATGTTTTCGTGATGGATTTATTACTGAACAATTCATTGCTAGCAAAAAGAAAAACACGGGGCAAGGTCAGGGGAATACGGGGGGTGAGGGAGTTCACCAACCTTTTCCTGCTTCAGATAGTCTTGTACAATGAACGCCTTGTGCGATGACGCATTGTCATGTAGCAATCTGACATTGGCCAAACCAGTTGCGGGTCTTAGTTCTTTTAAATATTTCTTCAATTTTCGAAGAACTTTATTCTTGTAAAACTTCGCATTTACAGATTTGCCTTTAGGCACAGCAACCTGAATAGCTGGGCCCTGATTTGAAAAGAATATGGCATACATTACCTTCTTGACGCTCATGGTCTGCTTTGCAATGCATGGTCTTTTGCAATACTTTGTTGCCCATATTTTGTTCTTAATCTTTCGTTTTGGCTCAAAAAAGTGAACCCAGGGCCATGTCTCGTCACCTGTGACGACATAAGATTAGCGAAAGACCGTGCATTGTTATTTGGAAACTTTTTAAGCAACTTCTTGGCGCACTGAACGCTTGTCTTTTTCTGCTCATCTGTCAACAGATGGGGAATCCATCTAGCACAGATCTTTCTCATTTTCAAATCCCATTTCAGAATTGTATGAGCTGCTCCTAATGAGATGCCAACCATACTAGCTATTTGCCTAGTGGTGTATGGTGCATCAGTAGCAACTATTTCTTTCACTCTAGCAACCATCTTGGCAGATGTTGCTCTTTTCGGCAGACGATCATGGTGCTTCTTACACCAACTAAAACTGTCGGAAAAGACATTTCATTATGCCCATAAACCGAACATATTTCATCAAAAATGTCTTTGCACCGTATACCAAGAATACAACAATTCTTAATATAGGACCGTATTTCAAAGGCATACTCTGACCTTCTTCCAACCATGTTTTGTATTAGTATACAAGAGTAGACAGTGTTTATCGAACGATATACATGGCTAAAGTGGACGGATTTTGACAGGTTTGGTATCAATGTATAGGTAAAATGTTTTTCTACTCTGTGATATTTATTTCCAGGTGATTTTCGCATTAGTGCATGAGAAAACGTTCTACTTGCATTCATATTTGAACAGTCCTCGTATGCTGTTTTCCATTTGGTTTGTGAAATTGATTGGAATATTTTATCAAGTATTTTGATTGGTTGACAATCAGAAATGGGTATGGCTTAATTACTTTTTTCAGCAGGATAATGGTAAAAGAGGTTTCTTAGGAGAAGCTGTGATTACTGAAAACAGTCTGAAGCCTTCAAAAGCTGAAGTCAGGGGCCAAGTTGGTCATAGCATTTATAGCTTAACGAGCTCATTACTGGTCAGTTTGTTAACTGTTCAAGCAAGTACAGTATCTAATATAGTGTTTTTTTCTGAAAAAATGTGAGTAACTTTTGCACAATATTAGCATTTTTTGCCATATCAAATAATCAAAGTTTTAACAATAGTTAACTAAGAACATCGTTAGTTTTACAACTTGGACCCAGATTTGGCATCTGCAGTTTGGACATTGATTTACGTAGTATCCTCCACAGTTTGGACATAGACTTCCATAGAATCCTTTTACTTTAGTATGTCAGTGTTGGTAACACAGATTTAATCACAAGAATGAGGTTATCATGGTGTACTATTGTTGTTTTAGGTGATACTGGATTGGTTTGTACAAATAACTATGGCACTGGAGTACATCCATAAAAGAAATATCCTACACAGAGGTAAGATACTAGTATTTGTTTGTTTCAGTTGAGGTTTAACATTAGGAGTGTAACGATGCATCGTACCATCGATGCATTGCGATAGGCACTGGGCCGATAGTACTGCATCGATGGTAAAGTCAAACATCGATGACTATTGCCGATAGTGTTTTGAACTATCAATAGTTTCGATAGTTTTCTATATCACAAGTTTTTCAGATAATTCTCGCAGTTGTTTTCATTCTTAAATATATTCTTTATTATGACCTGCGTCTTGTACCCGGTCAAGCACCAAACTGTATATTGTCTTAATTGTAATCCAATAATCTCCTGTGCCAGTGGGAGTCGACGTATGCTTGCAACGGCTGCTTGTCGCGAGATAAGGGCAATGAAATTACTGCCAAATCATGATTTGGCGGTAGCCTACAGGTACACGGTGTTTATGCATCCTATTTGTTATGGATTATCCACTTAACACCAAATGTCGGTATAGAGTCAGTACCCTGAATATTCCTTCATTGAACCGGTAAATTTACAGCTTTCTGAAGCGCATTTCAACAGTAAACACTTTAATGTTAATTGAGTTCGAAATAATTGACCACATATTTTGATTCGCTAATCTGCAAGCTGTCTGTAAGCTAGTGATATGAAAAGCGATAATTAATGCGTGTTGACACAGTGGTATTTATTATCAAAGGGTGCCGCCCGCATTAGCACGTGAAGCATGGAAAGTCCGCATGTGTCATTACCGCTTCAAAAGGTGCAAAAAATTGTTCTGATTGATGTTTTAGAGGATTCTTATTTTTGTCAATAGCAGACATCAAAGGAAATGAAATATGTGTCGTCGTGCAAAGAAGGTTTATAATTTGGGCATCCAGACAATGTCTTTACAGCCGAGGAATTAATTTTAAATCTTGGACATCGTGCATTCAAAATATGCACAGGAAATTACAGAACTAGAAAACAATTAAAGAAAATAAAAACGTGGTTCGATTTTCTGTTTATTTGTATTGCTAAAAGATTTGACCAAACAACAAAAGAAATATACAAATGATTTTTGGAAAATCATTTCACAATAAAAATGATGGGCACTTAGATAAGTTGGCAGATGCAATAATGTCGGGGATGACATTATAAGGCATGTTCCGCACGGTACTGATGACGTCATCGGTCGGCCGGGGCCGATTTGGATTTAACAATTTGTTAGATATGTTCTATAAAAGGGTTATCCTTTGGAATCAAGGAATACACCACAGAAGCGAAAAATATGGAGTGTACATGTTTTCTGGGCCAGACTAGCTAGTTTCGGCCAATTAGGCCTCATCAGTGACCCTCAGATATTTTCAAAAATCCACAATGGAATCAATGATCCCAAAGCACAAGAAAATTATCTACACTATGATGTAGGGCCCCGATTTCAATGGTGTTCCGTTTAACAAACGAATGCGATCGATTGTGTACCGAAACACTGAGACTTATATTAAAATTTCATCAGATTTTCTGCCAGAAGATTCAAATCTAACTCCCTGTATCACAGATCCTGGTGTATGAATGTCATTTGACGTGTCACCGGAAACAATTCTGATTCTGAATCGTGTGCATTGCCGACCTAGTTTCTCAGATATCTACTACCATTTTGAATGGGGCGTATTTCTTTCATAAAATGTGACAGCTAAACTGTTGTGGATAGAGAACGGAACTTTGCACAATTCCTGGATTATCCTCGGATGTATTATTTAAGTGTACGACTTTTCCCACCAAGCGTTTTCTATTTTGGCACCAAAACATAACCATGCACGAGACAGTAGAATAGTCTGTTTCATACTTACATGCATACATCTACTGTTAGATGTAGCTAATCCTCTTAGGCCCGGAGCGATTTGATTGTGGATGAAATTGTATGATAGAGACATAACCTGATCTTATTTTCACACCTTGTCATGCGAAGCGTTGTAGGCTTAACGATAGCGCCGGAGGCTTGTGTTTTCAGTGTAATAGTAGAACAGACTGATCCTTGACAAATTCGGTCGGCGTTTATAACACAATTCGGTTAACTAACACGGTTGGTTGGACCCGAAGTTCTGTGTTATAACGAGCTTGAGGTGTATTTAGTCACTTTATCATGTCTGACGTTGTTTTTGAAGACAAGCAAAGATTTCATTGCCTTCGTGAAGAGCTTACATTTATTTTGATTAAGAAACTGATGTTACATGTACATTCTCATTGTGAAATGATAAATGTACTTGGCTGGAATCTTCTTGGCTACTTCTAATAAAATGAGTTTCCCGGCTCTTCCAGGAGAGTTTAAACTTAAAGAAAAAAAGTTGCTCCTGGGGACTTTTTTCTTCCTGTAGGGCAGACAGAAAAGCAAACAGGAGTTTACAACAGTTATCCCTCTGTGTAAATTATCTTGTTTATATCTTTTATGTAGATAAAACATACAGCAAAACAGTTTGAAGGTTTGAATAGTTTTTATTTCCATCTTAAACAAAAAAATATGTATCCGGCAATAGTATCGCAATATTATTGCAATAGTAGTCAGCAATAGTAATAGTATCGCAATGGTTCTTCTTGCAATGTCAATACTATCGCAATAGTCATTTTCTGACTATCGTTACATCCCTATTTAACATCCCAATCAACACTGTTTATACCCCTGTTTTCTAGTGACAGCTTTTATATCTCTAGCATTCTTTAGATGAAATAAAATGATGTTTTCGATATTTCTGTTCCAACCCTAAATTGTGTGCTTTTCTAGAACTGCGTTTTTAACGAGTACCCACAATCTATAATTTAGAGCAGAAATAAGAAAAATAAGGTTTACCCTTGTAAACTCTAGGTTTACTATGTAAAAGTGGGTTCAAAGGGGTAAAAATTATATAGCCCTTTTTTACTGATGAAAAGCATTGGCTGCATATTAGAGGGTGTGGGCTATTTATGGTGAATACAAATACTGTACATATATAAATGGGCAAAAATAAATGAGAAAAATGAAACACTGAGCTGTTAGTCATTCTTCATCTCTTAACCCATTTTGTACCCAAACCCCAAATTGTACACCCTGGCAAACAGTGCAGGCCCAGATCAGATGCCGCAGAATGCGGCATCTGATCAGGGTCTACAGTATTTGCAAAAAGTTCAGCCATTTTCCAAGTCAAGAAAACACAGCCTGAACCCCCTAAATTTCTAAATGAACTCCTGCCATATATAAGGAGGAAGATTCCATTTGGTACAAAAAGGGTTAATTTCAACAAATATATATATTGTTATTTCACATCTTTTAATTGTTACATCCAAAATTATTTTATAATGAAAAGTGTTATAGAAAGAGGATATTTTTTTTTTTTGAGGTGGATACCAAAATATTTTGAGTGTGTTGAAAACATCCAAATTTGGCTGTTTTTCACCACACAAGATGAAAAACTTTTTGTATCCACCGAAAAAAAAGTAAATTTTCTTTTTCTTTTAGAATATAATAGTGATATTTACGGTATTTGATCAAATTGTATTGTACGTCACAATTTTAACCTGGGCTATGACGCCACAACATTCAGTTTCAAAACAAAAACAGATCGCTATTTTGAATACAGCATTTTTGCAGTTCAAAGGGTGCTTTTCATTGTATTTTACAGAATCATTTTATCTATAACATTTGAAATTTGGCGAGAAAAAGTAGTCCAGACTGCCTGTGAAACTAACAAGGTCATGTTATTTTTCACAGTGTGAAATTATCATATATTTTCACAGTGTGAAAATATCATTTTTATTATGCTCCCCGAAGAATTTCGGGGGAGCAGATAGTCGCCGCTTCATCCCTGCGTCCGTCCCGCTCTTGTCCACGCGAATTCTCAGAAACTACTGGTCGGATTTCAATGAAACTTCATGGGAATATTAAGTATCGGAGGTGGATGCGCATATCACCTGCATGTTTTGGTTCGATGATTTTTCCAACAGTTATGGCCCTTTGATGAATTCTGCATGAATATATAGGGTACTGTTAATGTCCACGCGAATTCTCAGCAACTACTTACAGAAATTCAACGAAACTTCAGTGGAAGTTTAAGCAGCAATAGGGGATGCGCATATTATCCGTGCTATCTGGTTAGATGATTTGTCACAGAGTTATGGTACATTGTTTGAAGCTGCAGTGTAAGTTCACTGTGGCTATTTTTAGAAAAACTTTATCATCACTCTGTTGCCTACATTTATTGATGGATTTTAATATAACTTCACACAAATGTTGGGTATGATAATATCTTGAGCATGTTCGACTTTCAGGGTCCTGGGCTCAAGGTCAAGGTCATTGTGGCTATTTTTAGAAAAACTTTGTTTTCGCTCTAGTGCCTACATTTGTTGATGGATTTGAATATAATTTCACACAAATGTTGAGTATGATAATATCTCGAGCAAGTTAAACTTTCAGGGTCCTGGGCTCAAGGTCAACGTCACTGCGGCTATTGTCGTACCTGCTTGTAGCAGGGTGCGACATAGGTGTCCGATTTTGCGTCCGTCCGCGCATCCGTCCGTACGTCCGTCCGTCTGTTAACATTTACGTCGAAGTTCGACATTTACGTCAAAGTTTTTATTTTACAAACCCCAGCTACCATCAAACCTTACATGAAACATCTCTTAGCCCTTCTCACTTTGTAAGCACCTTGACCTCGTGATTTTGACCTATATTTTGTGCTCCAGTGACTTTGACCATTACGTCGAAGTTCGACATTTACTTCGAAGTTCGACATTTACGTCAAAGTTTTTATTTACAGACCTCAGCTACCATCAAACCTTACATGAACCATCTCATAGACCTTCTCACTTTGTAAGCACCTAGACCTGGTGACTTTGACCTATATTTTGCGCTCCAGTGACTTTGACCATTACATCGAAGTTTGACATTTACGTCAAAGTTCGACATTTGATCGAGAGGTTGTGCGTTCGAATCCGGCCACCGGTAGCGAGGTGTGTCCTTGAGCAAGACACGTAATGACACTGCCCCACTCCACCCAGGTGTAAATGGGTAGCAGTGGTAAAAGCCACTGCCTTTCTCTCGCGCGCGCATGAAAACACCCGGAATGAGTGTTCGAGAGCGACTCAATAAGCTTGAAGCTTCGAACTAAAATAAATTAGTATAAACTAAAGTTCGAAATTTACGTCAAAGTTTTTATTTTACAAACCTCATCTACCATCAAACCTTACATGAAACATCTCATAGACCTTCTCACTTTGTAAGCACCTTGACCTGGTGAAATTGACGTATATTTTGCGCTCCAGTTACTTTTACCATTACGTCGAAGTTCGACATTTACGTTGAAGTTTGTATTGTAATCAACTATAAGACTAAGCAACCATCAAACCTTTCATGAAACATCACCCTGAGCTCCTGACTAGGCAAGCACCTTGATCCGGTGAGCTTGACCTATATTTTACGCTTCAGTGAGTTTGACACAAATTACGTCAATGTTCCAGATCTTCTCAAATAAAAGGCCTACACCAATAAAATCTTGAATAGTGTTTCTCCTAGATGTATTGACTCTGCAGGTACCTTGACATGGTGACCTTGACCTATATTTTATGCTCCACAGACTTTGACACATTTTACGTCGAAGTTCCAGATCTCCTCAAATAAAAGGCCCACAAGCATCTAATCTTGCATAGTGCTTCTCCTAGATGTACTGACTCTGCAGGTACCTTGACCTGGTGACCTTGACCTATATTTTACGCTCCAGCAACTTTGACAAATTTTCATGTCGAAGTTCCAGATCTCTGCAAATAATAGACCTACAACCATCAAAGCTTGCATAATGCTGCTTCTGGATGTACTGATTCTGCAGGTACCTTGACCTGGTGACCTTGACCTATATTTTACACTTCATTGACTTTGACACAATTTGCGTCAATGTTCCAGATCTTCTCAAATAAAAGGCCTGCAACAACCAAATCTTGCATAGTGGTTCTCCTAGATGTACTGACTATGCAGGTACCTTGACTTGGTGACCTTGACCTATTTTTTGCACTCCATTGACTTTAACACATTTAAGGTTGACATTCCATATCTTCTTAACTATAAGGCCTACAACCACCAAACCTTGCATAGTGCTTCTCCTACATTTACTTACTCTGTGGGTACCTTGACCTATGACCTTAACGTATATTATGCACTCCAGCGACTTTTACGTCAATGTTCAATAAGTCCTAAAATAAATGGCCTACAGCCACCAAACTTTGCATAGTACTTCTCCTCATTGTACTGATTCAGCACGTACCTTGACCTGGTGACCATGGCCTATATTTTTGGTCCAGTGACTTTGACACATTTTACATCAACTATCAACTGCTATGAAATTTACTTAATTAATAACAACATTCTGATTGTGGCTTCTATGACTTTTGCCCCCAGCAGGTGCGACGCCGCCTTCTGCGGAATTCTTGTTTTTAGAAAAAAACTTTGTCATCGCTCTAGCGTCGTCATTTGCTGATGGATTTTAATATAACTTCACACAAGTATTGGGTATAATAATATCTCGAGCATGTTGAACTTTCAGGATCCTGGGGTCAAGGTCCAGGTCACTGTGGTTATTTTTAGAAAAAAAAACAAACTTTGTCATTGCTCTAGTGCCTACATTTATTGATGGATTTTAATATAATTTCACTCAAATGTTGGGTTTGATAATATCTTGAGCAAGTTTGACTTTAAGGGTCCTTGGCTCAAGGTCAAGGTCATTGCGGCTATTTTAAGAAAAAACTTTGTCATCGCTCTAGCGTCGTCATTTGCTGATGGATTTTAATATAACTTCACGCAAATGTTGAGTATAATAATATCTCGAGCAAGTTTGACTTTCAGGGTCCTTGGCTCAAGGTCCAGGTCATTGTGGCTAGTTTTAAAAAAAACTTTGTCATCGCTCTAGTGCCTACATTTATTGATGGATTGTAATATAATTTCACACAAATGTTGGGTTTGATAATATCTCGAGCAAGTTTGACATTCAGGGTCCTTGGCTCAAGGTTAAGGTCATTGCGGCTATTTTTAGAAAAAAAACATTGTCATCGCTCTAGCGTCGTCATTTGCTGATGGATTTTGATATAACTTCAAGCAAATGTTGGGTATAATAATATCTCGAGCAAGTTTGACTTTCAGAGTCCTTGGCTCAAGCTCAAGGTCATTGTGGCTAGTTTTAGAAAAAACTTTGTCATCGCTCTAGTGCCTACATTTATTGTTTGATTGTAATATAATTTCACACAAATGTTGGGTATGATAATATCTCAAGGAAGTTTGACTTTCAGGGTCCTTGGCTCAAGGTCAAGGTCACTGTGGCTATTTTTAGAATAAAACTTTGTCATTGCTCTAGCATCGTCATTTGCTGATGGATTTTAATATAACTTCACACAAATGTTGGGTATGATAATATCTCGAGCAAGTTTGACTTTCAGGGTGCTGGGCTCAAGGTCAAGATCACTGCAGCTATTTTTAGAAAAACTTGCTGGAGGCAGAAATCTTTCCAACTGTAAACAGAGTTCCATTGCACACAGCCTTTCATTATGAACCTCTCATCATTCTGTCATGACTGAAATATTGCTAAAATGGATGTAAAATTGCAAGTCATCCATCTACATTAGAGTTGCAGATAAATTGGATCAAAGTGAAAGAAGCTAGTCTTGGCAGATGGTCAAAATGACCTTTTTTGACAGTCAAGGGGATATGATCAGATCCATTTTCGAACCCAACTGATATTTTATATGCATGTAAAGAGACCCAATTCGGAACCATACCTGGAGACAGTCCTATGAGGATTGCCTCTGTGTACAAGAGTAAGTTTTCAATAGTTTGTATTAGACAGTTTTACCCAATTAATATAGCTAAACTACCACCCAGGATCTTGGGGTATGATATCGTACCTGAAGTAACTTCCTTTCATTTATTCTGACTTTTGTGTTGCTGATGTTTATATGACAGTACCATTAGGCAAGCTAGTCTGTCCACTGACAGGTTTTGTTATACTCCATTTTGAAGTACAGTGAGTACACACAGTATACAGCACTGAAACTAGGATAATGTTTACTGCTCCGACTATTGCACCTTCGGGGAACATCCATCGGTTTCACTGGTATTCTTGTTTGTTTCAGATATGCATTGATTTCACTGCAGAGTATAAAATAAAGAGGTTTATTTGAACTTTGACAGCTCATGTAATATTACAAAATGTCTTACTGTTTCAGACTTAAAGTCCCAAAATGTGTTTCTGACAGGAAATGACATCATCAGACTTGGGGATTTTGGGATAGCTAAAGTTCTGCAGAGCCAGGATGATCATGCTATGACAACCATTGGCACACCATTCTATATCAGTCCAGAAATCTGTCAAAAGAAGCCGTATCCTTTGTAATGTCAGCCAGTCACAACAATTGTTGTCTGCTTTGTTTTATAAGTCATTGTTGCAAACAATGTGGACACAGATCAGGCTGCTGAGGGGAGCAGGCTTATCAGGGTCCACACTGCTTGCCTGCATGCAAAATTATTTTTAAAAAGTTACGATTTACTTCCGCAAAAAGTGTGAATCCAGATCAGATGGCTTCCCTGTTTGTCATTCACTTGGTGAATTTATAGGAATAAATAACATCAAGTACTTTGATTGGTTGAGACTCATAAATGGGTGCGGCAAAATCCTTTTTATGATGTCCACTGTAGCGATAGTGGGGACATATTGTTTTTGCCCTGTCTGTTTGTTTGTTTGTTGGTTGGTTGGTTTGTACCTGGACAACTTTAACCTTGGTCATAACTTTTGAAGTGTTGGAGGTAGAGTATTCATATTTGGCATGAAGGTACCTTGTGACAAGAGCTTCACATTCATGCAAAAAAATTGACCTATGACCTTGACCTTTGAAAGAAAAAAATAACATTGGTCATAACTTCCGAAACGCTTGAGATACAGCCTTCATATTTTGCATGTATGTTCCTTGTGACAAAAGCTTTACATTCATGAAAAAAAATTAACCTGTGACCTTGACCTTGACCATTGACCTACTTAAAATAAAAAAATAACATTTTGGTCATAACTTTTGAAACCTGTGACCTTGACCCTTGACCTTCTTAAAATAAGAAATAACATTTTGGTCATAACTTTTGAAGCGTTGTAGGTAGAGTATTCATATTGGGCATGAAGGTACCTTGTGACAAGAGCTTCACATTCATGCAAACAATTTGACCTATGACCTTGACCTTTGACCTACTTAAAAGAAAAAAATAACATTGGTCATAACTTCAGAACCGCTTGAGAGACAGCCTTCATATTTTGCATGTATGTTCCTTGTGACAAAAGCTTTACATTCATGAAAAAAAATTGACCTGTGACCTTGAGCTTGACCTTAGACCTACTTAAAATAAAAAAATAACATTTTGGTTATAACTTTTGAACCATTTGAGATACAGCCTTCATATTTCGAATGTAGGTTCCTTGAGACAAGAGCTTTACATTCACACAAAAAATTTTGACCTTGACCTTTGACCTACATAATAGAAAAAGTTAACATTGGTCATAACTTTTTAACCATTTCAGATACAGCCTTCATATTTTGCTTGTATTTTCCTTGTGACAAAAGCTTTACATTCATGCAAAAAAAATGACCTGTTACCTTGACCTTGACCTTTGACCTACTTAAAATAAAAAATAACATTTTGGTCATAACTTTGAACCATTTGAGATACAGCCTTCATATTTCACATGTAGGTTCCTTGTGACAAAAACTTTTGAACCGTTTGAGATACAGCCTTCATATTTGGCATGCAGGTTCCTTGTAACAAGAGCTTTACATTCATGCCAAAAAAATTTTGACCTGTTACCTTGACCTTTGACCTACTTAAAAGAAAAAATTAACATTTCGGTCATAGCTTTCGAACCGTTTAGGATAGACCCTTCATATTTGGCATGTAGGTTCCTTGTGATAAGAGCTTTACATTCATGCAAAATTTTTTGACCATGACCTTGACCTTGGACCTACTTAAAAGAACAAATAAAATTTTCATAACTTGTAAACCGTTTAAGATAGAGCCTTCATATTTGGCATGTAAGTTCCTTGTGCCAAGGGCTTCCCACTTCAACCAAAAATCTTGACCTGTGATCTTGACTTTGAACTGTGACCAACTTTGAAAGAAAAATGACCATGCCTGGGGACATGTTCGTGTTTCACAAACACATCTTGTTTCTTTCAGCAGTACAATTATTAACCCACACTAGACAATCAGAATCTTCCACCAGACAGCTTGGACAAGTACATTTACCAATTAAAGGGGTGTTTGGTCAGTTTAACTTCTTCACTATAACACTCTGCATGCTTGGTATTTTTGCATATTTTAAACATTGCAGTCCCATGATCAGGCGCTGCATTCTGCGACATCTGATCAGGGCCTGCACTATTTGTCAACAGAATTTTCCATCAAAAAAGAATAAAAACGAAACAAATAGGCCCAACACCCCTTATATGACAAATGGATTTGTGCAACATATAACAATGGAAGAATCCACAAGTTTGTTTGTTTGATTTGATGTTTAACGTCCCCGTCAACACTATGCGGGTCATTTTGGAGACGTTGCTCCCAATTTTGTGGGACTTTTAACCGACATTGAGTTGAAATGACATCTCAAGCTCTGTCGCCCAATGAAACTAATAGGGTTTATAAGCATGGACAGTCCGACTCGCACCGCATTGCCTGGGCAGGTTTAGATCCTCTAAGCGGTTAACCAGTACTCTTGTGCAGGCCAGATTCAGCTCTGCATGGAAGCATCATGCAGCCCATTTATTTCTTCAAGCCCCAATGGGCAGGGGCCGAGAGTCCACCAGTATACAATGGGGTAATTTACTTGACCAGCCATCAGCATTCGTGTCACCCCTAGAATTGACACTATAAATGTGAATCAGTATTGACCGTCGCAGGAAGAATATTGCCGGAGCAAAATTATTTTTCTCTGCTGTCATGAATACAAAATGCTTGTAGCATTACGAAAACATGCCCATACAAATACATCGTTACCTTAATCGCTGAAAAAATGAAAATTTTAAGATGAAAAAATTGTCATATTTTTTTTTATTTCTGCTCAAAATATAGATTGTGGGTATTCGTTAGAACCGCCTCATTGTTTTCTTATTTCTGCTCTAAAATATAGATTCAATGAGGCGATTCTAACGAGTACCCACAATCTATATTTTGAGCAGAAATAAGAAAAATACGATATATTTTAGAGCAGAAATAAGAAAACAATGAGGCGGTTCTAACGAGTACCCACAATCTATATTTTGAGCAGAAATAAGAAAAATAAGGCTAACCCCTGTAAACCCCAGTTTTACTATATAAAAGTCGGGTTTAAGGGGGGTCAATATTATAAAGGCATGTTTTCATAATGGAATTTTCTTATATTTGACCTTAACTAATGTTCAGATACAACAGTAGCAGTGATATGTGGGCGGCTGGCTGTTTGTTGTTTGAAATGTGTCTACTCAGACTGCCGTTTAATGCTCCAGACTTCACAGGCCTTGTGTTGAAAATTTTAAAAGGCATTTATGATCCTTTACCCAGGTACATGTATGCATCACAAAATCATGCATATATAATTTTGACCCCCTTGAACCCCACTTTTTGTCGCGCCTGCTATTAGCATGGCGCGATATAGGGGCCCAGTTTTCCGTCCCTTCGTCCGTCCGTCTGTTCGTTCGTCAGTTCGTCAAGGCGTCAACATTTACGACCACCCTAGCGTTCACCCTAATGGCCAAGTTTATTTCTCAAGAACTATAAGAGCTTCATTAATGATACTTTGTACAAACTTCTGTCTGGGGATGACAACTTACATGCAAGCATCCATATTTGACCTTGACCTACATTTCATGGTTCACTGACTTTGTAAAATATTGTGACCAACCTAGCGTTCACCCTAATGGTCAAGTTTATTTCTCAAGAACAATTAGAGCTTCATTAATGATACTTCATACAACGTTTGTGTCTGGGGATGGCAACTTACATGCAAGCATCCATATTTCACCTTGACCTACATTTCATGGTTCACTGACTTTGTAAAATACTATGACCACCCTAGCGTTCACCCTAATGGTCAAGTTTATTTCTCAAGAACTATAAGAGCTTCTTTAATGATATTTGGTACAAATTTGAATCTGTGGATGGCAACTTCAATGCAAGCATCCATATTTGACCTTGACCTAAATTTCATGGTTCACTGACTTTGTAAAATATTGCGACCACCCTAGCGCTCACCCTACTGGTCAAGTTAATTTCACAAGAACCATAAGAGCTTCATTAATGATACTTGGTACAAACTTATATCTCGGGATGTCAACTTAAATGCAAGCACCCATGTTTGACCTTGACCTACATTACATGGTTCACTGACTTTGTAAAATATTGCCACCACCCTAGCGTTCACCCTAATGGTTAAGTTCATATCTCAAGAATTATTTGAACTTCATTAATGTTACTTAATACAAGCCTTTTATGCAAGTATCTATGTTTGATCTTGGCCTAGATGTCATGGTTCGGTGACTTTGTGCCCCCCACAGGCGGGACATAGCCTTCGGCGGAATTCTTGTATATGGTAAAACTTGGGTTTACAGGGGTAAACCTTTTTTTTTTTATTTATGTTCTAAAATATAGATTGTGGATAATCGTTAGAAACGCCTCAATGAGGAGGTTCTATCAAGTACCCACAATCTGTATTTCAGGGCAGAAATAAGGAAATTGAGGCGGTTCTGACATGTACCCACAATCTATATTTTGGCGCAGAAATAAGGAATAAATCACATTTTTCATCCTTTCATTATTTCAAGGGTAAAATTTACAATGTATTTGTATTGGCGTTTTTTCGTATTGATTTCCTTTTGAAACTTGTGAAAGAGTTCTTTACTTGTAGCTTCAAAATGTGATACAGTTGAACTTCGATAAATTGAATTCCTTTCGAGGCCATGAAAATCTGTTTGAGATAGGGGTAGTCATACCACCAGGCCAATAGTGCATGGGATGTAATGGGGGAAGACATAAGATCTGTAGAATTAAGGAATGTTGTGTGTACCCATTAGAATTGCCTCATTGAGGCGAGTCTAATAAGTACATAACCTTTCAAGATAAAATCAGATTTTCATCAGTTCATGGCTGTCCATACTCCTGTGCAGTCAGTTTCAGCTCATGCATGGAAGCATCATGCAGCCTATCGATTTCTTCAAGCCCGGATTGGCTGGGGCCCTGCTCTCAGACATGCCTTGAGGTATCTTCATGCAAGTAGACATGCATCTAGTCCTGTTTGTTGGCTGAGTATGAATCGGACAATGCTGTTGGCTCTATTCTCCTGGTTTGGCTCATTATTTAGCACATTGCATGTTGGGTATTCTTTCAGCAGTCGAATTTTGAAATATATTTCTTATTTTTTCCAGAAAACAGGACTTGACATTTCATGTAAATTGTCTTGTGTGGAGACAATTTGCATGAGATGTGTAGTTTTGTTGTCTGGAAAAATAACAAAAAAAAATCAAGTCTGCTGAATTAGCCCAGAGAGTGATAAAGGTTAACTGCTTTATATCTTACTCAGAGTGATACATGTATTTAGCGTGTTCAAATCATTGTATTCATCGTAATAAGTGAAAAGGATGCTTAGACATTTCAGTCTAGTCATAAAACAAGCCTTAGAGAGCTTTTTTATTAAGGGGAATGGGAACACCTGGCAGATTTTTCTGTCATTTTTCAAAGGGAGACAACTTCAGGAACTTCCTGTTTGCTTTCCTTTAAGCCCTGTCCCACTGCAAAAGGGGTCTACTCTTAAAGGAAAGAATTTGCTCATCAGTAGCAAATTCTTTTCTTTAAGAGTGGACCACTGTTGATATGGGAGGCAAAATACTTTTGTAGGAGTTGCCTCCCCTGAAGGTGTTCCCATTTCCCTTAATTACCGGGTATTGTCATATCTACATGAACTTCTTAGTGGGCATTTTTAGCTCACCTGAGAACGGGCCTCCGTGGCCTAGTGGATAAGAGCGCTGACTCTTAGTCATTAGGTCTCTCACCACCGTAGGTTCGAGCCTCGCTCGGGCCACATGTGAGACGCCAAGTTCTGCAACTGAAGATCAGGTGGTTTTTCTCCGGGTACTCCGGTTTTCGCCCACCTCTGATTAACGATCGGCTCGATATGAGTGAAATAATCTTGAAAGGGCAGTGAAACCCAAACCAAAAAAAAAAAAAAAAAAAGCTCACCTGAGCCGAAGGTTCATGTGAGGTATTAGTATGCCAATGATCCGGCGTCCGTCTTCCGTCGTCTGTCGTCCGTTCACATTTTCAACTAAGTATATCATTAAAACCAGTTGGCCAATCATGATTAAATTTCATGAGAAGCATTATCAGGTTGGGGGAAAAGATGCAGGGGCTGACAAATCCATTGCCCGGCCGCCCGGGACAAGTCCGAAATCGCGCCGGGCAGGTGCACTTTGACCTTTCGACGCCCGCTCGGGCAAATGCAAAAATCGTCCATAACTGTCTGTCTTTTGAGCTTTTAATACGGTAAAATATAGACCAGTAAGAAAGTCACAATAATTCCCGCTTTGTCGGCAATTCAGAGACAAAACCATCTATGTTTTTATAACGGTTCAATTATGACACTATAGTTAATCCAGGTCATATAATTACCAATTAAACATGATTGCCCGGCGATGCGTGTCTTTCATTTCTGGTGAAGTGTGTACCACCAGCGCTATCTATCTATCTTCTTATACTGAGTCGGTCATATCTGGCCATTACATCAGTTGATTGGGTGGCTAAATTTAGAATTTAGCTGAAAAAAAAAGAGGGCCCAGAGGGCCCTGAATCGCTCACCTGAGAATTAGTGTCTCCAGTACATTCTAGGCCCAAGGGCTATAATTTGAACAAACTTGGTAATGGTCCACTAGATGAAGCTTCATACCAAATATCAAAGACCTGAGCCTTCTGGTTTCAGACAAGAAGATTTTTTAAGGTTTTCCCTATATAAGCCTATGAAAAACCAAAGGGTCCCGGGGTGGGGGCATTTTTGGCCCCAGTGCTATAATTGGAACAATCTTGAAAGCGGTCCACTAGATGAAGCTTCACACCAAATATTAAAGATCTGGGCCTTGCGGTTTCAGAGAAGATTTTTAAAGATTTTCCCTGTATAAGCCTATGTAAAACCAAAGGCCCCCGGGGCGGGGGGGGGGGGGGGGGGGCATTTTGGCCCCCAGGGCTATAATTTTAACAATCTTGATAGAGGTCCACTAGATGAAGATTCACACCAAATATCAAAGATCTGGGCCTTGCGGTTTCAGAGAAGAAGATTTTTAAAGATTTTCCCTGTATAAGCCTATGTAAAACCAAAGGCCCCCGGGGCGGGGGTATTTTTGGCCCCAAGGCTATAATTTGAACAATCTTAGTAAAGGTCCACCAGGTAAAGCTTCTCACAAAATATTAAAGATGTGGGCCTTGTGGTTTCAGAGAAGAAGATTTTTTAATGATTTTCCCTGTATAAGCCTATGTAAAACCATAGGCCCCCCAGAGGGGGGGGGGGGGGCATTTTGGTCCCCAGTGCTATAATTTGAACAATCTTGGTAGAGGTCCACTAAATGAAGCTTCACACCAAATATCAAAGATCTGGGCCTTGCAGTTTCAGAGAAGAAGATTTTTAAAGATTTTCCCTGTATAAAAAGTAGAAGTAAAACAAAGATCAGGAATTTATACACTTAACTTACTCCATCCATAAAAGACACCAAAGGGAAAGAAATACAAACATTAAGCGACCAGACCATAATGGAAACCTAAACAAAGGAAGGCCATATGGACAGTTACTTTCCCACAAAATGGCCATATGGCCATCCAAAATTAAAAGACACAAGTGATACACACAGTAAGTAACAAACAACAACATAAATAAATCGCCACAGAAGAGCCGCCTTGGAACGGTCAGTGGAAGATTTCCACTGGGGGGCTTAAATCGATTTTACGTGGCCACAATCCTCGCCCTTACTAATAATAAGCCTATGTAAAACCAAAGGCCCCCGGGGTGGGGCCATTTTTGGCCCAAAGGCTATAATTTGAACAATCTTAGTAGAGGTCCACCAGGTAAAGCTTCACACCAAATATTAAAGACCTGGGCCTTGTGGTTTCAGAGAAGAAGATTTTTAAAGGATTTTCCCTATATAAGCCTATGTAAAACCATAGGCCCCCGGGGCGGGGGCATTTTGGCCCCCAGGGCTATACTTTGAACAATCTTGAAAGAGGTCCACTAGATGGAGCTTCACACCAAATATCAAAGATCAAGGCCTTGCGGTTTCAAAGAAGATTTTTTAAGGATTTTCCCTATATAAGCCTATGTAAAACCATAGGCCCCCGGGGCGGGGGCATTTTGGCCCCACAGGGCTATACTTTGAACAATCTTGAAAGGGGTCCACTAGATTGAGCTTCATACCAAATATCAAAGCCTTGCCGTTTCAGAGAAGATTTTTAAAGATTTTCCCTGTATAAGCCTATGTAAAACCAAAGGCCCCCGGGGCGGGGGCATTTTTGGCCCCAAGGCTATAATTTGAACAATCTTAGTAGAGGTCCACCAGGTAAAGCTTCATACCAAATATTAAAGACCTGGGCCTTGTGGTTTCAGAGAAGAAGATTTTTAAAGATTTTCCCTGTATAAGCCCATGTAAAAGCAAAAGCCCCCGGGGCGGGGGCATTTTGGCCCCCAGGGCTATAATGTGAACAATCTTGGTAGAGGTTCACTAGATGAAGCTTCATACCAAATATCGAAGACCTGGGCCTTTCGGTTTCAGAGAAGAAGATTTTTAAAGATTTTCCCTGTATAAGCCCAGGTAAAACCAAAAGCCTCTGGGGCGGGGGCATTTTGGCCCCCAGGGCAATAATTTGAACAATCTTGGAAGAAGTTCACTAGATGAAGCTTCATACCAAATATCGAAGACCTGGGCCTTGCGGTTTCAGAGAAGAAGATTTTTAAAGTTTTCGTTTAAAAAAATCTATTTTTAGCTCCTGTGACCTAGATGTGCAATGGACCGGAACCATTTGAACAACTTTGAAAGGGGACCACCTAAGGATAATTCCTGTGAAGTTTGGTCAAAATCCGATCAGTGGTTTAGGAGGAGATGTCATTTGAAGAAAAAGTTTACGCACGCACACACGCACTGACGACGGACGAAAAGTGATCACAAAAGCTCACCTTGTCACTACGTGACAGGTGAGCTAAAAAGAGAGGCACTGGATGCGTCCTTAAAACTATTTACAATCTGCATAACAGAGGTATCCTAAAACGCATACCTCTGAGTCCCAATCTTACACTGTGCGGGCTTTGAACTCTTCTGCGGACTTGGCATTCACCGCAGAGGAGGGAAGACTATTCCATTGGGGAATAGTTCTAGGAAAGAACGAGTTCTTCAGGGCATCACTGTAGGACTGGTATCTACGATATTGTGAGTCGTTTACTTTTGATGCCCTTGTTTGGGTCGACACTGTTACAGGGGTCAAGTACCTATCTTTATCAATAGACACTGAATCAGAGTGTATCTTGTAGAAGAAGGTTAAAGAGGACTGCTCACGACGGGCCTCCAGGGACGGCCACTCTAGCTCATTAAGCATGTCACCGACGCTACTTCTATTTCGCCATCGCCTACAGGTCCATCGAGCAGCTGTCCTCTGCACCCTCTCCACCTGCTGAGTCTGAGTTTTATCATAGGGATGCCAAATGGGTGATGCATATCGATAAGCGTGACAAGGTGTGAAAATAAGATTAAATTATGTCTCTAATTTGCGTTTATCCCTGCCATAAAATTTAATCCACAATCAATGTGAAAATGATTTAATAGCTCCTAAGACGATTTGCTACATCTTGCGGTAGTAAAAACGGACTATCTCCTGAATGGTTATGTTTTGGCGCCAAATAGCAGACGCTGTTTTTTCTCTGATACCGCTAGGCACAGAGCTTACATATTCAGCATGTAGCAATGTCAAGTGGTCCTCTACATAAATTGTGCCAATCATGCCCCTTGGGTCTAAACTGGCCACGCCCCGGGGCCCCTTAGCTCCCATAGACTTATAATGGAAAAAAACTTAAAAAATCTTCTTCTCTGAAACTGCTAGGTACAGAGCTTCACATATTAAGCATGTAGCAATGTCAAGTGGTCCCCTACATAAATTGTGCCAATCATGCCCCTGGGATCTAAACTGGCCACGCCCTGGGGCCCCTTAGCCCCAATAGACTTATAATGGAAATAAAAGTTTAAAAAATCTTCTTATCTGAAACCGCTAGGCACAGAGCTTACATATTCAGCATGTAGCAATGTCAAGTGGTCCTCTACATAAATTGTGCCAATCATGCCCCTGGGGTCTAAACTGGCCACGCCCCGGGGCCCCTTAGCTCCCATAGACTTATAATGGAAAAAAAACCCTTAAATAATCTACTTCTCTGAAACTGCTAGGCACAGAGCTTTACATATTAAGCATGTAGCAATGTTAAGTCGCCCCCTACATAAATTGTGCCAATCATACCCCTGGGATCTAAACTGGCCACGCCCTGGGGCCCCTTAGCCCCAATAGACTTATAATGGAAAGAAAAGCTTAATAAATCTTCTTCTCTGAAACCACTAGGCACAGAGCTTACATATTAAGCATGTAGCAATGTCAAGTGTTCCTCTACATAAATTGTGCCAATCATGCCCCTGGGATCTAAACTGGCCACGCCCTGTGGCCCCTTAGCCCCAATAGACTTATATTGGAAATAAAAGCTTAAAAAATCTTCTTCTCTGAAACCACTAGGCACAGAGCTTACATATTAAGCATGTAGCAATGTCAAGTGGTCCTCAACATAAATTGTGCCAATCATGCCCCTGGAGTCTAAACTGGCCACGCCCCGGGACCACTTAGCTCCCATAGCATTACAATGGAAGAAAAGCTTTAAAAAATCTTCTTCTCTGAAACCACTAGGCCCAGAGCTTACATATTAAGCATGTAGCAATGTCAAGTAGTCCCCTACATTAATTGTGCCAATCATGCCCCTAGGATCTAAACTGGCCACGCCCTTGGGCCCCTTAGCCCCTATAGACTTATAATGGAAAAATAGCTTAAAAAATCTTCTTCTCTGAAACCGCTAGGCACAGAGCTTACATTTTAAGCATGTAGCAACGACAAGTGGTCCTCTACATTAATTGTGCCAATCATGCCCCTGGGGTCTAAACTTGCCAAGCCCCGGGGCCCCTTAGCTCCCATAGACTTATAATGGAAAAAAAATTAAAAAATCTTCTTCTCTGAAACTGCTAGGCACAGAGCTTTACATATTAAGCATGTAGCAATGTCAAGTAGTCCCCTACATAAATTGTGCCAATCATGCCCCTGGGATCTAAACTGGCCATGCCCTGGGGCCCCTTAGCCCCAATAGACTTATAATGGAAATAAAAGCTTAAAAAATCTTTTTCTCTGAAACCGCTAGGCACAGAGCTTACATATTCAGCATGTAGCAATGTCAAGTGGTCCTCTACATAAATTGTGCCAATCATGCCCCTGGGGTCTAAACTGGCCACGCCCCGGGGCCCCTTAGCTCCCATAGCATTTTAATGGAAGAAAAGCTTAAAAAAATCTTCTTCTCTCAAACCACTAGGCCCAGAGCTTACATATTAAGCATGTAGCAATGTCAAGTGGTCCCTACATAAATTGTGCCAATCATGCCCCTGGGATCTAAACTGGCCACGCCCTTGGGCCCCTTAGCACCTATAGACTAATAATGGAAAAATAGCTTAAAAAATCTTCTTCTCTGAAACCGCTAGGCACAGTGCTTACATTTTAAGCATGTAGCAACGACAAGTGGTCCTCTACATAAATTGTGCCAATCATGCTCCTGGGATCTAAACCGGCCATGCCCCGGGGCCCCTTAGCCCCCATAGACTTATAATGGAAAAAAGCTAAAAAAAATCTTCTTCTCTGAAACCAATAGGCCGTGAGCTTACTTGAGCCGAAGGCTCATGTGAGGTATTGGTATGCCAATGGTCCGGCGTCCGTTCACATTTTCAAATAAGAATATCTTTAAAGCCACTTGGCCAATCATGATTAAATTTCATGAGAAACATTATCCGATTGGGGGTGAAGATGCAGTATGTTTTGGGATAATTCAGATTGAAACTGGTGTTGCCATGGCAACATATAGCTCCCATAGACTTACAATGGGACAAACTTAAAAAAGTTTCTTCTCTGAAACCACTAGACCCAGAGCTTACATATTAAGCATGTAGCAATGTCAAGTGGTCCCCTACATAAATTGTGCCAATCATGCCCCTGGGGTCTAAACTGGCCACGCCCCGGGGCCCCTTAGCCCCCATAGACTTAAAATGGAAAAAAACAAACTTCAAAAATCTTCTTCTCTGAAACCACTAGGTCCAGAGCTTACATATTAAGCATGTAGCAATGTCAAGTGGTCCCCTACATTAATCCTACCAAACCTGCCCCTAGTGTCCAAATTGACAATGCCGTGTTCCATTAGGAAGAACTTCAAAAAAAAATTATGCTCAAAGACCATGAGTCAAACAGCTAACTAAAATGGTCCTCAGGTGAGCGGTTAGGCTCATTTAGCCTCTTGTTTAGCATTTGTACTAACCATGGCAAATATGGTAAGTAATGAAGTCTGACTGATGTCTCCTTGTCTTTTTCAGTTATTTTGGGCCATTTATACAACAGCTGGTATTTTCTTTACTTCTCATAGAACCCTCTGCAAGGTTGTCAGCTACTGGAGTTCTCAACATGCCAGAAGCTTCTGTTGTTGTGAGAAAACTACATTTAAAATATAGTGACCTGTACAGGGAGGGTAGGTCAAAGTCACCAGTTTCTATTTATAGACAGAATAAACATGAAAGATCAGTGTCACCAAATTGTGAAATGATGTCCAAAGTAGGTGATAAAGATAATATTAATGCTAGTGATAATAAGGAAAACAAAATTACAAACAAGGTGACAGAGTTGAATGATAGAAGCAGACAAAGTGTGATCAAAAAGACATATCAAGGTCGTAGTTTAACTCCTGACCTTAGAAGAGGTCGAAAGGTCGAGAGAGAGCATAGTGAACCTAGAAGGCATAGTTACAGTAATAATGAAGAGCAGAAAAACACAAGTGATAGGATTAAAAATACAAGACTTTATAATGCTAGTGAATTAGAAAGGAAAACTTTGCAGCATAGAGACAAAGTGAAAACAGTATGTACTGGCAGAGAAATGTCTGTTGAGAGAGGAAATCCTGTTGATGGTACAGAGATAGCATGGTCAAGGTTGAAAGAAGGTGGAGAAAATGTCAACAGAAATAATATCAATATGGTTAGTTTGCAAACTACTATTTTATCATCACATACTTCATTATGCTGATGCTATGATCCAAGTCCAAACCAGTATTCGCCAAATACACATGTTCATTTTGCATTTGCAAAAGTTAATAATTTTCAGCAAAAATATTAGTAGATTTGCCATATTAAGTCATCAAAGTTTTAATGATAGGTTAATGATAGGTTTTGTAAACAGACCATTAATTTTGAACAATTGGCAAAGTTAATACATAAAAAACATGAGTGATCACAGTATTAGACTTAAACGGACTTTAACTGGACTGTGAATATCATGTTTTGGTTGCATGTTTTATGTCCTTTTATGGCCCTTTTAACCCTTGTCTTGCTGAACATGACAATGCCTACATTTGCAAGTAGTGTAGATCCAGATCTGAGCTGGATCTACAATGTTTGTCATTTAATTTGTTAATTAATATATACATTATATCCAGTAATCTGAGGGTTTGTTAGTCAGACATGGTAGTGGAAAAATTAATTTATTCAGCAGGACAAACATAATCTTTGAAAATATATGAGGTGGGTGAAACTGTCTTATGTGTATTCACTGCACCCCACCTCCACCTTCCCGAACCCTGTTCATGGTATTGAAGGTTTTGGATTCAATTTTGGCTAGGGGCAGTGAACTGAATAATATACTTTATTACATGCCTACTATAGAAAAATTACATTAGAATCTTTCAATACAGGCTCATTTTTTCGCTATTTTGATGGCACAGTCACGTGACGGGGCCAAAAATCCATATACACTGCCTTTCCATATTGGCACTGCTCCACTCTGTTACTATAGCAATAGAACGTTAATGCCGTACTCCATAAGTTTCAAAATGGCCGCAGAAAAATCACTTGAAGCAATGTCAACCTGGCATCTGGACCTAGACAGAGCTATAGAAGACAGTGATAACAATAGATTTTGAGAAAAGTCTGATATTTCGTGGCAAGCATGAAAAATGAAAAACAAAATACTTTTTAAAAGACGTTCACACACGATTGGGAAGCATTGGGGACGACGATGCCTTCAAGCACAGCAGGGATGTCCCAAAATTTAAAACAATAAGGTCTTGCCAACAACCTTAATTGAACAGATCCCTTCTCTTCTGAAGAGCTGGAAATTGTGCGGAAGAAATCTGTGGGAGGAAATAGTTTCTAGGGAAATATGTCCCCAATATTGTCTTGTATTTTAACGTAAACAACCACCGCTATCGACTGCTACACACGGAATCGATTATGCAGTAGTTTGATGAATGACACTAAGAGTCTTTAAAATTAAAATGGTCTTCAAATAAGCACAAAACATTCTGTAAAATACCTTAAAAAGCATTCTTTCAACTGCAGAAATTCTGTATTAAAATGGCGATTTGTTTTTGTTTTGTAAAGTTCTTACAGTTGCGACGTCACTTGTGACATAATTTGCTGCGCACTACTATGTTACTGTATTACTGTGAGCACGGTTAGATTTTAGGTAAAATCGATTTAAGCCCCCCAGTGGAAATCTTCCACTGACCGTTCCAAGGCGGCTCTTCTGTGGCGATTTATTTATGTTGCTGTTCGTTACTTACTGTGTGTATCACTTTTGTCTTTTTATTTTGGATGGCCATATGGCCATTTTGTGGGAAAGTAACTGTCCTTATGGCCTTCCTTTGTTTGGGTTTCCATTATGGTCTTGTCACTTAATGTTTGTATTTCTTTCCCTTTGGTGTCTTTTATGGGTGGAGTAAGTTAATTGTATCAATTCCTGATCTTTGTTTTACTTCTACTACTAATAAGTTATATAATTTAAAAGGAATTTCTTTTTTTTCTTTTTTTTTCGGCGGATACCGAAAATATTTGATATCGCGGGTATCCTCAACACATTCTACAACCTTTAAAAAGTAAATATTCTCGTTGTCTTCGTTTCTTCACGTTGCAATATAACTATGCTATATAAATAATGTAATAAAGAGGTTATGATATGGTGAAGGTGTGCCTCTAAGTCATATTGGCACCGGAAGTCATATTGGCCCTCGGGCTAAAAGCCCTTGGGCCAATATGACATACCGGTGCCAATATGACTTAGAGGCACACCTTTACCATATAATAACCTCTATGTATTTTCAGTAATAAAAACAAAATCTACCACTCTTAATTGGTGTCAAAATATACAAAGTGAAACTTTGATAACTCAACACGTATGGCTCATTTACCTTGGCTAATTCAGACTCACTATTGATTCTTTATCAAATTCATCCAATAGGTCCTGATAGCCATATACTTGTATTTTTAGGGAGCTTTTACTGATTTTATGGTATGTTGCATGTACTCATTAGAATCTCCTACACTGTTTGCCACTGAGCACATTCCTTTGCAAAGATATCCTTAAGTTTTGCCTATTATGCCTCTTGCCTTTTAACCCTCAGTAGTTTTATCTACCCCTTTCTTGAACAAATTTTCTTAGTCCCAAAGGTCTTTGTGTAATGACATAGAGGATCTTACATGGGTGCTCATGTATTATTGAATTTATTAAACGAGTTGAGGAAAAGGGATAAAATGCGAGGCTTTGCCTCGCATTTTATCCCTTTTTCTCAACGAGTTTAATAAATTCAATAATAGATGAGCCGTATGCAAGCCGCTATTTATCATATGACATTTAAAATGCATTTTATTCACGATTGTTAACAAAAATATCAATATTCCGCCATTAGTAAACGCGAAGTCGTTAAGGACGTCGTGCCTGTAACGTTACGGGACGTACCTAGCTAAGTTGCATATTTAATCTACTAGTGGACTATCGAAAATATTACCGGTACATGGCGTTATTACACTCTCAGACGCGGCGTCATAATAAAATGATTTATTTGCATTAAACGCATTCACAATGAATGGTAATGGCAAACCTGTAAACAATAAAAGCAATTGAAGTTCAAGTGTACTTCTTGAAAAAATATTGGTGTGCACTTTTAGTCTATGTGTGATAACTGGGGTGAGTACAGTAATTCAGCAAACTAATTCTCTGCATAAAGTCGTGCTTACCATAAAAAACCTTAAAATTCAGTTGCTGTAATAACAAATTTATTTCAGGATCCAGCAAGTAAGCCAAAAGGTACATAAGAAATTACAAACAGTGTAGACCCTGATTAGACTACAGTCTAATCTAGGTCAGTACTGATTGCTCAGGCCAATCTGTTCCATTATGTAGGATCATTATGGTACATGTGCTTATAGAAGTGCCATTATGTTTTGTAGGCCTCAACAGCTACAAAGAGAACATACATTATCAAAGAGTCTGCATTACGTCGTCTGTCACAAGCTTCTCCTGTCCTGAGTGAAACTATACGCCAACAGAGGGCATCACTGTCTCTTGATACAGAACCAGGCCAAAAGGATGAGGTATAATCCTAGTAGGAATAAAGAAATCATCAGCCTTTCAGTACATGTACAATCTGATTACCTTTGATTATGCTCCTGGTATTGTAGGGTATGTGGCGCTTCTTCATCTTGTCAATTTCAGTGATCACATGATTCAAACCTTTGTCACTATTAGCTTTTCCTTTAAATCATGGGTTACAAAAAGCAGACAACATTTTCAAAGTATTTTATCCTATTGTTTAGAGAAAATAAGGCATGACCTTACACATTGCAGACTGTCCACATGAAATGTCAAGCCTTATTTTCTCTGAAAAATGATAAAAAAAAATAGATTGCCCCGAGGCTTATCATTTTCTTCTACTCTTTACTAATTATGTTCCCCCACCAAGGGGGACATATTGGTTTTGGTGCAGATCCTGTTTACATTGGCGTCGGGGTGAGCCTCAGCATAGCCTGTTTGAAGCACAATATCTCCTGAACTTATTGATGGAATCTGACCAGACTTGCATGGTTACATCACTACGATAGGGGCAAACAGCCATTAGGTTTTGATGGCCTTGACCTCAGGTCCCCAAAGGCTGTCAATTTTGGATTGTCTGTACCCTAGCTTGTGAGCAAATTGATGAAATTTAGTCAAAGGTGTTACAGTATCGTTGCATCTTACCCAAGATTTGGTTAGATTTTGGTGACCTTGATCTTATTTTCAACTGCACAGGCCCCCAAAACTGTCAATTTTTGGCCCAAAATGGCTTGTCTGCATCCTATCATGTGAACAACTTGTTGAAATGTGGTCAAACGTGGTACATTATATCATTGCATTCTAGATTTTTAGCTCACCTGAGCCGAAGGCTCATGTGAGGTATTAGTATACCACGAGCCGGCGTCCGTCGTCCACACTTTCAACGAAGTATATCTCTGGAACCAGTGGGCCGGCCTTGATCAAATTTCATATGAACCATCATTAGGTAGGGGGAAAGGCTGTATTAGGTTTTCGTGCAGATCGGATGAGAACTCTGGTTTACACAGCAACAAAGAGCTCCCATAGGCTTAACATAGGAAAAAGCTTGTCATTACTCTAGCTCCGTCAATTTTTTTCTGATCGACTTCATTCTTGCAGATAACGAGGACAGGCATGAAATCTCGATCAAGTTCGATTTTGGGCTGAATCGGATTATTCACTCAGGAGTTACGTGCCCTTGAGCGTTGAAAAAATTGCCTATTGACTTAACATGGGGAGAATGTTGTCATCACCGTAGCTGCTTCAATTATTTTCAGATTGGCTTTATTCTTGCAGATAACCAGCACAGCCATGAAATCTCGGTCAAGTTCGATAACTGGCAGAATCGGATCATTCACTTAGGAGTTACCTGCCCTTGTGTGTTTTTGCATTAGGGTTAATGGGAATTTCAAAAATGTATATCTTAAAGACTACTTGGCCAACTTTGATCAAATTTCATGTGTCGCATTATTGGGCAAGTGGAAAGGCTTCATTAGGTTTTCAGGCAGATCTGAGTGGAACTCTGGTTGCCATGGCAACATCTAGCTCCCATAGACTTCACATAGGAAAAAGCTTGTCATCACTCTAGCTCTGTCAATTTTTTTCTGATCGACTTCATTCTTGCAGATAACCAGTACAGGCATAAAATCTCGGTCAAGTTCGATTTTGGGCCGAATCAGATAATTCACTCAAGAGTTACGTCCCCTTGAGCGCCCGAAAAATTGCCTATCGACTTAACATGGGTAAAATGTTGTCATCACTGTAGTTGCTTCAATTTTGTTCGGATTGGCTTCATTCTTACAGATAACCAGCACAGCCATGAAATCTCGGTCAAGTTCGATAATTGGCAGAATCGGATCATACACTTAGGAGTTACCTGCCCTTGTGCATTTTTGCATAAGGGTTAATGTGAATTTCAAAAATGTATATCTTGAAGACTACTTGGCCGACTTTGATCAAATTTTATGTGTAACATTATTGGGCAAGTGGAAAGACTGCATAAGGTTTTCATGCAGATCTGAGTGGAACTCTGGTTACCATGGCAACATATAGCTCCCATAGACTTAACATAGGAAAAAGCTTGTCATCACTCTAGCTCCGTCAATTTTTTAGCTCACCTGGGCCGAAGGCTCCAGGGGAGCTTATAGTATAGTGGGTCCTCCGTCGTCCGTCGTCCGTCGTCCGTCCGTCGTCCGTCCGTCGTCCGTCCACACTTTTGAGCAGCTATATCTCTGTATCCTGCAGGCTGATCTCAATCATTTCTCATCTGTACCATGCCTCTGGTGGGGCATTGATGACATAAACTTTTTTTCGAAATCGCTCTAAAACTTTGGTTCCTATGGTAACCACAAGGTCCCATAGACTTACTATGGGAAAATGCTTGTCATCACCGTAGCGCCTTCAGTTTTGATCGGATCTTTCTGAAACTTATATGTAAGGTGACTGGGGATAAAAACTCGGATGAGTTCGAAAACCGGTCAAGTCGGCCCAATTATCATAGAGTTACGTCCCTTTGATTGCTGAAAATACCAATTTTCGACCTTGTCATCACCGTAGCCCCTTCAGTTTTGATCGGATCTTTCTGAAACTTATATGTAAGGTGGCTGGGGATAAAATCTCGGATGAGTTCGAAAACTGACCAAGTCGGCCCATTTATCGTAGAGTAACGTCCCTTTGATTGCTGAAAATGCCGATTTTTGACCTTGTCATCACTGTAGCCCTTTCAGTTTTGATCGAATCTTTCTGAAACTTATATGTAAAGTGGCTGAGGATAAAATCTCGGATGAGTTCGAAAACCAGCAAAGTTGGTCCATTTATCACAGAGTAACGTCCCTTTGATTGCTGAAAATGCCGATTTTTGACCTTGTCATCACCGTAGCGCCTTCAGTTTTGATCGGATCTTTCTGAAACTTATATGTAAGGTGACTGGGGATAAAAACTCGGATAAGTTCGAAAACCGGCTAAGTCGGCCCAATTATCATAGAGTTACGTCCCTTTGATTGCTGAAAATACCAATTTTCGACCTTGTCATCACCGTAGCCCCTTCAGTTTTGATCGGATCTTTTTGAAACTTATATGTAATGTGGCTGGGGATAAAACCTCGGATAAGTTTGAAAACCGGCCAAGTCCGCCGATTTATCATAGAGTTACGTCCCTTTGATTGCTGAAAATGCCGATTTTCGACCTTGTCATCACCGTAGCCCCTTCAGTTTTGATCGGATCTTTCTGAAACTTATATGTAAGGTGGCTGGGGATAAAATCTCGGATGAGTTCGAAAACTGACCAAGTCGGCCCATTTATCTTAGAGTAAGGTCCCTTTGATTGCTGAAAATGCCGATTTTCGACCTTGTCATCACCTAAGCCCCTTCAGTTTTGATCGGAACTTCCTGAAACTTATATGCAAGGTGGCTGGGTATAAAACCTCGGATGAGGTCGCATACCAGCAAAGGTGGCCTATTTATCATAGAGTAAGGTCCCTTTGATTGCTGAAAATGTTGATTTTTGACCTTGTCATCACTGTAGCCCCTTCAGTTTTGATCGGATCTTTCTGAAACTTATATGTAAGGTGGCTGGGGATAAAACCTCGGATGAGTTCGAAAACCGGCCAAGTTGCCCCATTTACTATATAGTTATGTCCCTTTGATGGCTGAAAATGTCGATTCTTTACCTTGTCATCACCGAAGCTGCAGTTTTGATCTAATCTTTCTGAAACCTATATGTAAGGTGAATGGAGATAAAACCTAGGATGAGTTGGAATACCGGCCAAGTTGGCCCATTTATCATAGAGTTACGTCCCTTTGATTGCTGAAAATGCCGATTTTTTACCTTGTCATCACGGTAGCCCCTTCAGTTTTGATTGGATCTTTCTGAAACTTATATGTAAGGTGGCTGGTGATAAAATCTTGGATGAGTTCGAAAACAGGCCAAGTCAGCCCATTTATCGTAGAGTTATGTCCCTTTGATGGCTGAAAATGTTGATTTTTGACCTTGTCATTACCGTAGCCCCTTCAGTTTTGATCAGATTTTTCTGAAACTTATATGTAAGGTGGCTGGGGATGAAACCTCGGATGAGTTCGAAAACTGGCCAGGTCGGCTCATTTATTTTAGAGTAACATCCCTTTGATTGCTAAAAATGCCAAATTTTGACCTTGTCATCACCATAGCCCCTTCAGTTTTGATCGGATTTTTCTGAAACTTATATGTAGGGTGGCTGGGAATAAAATCTTGGATGAGTTTGAATACTGGCCAAGTCTGATCGGATCTTTCTGAAACTTACATGTAAGGTGGCTGGGAATAAAACCTCAGGTGAGTTCGAATACCGGCCAAGTCGGCACATTTATAATAGAGTGACATGCCTTTGATTGCTGAAAATGCCTATTTTCAACATTGTCATCACTGCTGCCCCTTTAGTTTTGAATGGATCTTGATGAAACTTACAAACAAGGAAGTCAGGCAGAAAGCTTGGAGGAGTTTGAAAACTTGTTTTTGAACTTGTCATCACCATAGCCACTTCAGTTTAGATCGGATCTTCTTAGCAAGTCAGGAATAAAAGCTTGAATGAGTTTGAAAACCGGTGAGGTCAGCCTGTTTATCATAGAGTTACATTCTACTTGATTTTCAGAAAATGCTTACCCTGTCATCACCATGTCCTCCTACAAAGCCTTCAGTAAAGGTTGGCACTTCCTTAAACTTTGAATCTGTTAGCTCAGGTGAGCGATACAGGACCAAGCTAGCTTGGTCCTCTTGTTTCTGATCGACTTCATTCTTGCAGATAATAAGGACAGGCATAAAATCTCGGTTAAGTTCGATTTTGGGCAGAATCGGAATATTGACCTCGGAGTTACGTGACCTTGAGCGACAAAAAATTTGCACATAGACTTAACATAGGGAAAATGTTGTGACTACGATAGCGACTTGAATTTTTTTCAGATCAGCTTCAAACTTGCAGGTAACGAGGACAGACATAAAATCACGCTTAAGTTCGATTTTGGGTGAATCGGATTATTTGCCTTGGAGTTACCTGCCCTTGAGCATGAAAAAATACGTTGTGACCATGATAGCAACTTTATTATCCCCTCGCAACAACGTTGCGAATGGGGATATAGCATCGGTGCCGTGCGTCCGTGTGTTAGTGTGTGTGTGTGTCTGTGTTTCTGTGTGTGTGTCTGTCCGGAACCTTGTGAGCAGGATAGAAGACACAGTATTCATCGTAGAAGCATCAAACCTTCCATAAATGTTCACCATGTACAGAGGATGAACCATATTGAATTTCAAGTTCAGGGGTCAAAGGTCAAGGTCACAATGGACTTGACCTTGAAAACCTTGTGAGCAGGATAGAAGACACAGTATTCATCGTAGAAGCATCAAACCTTCCACAAATATTCACCATGTACAGAGGATGAACCCTATTGAATTTCAAGGTCAGGGGTCAAAGGTCAAGGTCACAATGGACTTGACGTTGAAAACCTTGTGAGCAGGATAGAAGACACAGTATTCATCGTAGAAGCATCAAACCTTCCACAAATGTTCACCATGTACAGAGGATGAACCCTATTGAATTTCAAGGTCAGGGGTCAAAGGTCAAGGTCACAATGGACTTGACGTTGAAAACCTTGTGAGCAGGATAGAAGACACAGTATTCATCGTAGAAGCATCAAACCTTCCACAAATATTCACCATGTACAGAGGATGAACCCTATTGAATTTCAAGGTCAGGGGTCAAAGGTCAAGGTCACAATGGACTTGACCTTGAAAACCTTGTGAGCAGGATAGAAGACACAGTATTCATCGTAGAAGCATCAAACCTTCCACAAATGTTCACCATGTACAGAGGATGAACCCTATTGAATTTCAAGGTCAGGGGTCAAAGGTCAAGGTCACAATGGACTTGACGTTGAAAACCTTGTGAGCAGGATAGAAGACACAGTATTCATCGTAGAAGCATCAAACCTTCCACAAATGTTCACCATGTACAGAGGATGAACCCTATTGAATTTCAAGGTCAGGGGTCAAAGGTCAAGGTCACAATGGACTTGACCTTGAAAACCTTGTGAGCAGGATAGAAGACACAGTATTCATCGTAGAAGCATCAAACCTTCCACAAATGTTCACCATGTACAGAGGATGAACCCTATTGAATTTCAAGGTCAGGGGTCAAAGGTCAAGGTCACAATGGACTTGACCTTGAAAACCTTGTGAGCAGGATAGAAGACACAGTGTTTGATTTGAGGTTAAATGTCCCGGTCAACAATAGGTCATTTTGGAGACGTTGCATCCAATTTTGTGAGACTTTACCCATCATTGAGATGAAATGACACCTCAGTTCCTTTGACCCAATAAAACCAATTGGGTTTATAATCATGGACAGTCCAACTCGTACCGCTTAACCTGGGCAGGATTAGATCCTATAAGGGGTTAACCAGTACTCATGTGCAGTCGGATTCAGTTCTGCATTGAAGCATCTTGCCAATACTTCTTCAAGCCCCGATTAGCAGGGGCGAAGTCAAAGGTAATCTATTATGTCTAATTTGTCTAACATATTCAGATTGGATTTTCATGTTAATGAATGGTATGCAGTTGCGAGGGGATGCTACGCTTGCCTTGCCTTGTTTTTATTCAGATCAGCTTCAAACTTGCAGGTAACGAGGACAGGCATAAAATCCCGGTTAAGTTCGATTTTGGGCCGAATCGGAATATTGACCTCAGAGTTACGTGACCTTGAGCGACAAAAAATTTGCCCATAGACTTAACATAGGGAAAATGTTGTGACTACGATAGCGACTTGAATTTTTTTCAGATCAGCTTCAAACTTGCAGGTAACGAGGACAGACATAAAATCTCGGTTAAGTTCGATTTTGGGCCGAATCGGATTATTTGCCTTGGAGTTACCTGCCCTTGAGCATAAAAAAATACGTTGTGACCACGATAGCAACTTTATTTTTATTCAGATCAGCTTCAAACTTGCAGGTAACGTGGACAGGCATAAAATCTCAGTTAAGTTCGAATCGGAATATTGACCTCGGAGTTACATGACCTTGAGCGACAAAAAATTTGCCCATAGACTTTACATAGGGAAAATGTTGTGACTACGATAGCGACTTGAATTTTTTTCAGATCAGCTTCAAACTTGTAGGTAACGAGGACAGACATAAAATCTCGGTTAAGTTCGATTTTGGGCCGAATCGGATTATTTGCCTTGGAGTTACCTGCCCTTGAGCATAAAAAAATACGTTGTGACCACGATAGCAACTTTATTTTTATTCATATCAGCTTCAAACTTGCAGGTAACGAGGACAGGCATAAAATCTCAGTTAAGTTCAATTTTGGGCCGAATCGGAATATTGACCTCGGAGTTACGTGACCTTGAGCGACAAAAAATTTGCCCATAGACTTAATTAGGGAAAATGTTGCGACTACGATAGCGACTTGAATTTTTTTCAGATCAGCTTCAAACTTGCAGGTAACGAGGACAGACATAAAATCTCGGTTAAGTTCGATTTTTGGCCGAATCGGAATATTTGCCTTGCAGTTACCTGCCCTTGAGCATAAAAAAATACGTTGTGACCACGATAGCAACTTTATTTTTATTCATATCAGCTTCAAACTTGCAGGTAACGAGGACAGGCATAAAATCTCGGTTAAGTTAGATTTTGGGCCGAATCGGAATATTGACCTCGGAGTTACGTGACCTTGAGAGACAAAAAAATTTGCCCATAGACTTAACGTAGGGAAAATGTTGTGACAGAAATAGCGACTTGAATTTTTAGCTCACCTGAGCCAAAGGCTCCAGTGAGCTGATAGTATACCAAGGCTCCGGAGTCCATCGTCTGTCGTCCGTCCATCCGTCGTCCACACTTTCAATGAAGCATATCTCAGAAGGCAGTCGACCAATCTTGTTTAAATTTTATGTGTAGCACCATTGGGCAAGGGGAAAGGCTGCATTAGGTTTTGGAGCTAGTCTGGTTCATTTGTTCCTTCATTCTTCTTTCTCTCCATATAGAGATAATAGACCAATGTTAAATTTTTAATCAAAGATTTCTCAGGAACTATAAAAGCTAGAAGCATCAAATTTGGTATTCAACAGAATAATGATGACTTATTTTGTGTAAGAGACATTGGGCTTTCTCAGCTTATTTGTTCATCTGTTCTTTCATTCTTCTTTCTCTCCATTTTGACCAATGTTAAATTTTCGTCAAAGATTTCTCAGGAACTATAGAAGCTAGAACTCTCAAACTTGGAATGCAATGCAATAATGATGACTTATATCCTGTAAGGGTCAATGGGCTGGATTCTATAAGCAGATTTAGTAGTCAAGTCTGTGAATTGTTAAAACTTAAGTTCCTCAGGTGAGCTGTTTAGGCTCATTGAGCCTCTTGTATTAGATTTTGG
>OY757024.1:24764131-24930745 GCA_963580285.1 Lucinisca nassula
AAGGTTTTGGGCTGATCAGATTGGAATTCTGGTTGACATGGCAACATATAGCTCCCATAGACTTACAATGGGAAAAATTTATAAAATCTTCTTCTCTGAAGCCACAGGGCCCAGAGCTTAGATATTTAGCTTGTAACAATGCCAAGTTGTTACCTGCATAAATCCTGCCAATCATGGCCCTGGGGTCCAAATTGCCCACACCCCAGGGCCCCTTAGCTCCCATAGACTTTTAATGGGATAAAAAGCTTCAAAAATCTTTTTCTCTGAAACCACCAGGCCCAGAGCTTAGATACTTAGCATGAAGCAATGGCAAGTAGTCACATACATAAATCCTGCAAATCATGCCCCTGGGGTCCAAATGGACCACGCCCCGGGGCCCCTTAGCTCCCATAGACTCATAATGGAAAAAAAGCTTCAAAAATCTTCTTCTCCGAAACCACAGGGCCAAGTACTTAGATATTTAGCATGTAGCAATGGCAAGTGGTCACCTACATAAATTCTGCCAATCATGCCCCTGGGGTCCAAATGGACCACACCCCGGTGCCCCTTAGCTCCCATAGACTCATAATGGTAAAAAAGCTTCAAAAATCTTCTTCTCTGAAACCACAGGGCCCAGAGCTTAGATATTTAGCATGTAGCAATGGCATGTGGTCACCTACATAATTCCTGCCAATCATGCCCCTGGGGGCCAAATCGGCCACGCCTCGGGAGCCCCTTAACTCCCATAGACTCATAATGGAAAAAAGCTTCGAAAATCTTCTCTGAAACCACCGGGCCAGAGCTTAGATATTTAGCATGTAGCAACAACAAGTGGTCATCTACATAAATCCTGCCAATCATGCTCCTGGGGTCCAAATGGACCACACCCCGGGGGCCCCTTAGCTCCCGTAGACTCATAATGGAAAAAGAAGTTTCAAAAATCTTCTCCGAAACCACAGGGCCCAGAGCTAGCATGTAGCAATGGCAAGTGGTCACCAACATAAATCCTGCCAATCATGCCCCTTGGGTACAAATGGACCATGCCCTGGGGCCCCTTAGCTCCCATAGACTCATATTGGAAAAAAAGCTCCAAAAATCTTCTTCTCCGAAACCACAGGGCTCAGAGCTTAGATATTTAGCATGTAGCAACGGCAAGTGGTCGCCTACATAAATCCTGCCAATCATGCCCCTGGGGTCCAAATGGGCCACGCCCTGGGGCCCCTTAGCTCCCATAGACTCATAATGGAAAAAAGCTTCAAAAATCTTCCTCTCTGAAACCACAGGGCCCAGAGCTTAGATATTTAGCATGCAGCAGCAGCAATGGTCACCTACATAAATCATGCCAATCATGCCCCTGGGTTCCAAATGGGCCACGCCCCCGGGCCCCTTAGCTCCCAGAGACTCATAATGGAGAAAAGCTTAAAAAATCTTCTTCTCTCGGATATTGAAAGTACAGAGCTTAGATATTTAGTATCTAGCAACATTAAATAGTCACCTACATAAATCCGCCTAACCCTGCCCCTGGGGTCCAAACGGGCCACACCCTGGGGCCCCTTAGCTCCTGTAGACTTATAATAAAAAATCTTCTTCTCTGAAACCATAAGACCCAGAGCTTAGATATTTAGTTTGTATTAACGTCAAGTGGTCACCTATATAAATCCTGCCAATAATGCCCATGGGGTCCAAATGGGCCACGCCCCGGGGCCCCTTAGTTCCCATAGACTCATAATGGAAAAAAAGCTTCAAAAATCTTCTTCTCTGAAACCACAAGGCCCAGAGCTAAGATATTTAGCACATAGCAACGGCAAGTGGTCACCTACATAAATCCTGCCAATCATGCCCCTGGGGTCCAAATGGGCAATGCCCTGGGGCCTCTTACATGTAGCCCACATAGACTCATAATGGAAAAAAAGCTTCAAAAATCTTCTTCTCTGAAACCACAGGGCCCAGAGCTTAGATATTTAGCATGTAGCAACGGTAAGTGGTCACCTACATAAATCCTGCCAACCATGTCCCTAGGGTCCAAATGGGCCACGCCCTTGGGGTCCCTTAGCTGCCATAGACTCATAACGGGAAAATCTTCAAAATTCTTCTTCTCTGAAACCACAGGGCCCAGAGCTAAGATATTTAGCATGTAGCAACGGCAAGTGGTCACCTCCATAAATCCTGCCAATTATGCCCTTGGGGTCCAAATTGACCAAATCCTGTGGCCCCTTAACGCCAATTAACTTATAATGTAAAAAAAAGCTTCAAAAGTCTTCTTCTCTGAAACCATGAAGTACAGACCTTAGATATTTAGTATAAAGCAACATAAAAGGGTCGCCTACATAAATCCTGCCAACCATGCCCTTTGGGTCAAAATTGGTCATGCCCCAGGGGTCATTAGCTCCTATAGACTTATACTGGAAAAAACATCACAAATCTTCTTCTCCGAAACCATAAGGCTCAGAGCTTAGATATTTAGTATGTAGCAATGTCAAGTGGTCTCCTACATTAATAATTTTTTTTTGGTACACATGTGAGCGATATAGGGCCATTGGGCCCTCTTGTTTTTTTTCAGATCCCAATAGCAAAGAGTTCAATCGTCTTCATGGAGATGTTCTGTTGAAACTTGACCGAGAGTTCCCAGGAGATATAGGAGGATTTGCTATATACTTTCTAAACATAATCAATCTCAAACCTGGAGAGGCCATGTACTTGGAAGCCAACTTACCTCATGCTTATTTGTCTGGAAGTAAGTTCAGTTTTTGTTTGTTTTAACCCATTTTGTACCAAATGGAATCTTCCTTCTTAACCCTTGTACTGCTGAATATTTTAATCTGCCACACCCACTATGGATTATCAACCAATCCGATTACTTGATGCAAATTATTACAACAAATTCACAATCTGAATGACAAACAATGTAGATCCTGATCAGATGGCTTCTGAAGAAGCCATCTGATCAGGATCTACATTGTTTCAAAGAAAAGGCATATCCGGGCTCAGCAAAACAAGGGTTAAAAAAAACAGGAGTCTTTCAAAATTTAGGAGTGTCAGGTTGTGTTTTCTTCAAAATTTATTTGGGAAATGGCTTAACTTTTTGCCAACAGTGTAGGACTTGATCAGATGCCGTGTTCTGCGTCATCTGATCTGGGCTTGCAATGTTCACCAATTACCCGTTTTGGGGTTTCTGATACAAAATGGGTTGAGGCTATGTTGCTTCCAATTTTGTGGGATTTTTACCAAACACTGATCTGAAATGACATCTCAAGCCCTGCTACCGAAATAAACCAAAAGCGTTTATATGTGCCCAACTTGCACAACTTTGCCTGGGCAGGCTTAGGCACTTTAAGCAGTGAGTTCAGCTCTGCGCAGAAGCACCATACAGCCTAATCTATCTCTCCAAGCCCCGATGGGTGGGGGCCCTAAGTAAGTACAGTACAACTTCAATATCTCGCTTACCTTTGGGCCCTGAAAATTTGTTCGAGATAGGGGTAGTTCGAAATGCTGAGGGTTAATCACAGCTCCAGATCATGTGGCATATTTGATTTGTTTGATTTGAAGTTTAACGTCCCCGTCAACTGTAAAGGTCATTTTGGAGACGTTGCTTCCAATTTTGTGGGACTTTTACCCGACATTGAGATGAAATGACATCTCAAGCCCTGTCGCTCAATGAAACCAATAGGGTTTATTAGCATGGACAGTCTGCCTCGCACCGCGGTTCCTGGACAGGCTTAGATCCTCTAAGCGGTTTACCAGTACTAGTGTGCGGGCTGGATTCAGCTCTGCGTGTAAGCATCATGCAGCCCATATATTTCTTCAAGCCCCTATTTCTTCAAGCTGCATGATGGGGATCATTTAAGGATCTATACGATCATCACGAAAACATGCCTATATAATTTTGACCCCCTTGAACGCCACTTTTATATAGTAAAACTGGGGTTTCCGGGGGTATACCTTATTTTTCTTATTTCTGCTCTAAAATATAGATTATGGGTACTCGTTAGAACCGCCTCGATGTGGCGGTTCTAACGAGTGCAAAATATAGATTGTGGGTACTCGTGAGAACCGCCTCGATGTGGCGGTTCTAACGAGTGCCCACGATCTATATTTTGAGCAGAAATAAGAAAAATATCACAATTTTTCATCATAAAATTTTCTTTTTTTCGGAGATAAAGGTGGCAATGTATTTGTATAGGCGTGTTTTTGTAATGCTTCTGTCTGTGAAATCAAAGTATTTTATGTGTTCTCATTAGAATTGCCTCATTGAGGCGATTCTAATGAGTACACAGAAAAAAACTTTTTAAGGATAAAATCAGGAAAAAAATCTTAAAAAAATTCCACATATTTGACTTTTTGATGATTCCTCTAAGGACTCAAGAGCAAATTAAAACTAGAATCGCGCAGTCGATGGCACGCCATCGCATATCCCCACGCTTTTATGCTCACCTGTCACGTAGTGACAAGGTGAGCTTTTGTGATCACATTTTGTCCGTCGTCCGTGCGTGCGTCCGTGCGTGCGTAAACAATTTCTTGTCCGCACGATAGCATCTTCATTTATGATTTGATTTTAACCAGACTTGCTCACAACTTGTACCACCATGAGATCTGGGTTCCTTTCTTGAACCAGCCATATCCCATCATGTCTTGCGGAGTTATGGCCCCTGAAAGGGCAAAAATTGCCTATTTTGGTCATGTCCGCACAATAGCATCTTCATTTATGATTTGATTTTAATCAGACTTGCACACAATTCGTACCACCAAGAGATTTGGGTTCCTTTCTTGAACCAACCATATCCCATCATGTGTTCTGGAGTTAAGGCCCCTGAAAGGCCAAAAATTGCCTATTTTGGTCTTGTCCGCACGATAGCTTCTTCATTTATGATTTGATTTTAACCAGACTTGCACACAACTTGTACCACCATGAGATCTGGGTTCCTTTCTTGAACCAGCCATATCCCATCATGTGTTACGGAGTTACGTCCCCTGAAAGGGCAAAAATTGCCTATTTTGGTCTTGTCTGCATGATAGCTGTTTCATTTATGATTTGATTTTAACTAAAGTTGCACACAACTTGTACCACCATGAGATCTGGGTTCCTTTCTTGAACCAGCCATATCCCATCATGTGTTTCGGAGTTACGTCCCCTGAAAGGGCAAAAATTGCCTATTTTGGTCTTGTCTGCATGATAGCTGTTTCATTTATGATTTTATTTTAACTGTACTTGCACAGAATTTGTACCACCACAAAATATCTTGGTCAAGTTTGAATATGGGTCATGTCGGGTCAAAAAGTAGGTCAGTAGGTCAAATCAGAAAAAAAACCTTGTTAAGGCACTAGAGGCCACAGTTTTGGTCTGATCATCATCAAACTTGCCCAAAATGATCATCTTGACAATATCTCAGTCAAGTTTGAATATGGGTGTTGTCACGGAAAAAAGTAGGTCAGTAGGTCAAATCAGAAAAAAAACCTTGTGAAGGCACTAGAGGCCACAGTTTTGGTCTGATCATCATCAAACTTGCCCAAAATGATCATCTTGACAATATCTCAGTCAAGTTTGAATATGGGTGTTGTCAGGGAAAAAAGTAGGTCAGTCGGTCAAATCATAGAAAAACCTTCCGAACACACTAGAGGCCACAATTTATGTCCAATCATCATCAAACTTGCTCAGAATGATCATCTTGATAATATCTTGGTCGTGTTCGAATATGGGTCATGTCAGGTCACAAAGTAGGTCAGTAAGTCAATTCATAGAAAAACCTTGTGAATACACTAGAGGCCACAGTTTTGGTCCAATCATTATCAAACTTGCCCAGAATGATCAGCTTGACAATATCTGAGTCAAGTTCGAATATGGGTCATGTCGGTTCAAAAAGTAGGTCTGTAGTTTAAATCAGAGAAGAACCTTGTGAACACACTAGAGGCCACAGTTTTGGTCCGATCATCATCAAACTTGCTCAGAATGATCATCTTGATAATATCTTGGTCACGTTCGAATATGGGTCATGTCGGGTCAAAAAGTAGGTCAGTAGGTCAAATCAGAGAAAAACCTTGTGAACACACTTAGAGGCCACAGTTTTGGTCCAATCATCATCAAATTTGCTCAGAATGATAGTCTTGACAATATCTCAGTCAAGTTCGAATATGGGTCATGTCAGGTCAAAAAGTAGGTTAGTAGGTCAAATCATAGAAAAACCTTGTGAACATACTAGAGGCCACAGTTTAGGTCCGATCATCATCAAACTTACCCAGAATGATCATCTTGACAATATCTGAGTCAAGTTCGAATATGGGTCATGTCGGTCCAAAAAAATAGGTCAGTAGGTAAAATCATAGAAAAACCCTTTGAACACACTTGAGGCCACAGTTTTGGTCCGATCATCATCAAACTTGCTCAAAATGATCATTTGACAATATCTCAGTTAATTTCGAATATGGGTCATATCTGGTCAGTAAGTAGGTCAGAAGGTCAGATTGTTGAAAAACCTTGTGGACACACTAGAGGCCCCAGTTTTTGTCCGATCATCAACAAACTTGCTCAGAATGATCATCTTGACAATATCTCGGTCAAGTTCGAATATGGGTCATGTCGGGTCAGAAAGTAGGTCAGCAGGTCAAATCATAGAAAAAACATTTTGAACACTCTAAGAGGCCACAGTTTTAGTCAAATCATCATAAAACTTGCTCAGAATGATCATCTGGACAATATCTCAGTTAAGTTCGAATGAGATGGCCACCATAGCTAAAAATAGAATGTACTCAAGACAGTGACACACAGGTGAGCGACCCAGGGCCCTGTGGGCCCTCTTGTTTAAAGATATGCCTATATATAAGTTCTCAATTGCAACTCCCACCCAATCTTAAGATCAAAATTCCGAAAGTGTCATGCACTCCTTAGACCAAAGACATATCAGTTCCCAAAGTTTCATGTTTCTATCTGAAACGGCGCAGGAGGAGTTATCCGGTAATCGTTAAAAAGGGGGTTATTGGGTGAAAATCCAAGTTTTTGACCTCTGGTGACCTCAAACCTGACCCTAGGGGTCAAATTTTGATTGTTATGTATTCTACTCATTATGCCATTCGATTTGATATGTCACACGACCAGGTTCTGAAAACTTTGATTTTTTACCCCCGGGGCACCCCACCCCCTGGCCTGGCCCCTAGGGGTAGGATCAAAATTCCGAAAGTGTCATGCACTCCTCAGACCAAAGACCTATCAGTTCCCAAAGTTTTAAGTTTCTAGCTGTAAAAGTGTGGGAGGAGTTGTCCGGTAAGATGGACGGATGGATGTACGGACGACGGAGACAATTACAATATCCCCACTTTTTCTTCGAAAAGCGTGGGGATAAATAGAAATGATCAATAACTGAGACAAGCAGATCCCAAATTCTTCCCACAATATCACTAGGGAAAGAAGTCGAAACATGAAGTGACAACAGTAAAGAAAACGGACCACAGGTAAACTGAGTCAATGGCTCTTTCCCAAACAGGTGGTGACTCAGAATATCTAAACCTAACTAAAAATGAGCAATATACATAATGGGGTTCGAAAAAAGTTTGAATTAGCCTAGGCCCAGTTTATAAAAGGTTTTTCATGCTCAATTCAACTGAGCATGAAATTTGTAATAAAATTCACACTGATCTGACAATTTTTACTGCTCAAATCAGCAAAGAGTATTGTTTGTCGTGCTAATAAATTTTAAAATGCCAACAATGCAGGACAAATTTCATGCTCAAGTGAGTTGAGCATGAAAAAAGTTTTATAATCTGAGACCCAGGTAAAAGAGCTATCCGTGTTTGAAGTTGAAACACACTTGGAACTGTGAAAATTCGTTCTTGCACACCAGATAAGGAAATCCAGTTTTAGCTTGGGATGGAATATAAGAATCTGATATGGGGTTCTGTTGTAGATGAGCGTTTCCAACCCGAGGGATGACCGTGCTGAGCGGAACCGAGGCTATGCCGAGATTCCGCTCAGCACGGTCATCCCGAGGGTTGAAAACGCCCATCTACAACAGAATCCCATATTGGATTCTTTTTCTTGCTAAACACCTCCGGTTAGTTTTGACAGCTCGCACATGTATATTGTTTACAAAATAAAGTAGTGCGGAAGTAGTTCCAACAGTTGAATAGAATTGAAGCGCATTTATGTTAGTTGCCTGGGTTGGAACATCAGGGTCAGAACATAAATTTCTATCTGAATAAATTGTCTGGTGTGCAAGAAATTTTTTCTAACCCTGGTGTTCCTACCCAAAATCGAATATTCTGGCATGTTTGATAATTGCACTGGTTGAATAAGACCTCATATGGGCCGATGATAAAGTTGACATCACAGCATGTTATGTGGCGTTTTTAAGTCGTCACAATATGGCGAACGTTGGCAACCGAAGTTTCAGAATTAAAAATCCATGCTCAGAATTGGAAGGTATGCAAGAAAAGAATCCTATGTGGGTGTGAGGAGGGGATAGAAAAATCCGTCCCTCTGGATCACTGTCGGCAAGCCTCGTGATGCCGGACAGTGACCCTCGAGATAGATTTTTCCATCCAACCCTCACACCCATGTAAGAATCTGATATTCTAGACAGTGGTAGTTCTAGCTACTGAGGGCTTTCACATTTTTTCTCAGCACCAGATAAAGAGGAGTAATTGATAAATCCGAGATAATTTTCTTATTTCCTAAAATACTTGATAGGACAGCATCTGCAGGACTATTCTAACAAATACACGTAATGCAAGTTTCTATGAAGAAATAAGGAAAATTTCCTTTACAGTAGAACTTCGATGGCTCGAACACCGATTGCTCGTTTACCTTGGCTGAGCCGAACCCGTTCTTGAGTCCCTAGGGAATTTCTGTACGTAAGAAATACGGAGAGTAAAAATTGGGATATTGTCGACTTTTATCTTGCAAATGTATGCTGTGTGTACTCATTAGAATCGCCTCGATGAGGCGATTCTAATGAGTACACACAGCATACATTTTTCATTATAGGACACAGAAAAAGATGTCCTAAAGTATGTCATTATGCCTCCTGGCATTAGTCCGCAGTGGCTCGAACTTCCCCTGTCTCGAACAGATTTTCATGGTCCCAAAGGTGTTCGAGCCATTGAAGTTCGACTGTATTTCTTTTTATGCCCCCGGAATCGAGATTCGGGGAGCATATTGTTTGTGGTCTGTCTGTCAGTTTGTCCATTTGTCTGTTTGTCTACAAAAACCTTAACATTGGGCATAACTTTTGAATGGTAATAGATAGAGCTTTCATATTTCACATGTGTATATACCTTATCACAAGACTTTTCCAGTGGTACCATAATTTTTGATCTCATGACCTGGACCTTGACCTTTGACCTACTTTTTAGCTCACCTGAGCCAGGCTCAGGGTGAGCTATTGTGATCGATCACCGTCCGTTGTTGTCATCGTCGTCCGTCCGTTCACAATTTCTTTAAACAACATCTCCTACTAAACCACTGAACAGATTTGGACATAACTTGTCAGAAATAATCCTTAGGTGGTCCTCTCTCAAAGTTGTTCAAAGAATTCAATTCCATGAAGAACTCTGGTTGCCATGGCAACATAAAGGGAAAAATAGGAGAAAACCTTTAAAAATCTTCTTGTATGAAACCAGAAGGCCCAGGCCATTGATATTTGGTATGAAGCTTCATCTAGTGGACCTCTACCAAGATTGTTCAAATTATAGCCCTGGAGCCGAAAATGTCCCTGCTCCTGGGCCCTTTGGTTTTACATAGGCTTATATAGGGAAAATCTTTAAAAATCTTCTTCTCTGAAACCGCAAGGCCCAGGTCTTTGACATTTGGTATGAAGCTTCATCTAGCGGACCTCTACCAAGATTGTTCAAATTATAGCCCTGGGGCAAAAAATGTCCCCGCGCCAGGGCCCACTGGTTTTACATATGCTTATTTAGGGAAATCTTTTGAAAATCTTGTTGTCTGAAACCAGGAGGCCCTGATCTTTGATATTTGGTATGAAGCTTCATCTAGTGGACCTCTGCCAAGATTGTTCAAATTATAGCCCTGGTGGCCCCGGGTCCCACTGATTTTACATAGGCTTATGTAGGGAAAACCTTTAAAAATCTTCTTGTCTGAAACCAGAAGGCCCAGGTCTTTGATATTTGGTATGAAGCTTCATCTAGTGGACGTTTACCAAGATTGTTCAAATTATAGCCTTGGGGCCAAAAATGCCCCGTGCCGGTGCACACTGGTTTTATGCAGGCTTATGATAGGGAAAACCTTTAAAAATCTTCTTGTCTGAAACCAGAAGGCCCAGGTCTTTGATATTTTGTATGAAGCTTCATCTAGTAAGTTGATCCCTACCAAGATTGTTCAAATTATAGCCCTGAAGCTTCATCTAGTGGACCGCTACGAAGATTGTTCAAATTATAGCCCTGGGGCCAAAAATGGCCCCATACGGGGGCCCACTGGTTTTACATTGGCTAACATACGGAAAACCTTTAAAAATCTTCTTAACCGAAACCAGAAGGCCCAGGTCTTTGATATTTTGTATGAAGCTTCATCTAGAAGACCTCTACCAAGGTTGTTCAAAAATGCTCGTGCCGGTGCACACTGGTTTTATGCAGGCTTATGATAGGGAAAAATGCCCCGTGCCGGTGCACACTGGTTTTATACAGGCTTATGATAGGGAAAACCTTTAAAAATCTTCTTGTCTGAAACCAGAAGGCCCAGGTCTTTGATATTTTGTATGAAGCTTCATCTAGTAAGTTGATCTCTACCAAGATTGTTCAAATTATAGCCCTGGGAGCAAAAATGCCCCCAAGCCGGGGCCCACTGGTTTTACATAGGCTTGTATAGGGAAATCCTTTGAAAATCTTCTTGTCTGAAACCAGAAGGCCCAGGTCTTTGATATTTGGTATGAAGCTTCATCTAGTGGACCGCTATGAAGATTGTTAAAATTATAGTAGGGGGGGCAAAAATAGCCTCACACGGGGGCCCACTGGTTTTACATAGGCTTTTATAGGGATCAAAAACCTTCTTGTCTGAAACCAGAAGGCCCAGGGTTTTTGATATGAAGCTTCATCTAGTTGACCTCTACAAAGCTTGTTCAAATTATAGCCCTGGTGCCAAAAATGCCCCCGTGCCGGGGCCCACTCGCTTTACATAGACATATTAGGGAAAAAGCTTAAAAGTCTTGTCTCAAACAGGACACTTGGGCACGTGCAAAACTCTTAGCTCAGGTGAGCGATATAGGACCATCATGGTCCTCTTGTTTCAAAATTTTAACATTTGCAGCATTGGGCATAACTTGTGAATGGCGCTATCCATGGGCATCAGTGTTTCACCAACACATCTTGTTACACACTCTTCTTGGGAGCATGAAATATAGTTTGCAGTCCTTCTCTTCCTTCTGTGTCTTCTCCTAGTTTCTGGGGAAAGAAGGGGCACTGTACTAGTTAACCAATTTTGTACCGGAAAACCCCAAAACGGGTACCCTGGCAAACAGTGCAGGCCCAGATCAGAATGCGGCGCTGATCAGGCCTACACTATTTGCAAAAAGTTCGCCATTTTCCAAATAAATTTTGAAGAAAACACAACCTGACACCCCTAAATTTTGAAAACGACTCCTGCTATATATAAGGAGGAAGATTCCATTTAGTTAAAAAAGCCTTAACAACACAGAACTGAAAACTGTGGAGTGTATCGGCTCTTTTCTGCACCACACTAGCTAGTTCCAGCCAATTAGGCCTCATCAGTGACCCTCAGATATTTTCAAAATTCTGCAGTGGAATCAATAATCCCAATGCAGAGAGACTTTACAGCTACCACATATTTCCTTAACCCTTAAGATGCCGAGAAAAACTACATCTGAAAATGTTGTCTGCTTATGTCGTCTTCTGAATTTTTTTGCAAACGTTTTAAAAAATATTTTTGCCTCCAGACAAACAACGTGGTCCCAGATCAGACTGCGCCTAGAGGACCAGTCTGGTCTGGGTCCAAATTGTTTGCAAAAAATAACTTTTAATAATAAAAATAATCAACCTTATTTAAAGAGGGTAACACATTTAGTAAATTAGTACTAATCTTCCATGTGGCCCTCTTTTCCTGGGTAGAAACCAGTACTACGAAATGTGGATAAAGTCTCTTGCTCAAGGAAACAACACTTGCCGCTCATGGTGATCGAACCCGGTACCTCTCGATCCCGAGTCCGATACTTTACCACTGCACCACAGTGCTCCACAAAGCAACCGGCAGATGACAAAGCAGACGACTATTGTTGTGATGGGCATGTTATGGGTTAACGCCACCTATGGTAAAGGTAAATGTACTATGAAAAGGTGTTCAACATTCTTTCACGCTTCTTTCCTTTCTCCCTTTCAGATTGTATGGAATGTATGGCTTGTTCCGACAATGTTGTACGAGCTGGTCTCACTCCGAAGTACATAGATGTAGACACTCTCTGTAAAATGCTCGACTACTCGGGCAAGACCGTGGAGAAGACGAAGTTTAAAGGAAAAGTTAGCAATGATGATGGAGGATGTAAAATCTCAAAATTTAACCCGAACATCTGGGATTTTGCAGTCACTGAGATTGAGGTACTTAGATATCAGAAATGCACAACACTTCAGTTGTACAATGATATTCCCCTGTTTAGACTAGCTAAAATTTAAAAATTAAGACTAATTCAGCTATTTACATCTATCTATTGTAGATGGTTTTGTTTCTTGCAAAATTTATGATTAACGCGGTGACTTTGATTTTGAGATTGTAAGTTTTCCTTTTTTGGATGGTGATGTTCCTCGTGCGCCATCCTATGGCGTTTATATTTCACAATTAATTCGATTTGCTAGAATGTGTAGTCATGTAACTGACTTCAACACTCGTAATAAATTATTAACGGCTAAACTTCTTAATCAGGGTTATCGGTACCATAAACTACGCAAAGCCTTTCAAAATGTTATAAACGCCATTCTGATTTAATTTCAAAATTCAATATTGGACTTAAATCTCTTCTGCAACAAGGTCTATCGGAACCCGAATTTTATGGTGACTTAGTATATAAATTCAGAAAATATATAACCGCAATGACTAAGCACCCAATTTCGTAAAATCATTCTTCGATATAAAAAGATTGGGTACAACATGGATGTTATATGACAGACTGCATGCATGGTAGTTAACCCAATCACGGTTGGCAACTTTGCTTCCCTCTTTAATTGCACGCCGGTGGGTCAGGCCTCAGATTCTATGACGGTTCCAACATAGAGGCTTATTGAGAATTAGAGAGATCTAATTCAAGGTAATGTTGGTTGGTGACTGATTTATTGGTCTCTGGTCAGGCCCATCGGAGTCTAACTGTTTGTTTTCTTTTGCTCCAGCATTTCAGTGGTTTCTTGCTGTCAAGTCCTCACTGTTGTCTCACCTCTGTGGTTCTTTGATTATTTGTGTTCACGGAGATGTTGCACTGATGAGTTAGGAGGCCTTCATGTGGACTGAACAAATTGTTTGTCTAAATCGCGACGGACGTAAGGGCGAGAATTGTGGCCACGTAAAATCGATTTAAGCCCCAAAGTGGAAATCTTTCCACTGACCGTTCCAAGGTGGTTCTTCTGTGGCTGTTTATTTATGTTGTTGTCTGTTACTTACTGTGTGTATCGCTTGTGTCTTTATGTTTTGGATGGCCATATGGCCATTTTGTGGGAACGTAACTGTCCTTATGGCCTTCCTTTGTTTAGGTTTCCATTATGGTCTGGTTGCTTAATGTTTGTGTTTCTTTCCCTTTGGTGTCTTTGATGGGTGGAGTAAGTTAATTGTATCAATTCCTGATCTTTGTTTTACTTCTACTTTAAAAGCATACAGTCAAACTGTGATGACTCGAACACCTTTGGGACCACGAAAATCTTTCGAGACAGGGGTAGTTCGAGCCACTGAAGGTTACTGCCAGGAGAAATAACGGGGTTAATTTTGGGAAACCTTTTTGGTGTTCTATGATAAAAATGTATGCTGTGTGTACTCATTAGAATTGCCTCATTGAGGCGATTCTAATGAGTACACACAGCATACATTTGCATGAGAAAAGTCGAAAATCTCCTTTATTATCCCGCACAACTTCTTAGGGAATTCCCTAGGGACTCAAGAACGTGTTCAACTCAGCCATGGTAAACGAGGCATCGGTGTTCGAGCCATCGAAGTTCTACTGTATTTTGAAGATTTCAGTTATTTGCTCTTTGTGTTTTCCAAGCCCAGTGTCCTCTAGTAAGAGACAACTCTTGAAGACCACTTTTGAACAGTCGCAAAGTGGTCTTAATTATATAGGAATTTTACTTTATATTGTCCAAACTTGTAAAATTTTCAGAAGTTTGAGTATTATTGCCTAGAGTTGATTTCAGCCATTCAAACATTACAGTGATCTGTATAGAATATTGACTGTTATTGTTTCAGGTTTCTAACTCTATTGATGGCCTAATGGATAAGAGCGCTGACTTTTAGTCATTAGGTCTCTCACCGCCATGGGTTCGAGCCTTGCTCGGGTCACGTGTGAGACGCCAAGTTCTGCAACGGAAGGTCAGGTGGTTTTTCTCCGGGTACTCCGGTTTTCGCCCACCTATGATTAACGATTGGCTCAATATGAGTGAAATAATCTTGAAAGGGCCGTAAAACCCAAACTCAAAAAAAAAAAAAAAAAAAAAAAAATAACTCTATTGAATGCTGTATTTTAACCACAGTAGATAGTGGCAGTATCGTGATCTGTATAGAATATTGATTGCTACTGTTTCAGGTTCCCAACAATGTTGAGTGCTGTATTTTACCTGCAGTAGAAAGTGCCAGTATTGTGATCTGTATAGATTATTGATTGCTACTGTTTCAGGTTCCCAACAATGTTGAGTGCTGTACTTTACCTGCTGTAGACAGTGCCAGTATTGTGATCTGTATAGAAGGAAGTGGTTCCTTGTGTAGTAGAACAGTAGACCAGCCAATAGCAATCAAGCGTGGAACTGTTGTATTTATATCAGCCAATGAAGAAGCCAAGATAGATTTGTCATCAAAAGGCATGTGGCTGTTTAGAGCACAGGGTGGTTATTAGATCTAATTTTGACAATGCAATTAATATGAGCTTGTGTCCGAAACATGTCAAGTAGCTGTAATTGGGTTTAATTTTGTGGTGGTTTTTACTTCTGCTTGTTACGTGAGGTGTTGTCTTTAGCTTTTATCTTAACCCTTGTCTGTGTAGAGTTATATCAGATGGCTTCTGATCAGGATAGATCTATTCCGTCATTCATTATGTGAATTTGAATGGATACATTATGTCAAGTAATTTGATTGGTCGGTTTGGCAAAATTAATTTATTCAGAGGGACAAGGGTTAAAGAGAATGTCACATTTTTAGAGGAAACAACTCTCAAAAATATTTTTGTTTTCATTTTGTATATGGGTCTCTTCTTAAAGGAAAAAGAAATGCAATGGGGAGGCAAATCTTTCAAATATGTTGATAGAGTTGCTTCCCCTGAAGGTTTATCCATTTGCTTCAAAATAAATCAAGTTATTTGTCCCAGTACTATGTGAAACTCTGATAGCTGCAACTCTAAGTGTGTATCTGATTGCTTTAAGAGATGTAAAACAAACATTTTGCTGTACAGTGTCAACTCCATTAAACAGCCATCCTGGGAAAACTCCAAAACTGGCTATTTAAGGAAGGTGGTTGTTCAACAGAGGGAAATGTGTGAGATGTTGTATGGCTTTTTATGGACAGGCAAAAAATAGTGAGTATTGAAGACAGCTGAATATGGATGTTCTAAAAGAAACATAAATGATGGTGAGGTGTCATCTGACACCTCTCCATCATTTATGTTTCTTTTCACATGCTTATATTGTATTTATGCATATATCACAATGGTAGTTTTGAGAAAAATAAATTTTGAAATAAATAAATAAATAAACCAGAAGAGAAATTCCTATTTTTACATCCGATTTTTGCTATTGAGTTAACTCTGGCTGTTTAATAGAGGGAATTTAGATTTTGTAATGTGGCTGCTGGCTGGAGGAGAGAGGTGGCTGCTGGCTGGAGGAGAGAGGTGGCTGCTGAGCAGAGGTTAAATATATAGTAAAATGCTATGGGAGGAATTATTGTGGCTGCTGAAGAGAGGTGGCTGCTAAACAGAGGTGACCATTAGTGGAGGTTTTACTGTACATGCAAAACTATAGATACATTGTGTAGTGATTTAGCTCCAAGCAGAATTCATGTTTTTATGAGGGAAACATTTGTGTGTTTTATAGTGCTAATCATGACCTCTTGTCAAATTATTGTATTGTTAAGGTCATGAAGACCATGACCAGATGCCACTGACCTCTTGTCAAATTATTGTATTGTTAAGGTAGCTGATTTATTTGCAAGATTTCCACACAAATCTCGTTATAGCACTGTTCATTACAGCACGGTTTGGTGCAGCGTGGTTTTGTGACGGATCCAAAAAATAGGAAAATGACCATATGATCTATAATTTTGGTTTGGTTATAGCATGGGTGGTTACCAAACAAGGTTTGCACTTTGGACTCGAACAGTATTATAAAGAGATTGTGGTGTACTTTACTGGCATTTTAAGTCTTGTTCATGTGCAAAAGATATCTTCTAGTCATTGATGCTTGCATTTTAGTCTGTAACAGCGGAAAAAGGGGCAATAAATATCAGTTTTATTTGATAATTGGGATTTTATACGTATTGTTTTTAACCCAGGATGAGCGATAGAGAATTTTTATTTCCCTGGTAGTGATAGCGGGGACATATTGTTTTTGCCCTGCCTGTTTGTTTGTTTGTTTGTTCGTACGTGGACAACTTTAACGTTGGTCATAACTTTTGAATCGTTTGAGATAGAGCATTCATATTTGGCATGTAGGTTCCTTGTGACAAGAGCTTCACAATCATGCAAAAAATTTTGACCTGTGACCTTGACCTTGATGTGTGACCAACTTTGAAAAAAAAGCCTTGCCTGGGGACATGTTCGTGTTTCACAAACACATCTTTTTTGTTGTTATTTTTATCAAGTAAGTAACATACTTCATCAGATCTTGTATCATTCATCACAACAAGGTGATTCTGTTGACTACTTACAACTTATACAGTAAAATCTCCTATATTAAGACCACCTTTGGAATAGTTCCAAAGGGGGTCTCCTAACTAAAGGACACTTGGATGTAGAAAACACAAAGAAAGAGAAATTGAATGCTTTTAAAAATCCGTTTATAGGAAGCATTAGTCTTAACCCTTATCTTGCTGAATATTCATTTAAGCCTCACCCATTTCTGTCTATCAACCAATCAAATTACTTTATGTAATTTATTCCTACAAATTCATAAATTGAATGCCAAACAGTGTAGAGCCTGATCAGGTGGCTTCTTCAGAAGCCACCTGATCTGGATCTACACTGTTTGCAAATATAGGGGTTGTCGTGAACAGCAAGATAAGGGTTAATTTAGGCTGGTCTCAATAGCAGAATTTTACTGTACGAGTGTAGTTTCAAATTAGGACAAAAAGGTACAAAATATTTTCTTTTTCTGGACCTTTATTATGGTCAAGAGTTATTGTCTAGAATTTGTTACAGTTTTTGTTTGTTTGTTTGAGTTGAGGTTTAATGTCCCCGTCAACACTGTATAGGTCAGTTTACCTATGCAATCGTGATTTAGAATCTACATGTAGTTGCTGTCTTTCAAAATAGTCTGAGCGAAGGATCAAAGCACTGAAAGTACTTGTTGGTGGATTGTCTCTTCGTGAAAAAATAGTTCTGAATTGAGACTTATACTGCTTCGTTTAATCCTTAAATGCCAGTATTTTAAGCAGACATGAAGACCATGACCAGATGCCACTGCCGCATGATTTACAGCATCTGATCTGGGTCTACACTGTTTGCCAATATCCCAGTACAGAAGACCAGTCCATGTTTTTGGACTGGTTTTTCAAGGAAAAATTCCGTCCTTTAGAATAGCGATGTCCATGCGGGCGGGCGGCCGGGCATCCGCATCCCGGTTTACCTTTTTTCAAAAACCAGTCCATAATGCCATTTGGCATTTTTCTTGTTACAGATAATCAGCCCTTTTTACACAGCACTATGATGTCAGAGGGAGAAGAATATAAGAATCTGATATGGGTGTGAGGGGTGGATGGAAAAATCTGTCCCGATGGTCACTTTCCGGCATCATGAGGCTTGCCGAGTGATTCCGGACAGTGATCCCTCGGGACCGATTTTTCTATCCACCCCTCACACCCATGTAGGATTCTTTTTCTTGCATACTGTCCATTTCTTAGTGCGGTCTTTTAATACTGCAGTCACTTCGGTTACCGACGTCCGCCATATTGTGATGACACTACAGGAATGTTTATTGACGTCACGTAACGTGCGGTGACGTCAGCCTTAATGGAGACGCATACGAGGTCGTAATCAACCAGTGCATTTATCAAACATGCGATTATATTCGATTTTGGGTCGGAACACCAGGGTCAGAACATAAATTTCTGTCACAGGGTAAAATCACGGATTTCCTTATCTGTTGTGCAAGAAAAGAGCTGTAATAAATAACTCTTACCTGGATTTTATACATGGTCAGCAATAGTCTGTCTTTCTTTCTTCCGGTTTCGCCTTAACCCCAGGAGGGCACACAGATGGTGTACATTACATACACTCCAGTTTTGCAGGATGAAAGCCTACAGAGAAATCATGTAATTACGGTAGGGTTCTTTAACCTGCACAGGGGATGGTTCTCCCTGCACAGGGGGCCTCCAGTTAACGTCCCAATCCGAAGGATGGTGCACTTTATGACATTCATCCCTGCAAATGATGCCAATGGAGCATGTTCGGACACCGAAATTTTCACACGGCTGCCGGGGATCGAACCCGGAACCTCCAGCATCAGAGGCAAGTGCACTAACCACTGAGCTATCACTCTCCATAGTCATGTGGACAATAGCAGTGGGAAGGCTTCTGTTGTTAGTAACTTTAGGTAGATTGATAAACAATCAGCCAAAAAAAATGAGTGATTCCTATACGCACCACAACCTCATTATAACTCACTTCATTATAAGAAGACTTTGGACACAACACTGTTGGAAGATGGCAACAAAAATTGTAGATTATATACATAAATGACTATATACAGTCCACCAATGGGATAATCAAAAAGTGCTTGCTTAAGACAGGTGCTTGCTTAACACAGGTGAATTGTAATACATTTTCCTTTTTCGGGAACTGAAAGCCTGCTTGCTTAGGACAGGTTTCTTGCTTAATAGAGGTGGCCACTAAGACAGGTTTTACTGACAAGATGTATCGAATTTATAGAAAAATGATCATTAAAGATCATTTTCTATATAAACTATGCATTTTTGTTGTCGCACCTGCTTTAGCAGGAAGACATAGGCGTGCAAGTTTCCGTCCGTCCGTCTGTCCGTCCGGTGGTCCGTCCGTCCGTCATTCCGTCAACATTTTACACTGGATGTCTTGTCATCGCAACTCCTCCTACACTTTTTAGACCGATCATTTGGAAACTTTGCATGTGCTTTTGCTATGGTATGAGGATGCGCATGTGGTTTGGACTTAATCTTCGAATCAATTTTTGTCACTTTTTCCATATTGTGAACTTAGTCATTTTTAGGTATGCGATACGTACCTCTTGTCATCGCAACTCCTCTTACACTTTTATACTGATCATTTGGAAACTTTGCATGTGCTTTCCCCTTGGTATGAGGATGCGCATATGGTTTGGACTTAATCTTCGAATCAAGTTTTGTCACTTTTTCCAGATTGTGAACTTAGTCATTTTTAGGTATGCGATACGTACCTCTTGTCATTGCAACTCCTCTTACACTTTTATACTGATCATTTGGAAACTTTGCATGTGCTTTCCCCTTGGTATGAGGATGCGCATATGGTTTGGACTTAATCTTCGAATCAATTTTTGTCACTTTTTCGATTGTGAACTTAGTCATTTTTAATCTCACATATATAGGCTATGGATTCTTCTCAAAGCCCTATATTCATCTCTTCTACCTTAAATAAACTTTTACTTTTTGTGTTGGGCAGGTGGGGAGCAGGTGCGACATCAACTTCACCGAAGTTGAATTTCTGGTTTGGATATAACATGGTTGTTTAACTAACACAGTTTCTGCTTTGGACCCCAATAGTAGTGTTATAAAGAGGTCATTGTGTATTTTAACAGATTGAAATGGTCTACTCAAGTATTCATGTAAATTGTTAATTGATCGCAAATCTCAACAGATATTTACTACAGTCGAACTTTAATAGCTCGAACACCTTTGGGACCTCGAAAATCTGTTCGAGACGGGGAGTTCGAGCCACTGAGGGTTACTGCAAGGAGGCATAGCGAGATACTTTTAGACATCTTTACGGTGTTCCATAATGAATATGTATGCTGTGTGTACTCATTAGAATCGCCTCATGGAGGCGATTCTAATGAGTACACACAGCATACATTTGTAAGATAAAAGACTAAAATCTCCTTAATTATCCCCCACTAGTTCTTATGTAGAGGATTTCCCTAGGGGCTCAAGAATGGGTTTGACTCATCCATGGTAAACGAGCCATCGTTGTTCGAGCCATCAAAGTTCTACTGTATTGTATTTCACTAATGAATTCGTGCTGATTTGGTCATGTCCTGGTACTTAGAAAGATTACAGCAATATGTTTTTACTGATGTTTGTTCTGATGCAGTACAGCATAATTTTTAATGTTTTATTATTTGATTTAGTCTCATACTACAAATGTATATTAATAGTGTTGACTGGGCCTTTAAAATCCAAACCAAACCCAAATACAACCACGCAACCTGCAGCAACCAGCAGCTTAGTAATAAGACTCATTACGAAAACACACCTATAAAAATACATTGTATACTCTACGGCCGAAAAAACAAAAATTGTAAGATGAAATTTTTTTTTTTTTCTTATTTCTGCTCAAAATAAAGAGTGTGGGCACACGTTAGAACTGCCTCATAGAGGTGGTTCTAATGAGTACCCACAATCTTTATTTTAGAGCAGAAATAAGAAAAATAAGGTATACCCCTGTTTATCATATGACGTCGCGTCTGAGATTGTAATAACGCCATGTATTATTTTCGATAATCCACTAATGGATTAAATATGCAAATTAGCTAGATACGTCCCGTAACATTACATGTACGATGTCCTTAGCGTTTATTAAACAATTGTGAATAAAATGCGTTTTAAATGTCATATGATAAATAGAATCTTGCATTCGTGCTCATGTATTATTGAATTTATTAATCTCGTTGAGGAAAAGGGATAAAATGCTCGGCAAAGCCGCGCATTTTATCCCTTTTCCTCAACTCGTTTGATAAAAGCAATAATACATGAACACTCATGTAAGATCCTCTATAAACCCCAGTTTTACTATATAAAAGTGGGGTTCAAGGGGATCAAAATTATATAGGCGTGTTTTCATGATGTCTTTCCATTTCATTTGATTGGCCAAAACTTTCAGACAGCTGAAATAATGTGAATCATGTGTTTGAATATGCAGCGCAGATCTGAAGAGTGTGTGATTGCACTGATGTAGATGTTTTGAAGATCGCTAAGCTCTGCCCCCACTTTCTTTGTGATGCGAAAATTTACTGGTATTCTATATGCTAAATATGGATTACTGGTTCTTTGTACTTTGACAAACATGTTATTATACCCCCGCAAACGAAGTTTGAAGGGGGTATATAGGAGTCAGCTTGTCGTCTGTCGTCGGTCCGTTACAAATCGTCTGTCGTCGGTCCGTTACAAAAAACTTTAACATTGCTCATAACTTCCTTATTCTTTGACCGATTTCTATAATATTCACACACCACACACCTTGCCACTAGTACTTAAGATTGATATACACAAACCTGACCTTGACCTTTACGTTGACCTTCCTCAAGGTCAAATACTTGTAAAAATTTGTCGGTAGCGGGGGTATAATTGGCGCCCGTTAGGCGGCAGCTCTAGTTTGAGATGCAAAGTCTTGTTCAGCATGTCATTGTGTCATCACGTGAACAAGTCCGTGAAATGAAGACCCGTCTATACCCCACTTTATATAGAGAAAACTGGAGTTTATGGGGGTGTACATTGTTTTTCTTATTCTTGGTCCAAGACAAAGGTTGTGGGTACTCGTTAGAACCGCCTCAATGAGGCAGTTCTAAGGAGCACACACAACCTTTGTTTGCAGTATTTATAAGAAAAATATCACAGATTTTCATCAGAAAAATGGCCATTTTGGAGATGTGTAAAAATGCACCAATTCACACGGGTGTGTTATCGTAATGTTTTGAAGAATTTGCACTTTATTGAACTGACAAAAGATGTCGCATTGCTAAACTGCTAGTTGTGCAGTTCATCATTAAAACACACCTACATAAGTTTGACCCCGTTGAACCCCACTTTTATATAGTAAAGCTGGGGTTTGCAGGGGTAAACCTTATTTTCTTATTTCTGCTCTAAAGTATTGATTGTGGGTACTCGTTAGAACCGCATCGACGAGGCCGGTCTAACAAGTAACCACAATCTATATTTTGAGCAGAAATAAGAAAAAAATAACAGTTTTTCATCTTAAAATGTTGTTTTTTTTTCGACGGTAAAGTTTCCAATGTATTTGTATAGGCGTATTTTCGTAATGTGTAAATGTGTAATTTTACATGACATGTTGTTTTATTCTTTTGAGACCTCATCACGAAAATAAACCTATATAATTTTGAACCCCTTAAACTCCACTTTTATAAAACTGGGGTTCACAGGGGCATACATTACACCTCAACCTCGTTATAACACGGAACTCCGGGTCCAACCAACGGACCGTGTTAGTTAACCGAATCGTGTTATAAACGCCGACCGTATTTGTCACAGATCAACCATTGACACAATGGTGATCAATAGTTTCCCAAACAAGATGATGTGCGGTCCGGTTAATGACCGTATTTCCTGACTAAAATGTGTTTAGAACTAATCAATGGCAGTAAATACCATGGCCCATCAAGTCAAACAAGTCACTTTAATCGAAACCAGCTGACAAACCATGTTTTATATCCAGAAATCGTCCGATCTGACAGCGAGTATGACGCCATTTTGATAGCTGGTTCCCGGCTAACTTTGTTGTTACTGAGAATCCGGACCGTACCGAACTACAGTACCGTTAATAGATTTCAATGGTAAAATTACCGGGTTAGGGTTTGGAACCGGACAATGATCAACGCTTACAAGAAATTTGAATTACTTCCCTTGAAATGTCTTACCCTTAATATTTTAGCCATTTGAAACGATTTTAATGGCGCACATGGTTTTTAATGATTTTTTTTACCGCGAAAATGGATATTGAATATGTTTTATCATTTGCTTTTAAGCTGGAATAAATCTGACTTTCTTTTACATGTACATGCGGCTCTAGAAAATGAGTTTTATTGCAGTTGACCGATCACATCGTCTGCATCGATGTTTAAAATTTCTGCTGAGCAGTGATCCTTAACAGAGCGTGATAAATATTTTTTTCCGGTTGCGTGACTGAATTCTTTAATCTCTTTATCACACTAAGCGAACACTTTTGATTGTGCCGATGGCAGTTCACGTTTATCATGCGTGTCAAGCTAAACAAGTTTATATATGTATATTCAACTCTGCTGGAGGCCTGCAATAGATATCAAAAAGTACCGTTATAAACCGTGTTAGCTACCGTGTTAGCTACCGTATTACCGCAGTCAAAAGTGAGAGGAAAATAAAGTTGTTGTGCTTAAAACCTGATACAATCCTTGGATAATATTTATAAATGTTGGTTGGGGAAAATTTGGGGTCCAAACCAAAACCGTGTTATATCCGAATTCGTGCTGTAACGAATCGTGCTATAACGAGGTCCGGGTGTATTTTTATTTATGCTCACAAACATAGATTGTGGGTACTCTTTAGAACCATCGCATTGAGGCAGTTCTAACTGGTGCCCCCAATCTATGTTATGAGCAGAATTTTGAAAAATATCAGATTTTAGTTTCAGAAAATTTTTATTATTTTTTTTTATGGTAAAATTTTCAGTATATTTGAATAGGCATGTTTTCATATTTATTTTCTTGAATAGGCATGTTTTCATTAAGATGTTTTGTATTTATCTTCTGAGCCTGGCCCCAGTTGTTCCAAACCCCGTAAGCTTAAAATTTGTTTGTAGTAAAGGTGTCAACTGTTTTAACGAGAACAATATACAGTGGTATTTATGCTGAAAAAAATTGTGAGTGGCTTTTTGCAATTTTTTTTTTCTGCAAAAATTTGAATTTTTGGGCAAAAAAGGTGATTTTAACATATAATGGCTTTGTTAGTTTTGAAGAATTGGGGCCAGTTAACATATCATTAAAACTTTGACAATTTGATATGGCAAATACACTAATATTTTTGCAGACATCACGTTAACAAGTCCGTGAAATGAACACACCCCTAAACCCCACTTTATATAGAGAAAACTGGGGTTTATGGGGGCATACATTATTTTTCTTTTATACCGCAATCAGGCATTCTAGTAACCTAATAAAGGGGGTCGAATAACTGCACGCTATAATCGGTAGTGACCTATAATACCTTCTACTGACCTATAATACGTCTAGTGACCGATTATAGACCGGACCTACTTTTCAGGTCTCTATTTTACAAGTATAAACAATAACACGCAACCTTTCATACATGTGAAAACAACGAAACTGCAAGTTAAAATCTTTTCAATGTTTATTTAAACAGATTTTCAGAAATTTCAGCTAAATTCTTACCTTCTCGGCTTTTCCTGGTTTGAATGGCCCGTTGGAATAACTGCGCACTGTTACTGAAGTTGCGTCTCAACCCCGAAAATAATTTTTAAAGCTAAAATAAACTAATTATTTGCAGATTTTCATACAAAAAGTAAAGCGCTGAGAAACTTTTATTCGAGCGTCCGTGTTGTTTCCAACGTCTTTGTGGCGCGGTGACGTCAGAAACTTTGCACTCGTTGACGTCACGTTATACTACGTGTGCGCGCCATGGCACTGAATGTCGTTTAACATGCCACACTGTCTGTTGTCTTTTTTGCTTAAATTTGCTTAATTATTGCAACACCCATTGAATGTTTTGAATTGCGGTATAAACTAAATACATGGTTAGTGTCTTTAATAATAAAATATAATCGGTTGGCCCCGACAATTTTATAGGGGCTCGCTAAAGCTCACCCCTATAAAATTGTCTAAGGCTCACCGATTATATTTTATTATTAAAGACACTAACCATGTATTTACTATATTTCTGCTCCAAGACATAGGTTGTGGGTATTCTTTAGAGGTGGTTCTAACAAATACCCACAATGTATGTTTTGTGCAGAAATATAAAATGTATCAGAATTTATTATCTGAAAATTTTCATTTTTTTTTTCAGCTAAAATTTTCAGTATAGTTGAACAGGTATGTTTTTGTAATGATCCTCCATCTTACTTCCACCTTCTCTGCAACCTTGGCAGAAATAAACTTTTTCATGTGCATTGTTTTTATATGAGGTTGAGAGAACAATGAAAATGATATCATATAAGATAAGAGTGGATATCCAAATACAGTAAAATTCCTATAGTAAGACCACCTTTGGGACTGTTCAAAAGTGGTCTTTAAGACCACTTTTTAACAGTCCCAAAGGTGGTCTCCCACTACAGCACACTGGATTGAGAAAACACAAAGAAAATGTACCTGAAACTGTCAAAATATGTCCTAATTTTAGGTGGTCTTAATAGCGGAATTTCACTGTATCCTTTTTCTACGAGGGTCGTTCAATAAGTATCTGGCCTTACCTACTTAGAGTCACGCTTGACTTATTCTTTCTTCACATAGTCACCCTGTAGTAATAAGCACTTCCTCCATCGATGTTCCAAGCTGAAAGTCCATTTTTGTAGAATTCAGGGTCTTTGGAGCCAGTCCACCCTCTCTCTTCATCTGACCGGAAGTGACGTCCACGCAATTCTTTCTTCAAGTTTAGAAACGAAAAGTACATGTAATCAGTGGTTGCCAGATCAGGAGAAATGGTGGATGGGGTAAGGGTTTGAAACAGTTCTGCTTTATTGCATCCACAGAAACTTTGCAAGTATGGACTGTAGCATTGTCATGTTGCAACAGCACACCTTTTGTAATTTTTCCACCCCTTTTCTATAATACTACAGCTGCACCTAATTGGTCCAATATATTAGCATAATAGTCCCCATTAATAGTCTGGCCATGAGGTAAATAGTCCACCAACAGAATCCACTTGCTATCCCAAAACACAGTTGCCGTGACCTTGCCAACTGATACTGAAACTTGAATTTATTTGGACGCGATGAACCATGACCAGTCCATTGTTCACTCTGCTGTTGAGTCTCGGGATCAGTGATGGATCCAGGTTTTGCACCGGTAACAATTCTTTCAAGAAAGTCTTCCGGATCAGAATCATATCTTTCCAAAAGTGACTCCAACATGGACACTGGGACAGCTTGTTCTTTTCTAAGGGCGTTTGGCACCCAGCACACTAAAAGCTTTCTCTTGCCCAGCCGTTCATGTAAAATGGTAAAAATGCTACACTCAGAAATCTCCAATCTTCTAGTCATTTCTGAAACTTTCATTTGCCCGTCCTGCTTTACTAGTTCCCTTAGATTTTCACTAGTGGCATGACTGGCGTCATCACTAACGTTCACAGGTCCTCCACTACGGTGCTCATCCTCCAACATTACCCAACCATGTTTAAAATCAGCTACCCAATTTTTAAAAGTTGAATATAAACGAGCATTCTTTCCATAAACTTCACACACAATTCCTCATAATTCTTGATTCATCTTCTTTATCAAAAACAGGTATCTAATCACTGCTCTGTACTCAGTTTGTGAAGAAAGTTCCGCAACACTGACCCCTTCCATGCTATTATAGCCCCGCTTTGAAAAAGTGGGCTATACTGGATTTGCCATATCCTTCCGTGATTCTGTGACTCCCTGATTCTGTCATTCCTTGATTCCATGACTGCAAATTTAAAGTGCATTTTGCTTAATAAATTTTATGTTTTGGTCCTACTTCAGTGAAACTTATACTATATTTGGTCTGTAAGGTAAACATAACTCTTGGAGTTATATTGCTTGTTAGGTTTTCAATTTTTGCCAGTCTTGAAAATTTTTGTGACAGATTTTGTCAGAAACTATGAAATCTAGAAAGCTGAAACTTAGAATATACTTGGACAATCACTGGATGTATTGTGTATACCAGAATAGGGGTCAAGGGTCCATGACTCTTTGAGTTATGTCCCTTGTGAGGTTTCAAAAAATTGAAATACATTTTGTTCAATAACGTCTACGTTTTTGGTCCTACCTCAGTGAAACTTATACAACACTTGGTCTATAAAGTAAGGAAGCTGTTATGGCTGAACAGTAGCCAAGGGCCCTTAACTCATGATGTTATGCCATGTTACCATGTCCTACAGTGATGTACCTGGTAAAGAACTAAGGATGAATTCAAAATATTTCAGTACTGTGGGTCTTTCTCCTCTAATAGTGCTGCAGGAGGGCTATAGTCGGATCCTCTGACAACTCTAGTTTTACCTCGCATGGACTACAAATACTATCTGACAGTTTATCTGACAGATAAGATTATGTGTTGCCATGTATAAGGCATTGTTATATTACATGTGAAAAGCGTACACTTTCCTCTTGTCAGTAACTGGGTTAGGCCAGTAAAATATTGAACAACCTTGTAATTTCTGTATGAAAACATGTTGTGGATACACATTAGATGCGCCTCGAGGAGGCGCTTCTGATGAGTGTCCACAATGTATGTTTTTGTACCAAATAGGAAAAATACCAGTACTACTCCAGTTAAGAAAGTGCCTTGTCTGGAGCTATGTCACACTCTCCAACAGAAAGTAAGGCAGGGCTAAAAAAAATGTGAATGCTTTATTCTGGCTAAAAATAAACATTTTTGTCTTGCCCCTGAAATTTCCTAAAATCTACATTCCCTTGTTCATGCAGGGCAAGTGAAATTTTGAAGAGTTTGCAAGCCCTGTAAGATTGTTTTTTAACCACCTGTGATTAAATAGGCCTGAAAACGAGAATAAATCATTAAGTCCGTGAAATGAACACCCCTCTAAACCTCACTTTATATAGAGAAAACTGGGGTTTACAGGGGTATACATTATATTTCTGCTCCAAGACATAGGTTGTGGTACTCATTAGAACCACCCCAAAACCTATGTTTGCAGTATATATAAGAAAAATATCACAGATTTTCATCAGAAAGGTAGCCACTTTGGAGATGTGTAAAAATGCACCAATTCACACGGGTGTGTTATCGTAATGTTTTGAAGAATTTGTCAATGTTATCGACTAATAGATAGGTTCTGTAAACTACTCGTGAATCCGCGAGACGGGCCTCCGTGGCCTAATGGTAAAGAGCGCTGACTCTTGATCATTAGGTCTCTCACCGCTGTGGTTCGAGCCTCGCTCGGGTCACATGTGAGACGCCAAGTTCTGCAACGGAAGGTCAGGTGGTTTTTCTCCGGATACTCCAGTTTTCGCCCACCTCTGATTAACGATCGGCTCGATATGAGTGAAATAATCTTGAAAGGGCCGTAAAACCAAAAAAAAAAAAATCCGCGAGTGGCCATGTGGTCGTGACCCATTTACCGAACTGTATGTAGGAATAACAATATTGACGTCTTTGGAAAACAGCTAAGATAAATAATATGCATTCAATCGGGTGTGAAATGGTGCAAAACGAGGTCATCAGTCTCAAGTCAAATTACATTAGCTATGCTTCGCTATTTTATTATTATAAGCTACAAATACTAGTAACTTTTTATCATATCATGGTAATTATTCAGTGGCGTAAAATCATTTCATATTTTCCCTATGTAATACAGTAAAATACTGCTATTGAGACCATCCAATATAAAGAGCCCCATTTATCAGTCCCGAGTAAGGCTTTCCTTTTATAATATAATTCTTATATCCATTATAAGACCACCTCAGTAAGACCACTTCTTGACAGTCCCACAGGTGGTCTTGATATGGGAATTTTACTGCATCACAGCCTCTTTTTATAACACTTTTCATTTTAACCCTTAAAATACCTATCGCGACAATTGTCATCTGCTGATTACTTCAAAATCATTTTTGCGAACAGTTCAGACCCAGATCAGATTGCTCCTGTAGGAGCAGTCTGATCTGGGTGTACACTATGCCTGTATGCAAAAATATTTTAAAAAGTTTGCAAGAAAATTCTGCATCCAACAATAGCAGACAACATTTTCAAATGTAGTTTTCCTCGGCAGCTTAACATGATTTTAGGATATGAAACCGTTTTAAAATGGTCATTTTTCTATATGTTTTGTTTCTTTATAGCAATGTTGTTTAACTAACATGGCATCTGCTTTGTTTTGTTTGTTTGTTTGATTTGAGATTTAATGTCCCCGTCAACATTATAAAGGTCATTTTGGAGACATTGCTTCCAATTTTGTGGGACTTTTACCCGACATTGAGATGAAATGACATCTCAAGCCCTGTCGCCCAATGAAACCAATAGGGTTTATTAGCATGGACAGTCCGCCTCGCACCGGGGTTCCTGGACAGACTTAGATCCTCAAAGCGGTTTACCAGTACTAGTGTGCGGGCCGGATTCAGCTCTGCGTGGAAGCATCATGCCAGGCATCTGCTTTGGACCCAAGCAATAGTGTTATAAAGAGTTTGTGATGTATCATATTCAGTAGCAATGGCATGAAACATTATCACATAACCGGGTACAATGTAATATGTTTTCTGAAGCAGTTACACCACAACCTCGCTATAACATGGTTTGTTATAACACATTTTGGATATAACACAGTTTCAAGATGGATCTCAAAAATGTATAGGTTACATAGAAAAATGACCATAAATGGTCATTTTTCTATATAATCTATACATTTTTGTTTGGATATTACACTGTTGTTTCTACTTTGGACCCCATCAATAGTGTTATAAAGAGGTTGTGGTGTATTATAATACTAGGAAAAATGGTGATATGATAAAAGATTATACACTCAACGTCATTTCGTATAAAATTTATGAAACTTGCCAATTATTGCCCTTTTCATAAATTTCATAAGAGATGACCACCCATAAGAGATCTTTTTTCACACAATAGGTGTATCATATTTTGAAGTATATGCATAAAAAACACATTGCCTATATCAGGGTCTTCCAGCATGCCACTTCTCATGGATGTGGCATCGATTAACCCTTTTTGTACCAAATGGAATTCTTCCTCCTTACGTATACCAGGCCTCCATTTCAAAATTTAGGGGTGTCAGGTTGTGTTTTCTTCAAAATTGATTTGGAAAATGGCTGAACTTTTTGCAAATAGTGTAGGCCCTGAGCAGACGTCTCATTCTGCGGTGTCTGATCTGGGCCTGCACTGTTTGCCAGGGTACCCATTTTGGGGTTTCCGGTAAAAATGGGTTAAAAGCACATTTGGTAATTTGAATTGAGATTTTACATCCCTGTCAGCACTACAAGGTCATTTTGGAGACATTGTTTCCAATTTTGTGAGACTTTTACCCGACATTTGAGATGAAATAGTTTGTGGGACTTTTACCCGACATTGAGATGAAATGACATTCAAGCCATGTCGCCCAATGAAACCAATATGGTTTATAAGCATGGACCATCCGACTCGCACCACTTTGCCTGGGCATTCTTAGACCATCCGAGTGTTTTACCAATACACTTGTGCAGTCGGTTTCAGCTCTGCGTGGAAGCACCAAGCAGCCCAATCTACTTCTCTAAGCCCTGATAGGCTAAGGCCTGATTAAAAGTACAATGTCATGTGAAACAAACTAGTTCTTTTTCGCCCCCACCCATCGGGGCTTGAAGAAATTAATGGGCAGCCTGATGCTTCCACGCAGAGCTGAAACTGACCTGCACATGAGGACTGGTAAACCTCTTAGAGGATCTAAGCCTACCCAGGCAAAGCTGTGTGAGTCGGATCATCCATGCTTATAAACCCTATTGGTTTCATTGGGCGACATGGCTTGAGATGTCATTTCATCTCACTGTCTGGTAAAAAACCCACAAAATTGGAAGCAATGTCTCCAAAATGACCAATACAATGTTGACGGGGACGTTAAACCTCAAATCAAACAAACAAACAGAACTACAGTAATGACCCTAACTGTTGGGAAGGATAGGCCAAAGCAAACAGTGCTGACCAAGATCATACTGCTCCTTCAGGAACAGTCTGATCAGGGTCTACACTATTTGCCATCCCGTTTTCTTCTTTTGGTCACCTTGCAGGATCATAAAAAATTGTTACAACTTTAGAAAAAATTGCAGCAAGTCCTCGAGCTGTCCAATTTTTTAGTATTTTTACTGTATGTGATGTCAGTAAACAAAGACATCATGTTTAATAATTGCCTTCTCCATGAAAAAAGGTACTTGTATGAAAGTGGCATCAAGGGAAAATATGTCTTTGAACAATGTGAACTCAGTGAGGACACAAATAAACTTGTGCACCCGCCAAGAATACAGCCTTCCCGAACTCCAGGAAGACAGTTTGGACCAATCACTATCCATTCAATGCACAGGAAAGACTCTGATCAGACTGCACAAATGTGCAGTCTGATCATAGTCATTGCTGTGCATGCCTTAAGACATGTTTTTGCTTGGTGCAGCCGATTTGGTAAGGGTTCTGTGTTTAGAATAATGTGTTATTGTTTGGGGTCTCCTTTGGAGACCCATAAGGGTTTTGTTACAATCAACATGGGGTTTTATGGATTGTTATACATGTACATCATGACGTGTTGCTTTTCTTTTTGGGAAAATTTTATGTATTATGTAGCAAACAAAAAAATAAAAAAATATCACTGAACAACAGGATTTATTGCTTTATGTCTCCGAATCACGAAAACACGCCTATATAATTTTGACCTCCTTGAACTGCACTTTTATATACCGGTTGTAAAATAGAAGTGAAGGCAATGATCAGCAATCAATACAACCCACAGCTCCCATCAAAGGGAAAGAAACACAAACATGAAACAACTGGACCCTTATGGAAACATCAATAGCAGAAAGCCAAAAGGACATTTACTTTCCCATAAAATGGCCAATTGGCTATCCAAATGAAAAAAAAATACAAGCCATACACACACTCAGACGTACCATAACAAAAATAAACCGTGACAGAACCCCCTTGGAATGGTCAGTGAAATGAATTCCACTGTGGGGCTTAAATCGATTTTACGGGGCCGCAATCCTCACCCTTGCTTCCGTTGCGATTTAGATGATTTGTTCAGACCGCATGAAGGCCTCCTAACTCATCAGTGCAACATCTCCGAGAACACAAAAATCAAACAACCACAGAGATGAAACAACAATGAGGACTGGATAGCAAGAAACCACTGAAATGCTGGAGCAAAAGAAAACCAACAGTTAGACTCTGAAGGGCCTAAATTCTCTCTATTTATCAGTAAGCCTTTACCGTCAGAGAATCTGAGGCCTGACCCACCGGCATGCAATTAAACAGGGAATCAAAGCTGTCAACTGTGATTGGTTTAACTACCTGCAGTCTGTCTTATAACATTTATGTTGTACCCAACCCTTTTATATCGAAGAATGATTTTACGAAATTGAGTGCTGAAGTCATTGCAAGTATATATTTTTCTGAATTTATATAGTAAGTCACCATAAAATTTGGGTTCCGACAGACCTTATTGCAGAAAAAAAAAGAAGGCCTAATAGCTCGGAAACTGCTCAGATCCCGACTCCTAAATCACATATATTCTTGTTCCTTACCTTCTCCAATTGATAAAAATCCTAATATCTCTGAATCAGTTCAGATCCCCACACCATTACCATATATATTCTAGTTTTTTATGATAAGACACAGTCAGTAGAGGGTTTTAAAGCCTTATATCTCAGGAACCGTTCAGATCCCCACAGCATTACCAGATTATATTCTAGGTTCTTATGATAAGATGCATTCAGTAAGTTTCAAAGCATCTCCTGGGGTGTGCTGGGGCCTTGCCTCTCCATTTCTTAAAAGGCCTAATATCTCAGAAACTGTTCAGATCCCCAGCCCTAAACCATATATATTCTTGTTCTGTTCAGTGACATCAACCAAGGAGCTCTCCAGGATGCATTGAGGTCATGCCCCATCCCCTCCACTTAATCAAAGGCCTAATAATTCAACAAGAATTCCACCGAAGGCTATGTCGCGCCTGTGGGGGCTTGAAGTCACCAAACCATGATATGTAGGTCAAGGTCAAACATAGATGCTTGCATAAAAGTTTCTATTCTTAAATGCAAGCTTGTACTAAGTATCATTTATGAAGCTGTAATAATTCTTGAGAAATGAACTTAACCAGTAGGGTGAACGCTAGGGTGGTCGTAATATTTTACAAAGTCAGTGAACCATGAAATGTAGGTTAAGGTCAAATATGGATGCTTGCATTTAAGTTGCCATCCACAGATACAAGTTTGTACCAAATATCATTTATGAAGCTCTTATAGTTCTTAAGAAATAAACTTGATCATAAGGGTGAACGCTAGGTGGTCGCAATATTTTACAAGGTCAGTGAACCATGAAATATAGGTCAAGGACAAATATGGCTTGCATTTAAGTAACCATCCCCAGATACAAGTTTGTACCAAGTATCATTAATGAAGCTCTTATAGTTCTTGAGAAATAAACTTGACCATTAGGGTGAACGCTAGGGTGGTCGCAATATTTTACGAAGTCAGTGAACCATGAAATATAGGTCAAGGTCAAATATGGTTGCTTGCATTTAAGTAACCATCCCCCAATACAAGTTTGTACCAAGTATCATTAATGAAGCTCTTATAGTTCTTGTGAAATAAACTTGACCATTAGGGTAAACGCTAGGGGGGTCGCAATATTTTATGAAGTCAGTGAACCATGAAATGTAGGTCAAGGTCAAATATGGATGCTTGCATTTAAGTTACCATCCCCAGCTACAAGTTTGTACCAAATATCATTAATGAAGCTCTTATAGTTCTTGAGAAATAAACTTGAATCGTTGGGTGAACACTAGGGTGGTCGCAAATGTTGACGCTTTGACAAACGGATGAACGGAAAACCGGGCGCCTATATCATGCCATGCTAATAGCAGGTCCGACAAAAACCATTCAGATCCCCACCCCATAACTATACATGTTCTTGTTTCTAGTCATAAGACGCATTCAGTCACACCAACCTGGGGGTTGCTTGGGGTCTGCCGGGGCCATTCCCCATCCCATACTTCTTAAAAGGCCTAATATCTCAGAAACTGTTGAATTCCCAGCCCCTAAACTGTATATATTCTTAGTTCTTCCAGTGACTGATTTTGGGCTTCACCTGGGCTATGCACCACAACCACTTCAATAAAGGATCATACCCCATCCCCTCCACTTCAACCAAGGCCTTAACATCTCAGTTACCATTCAGATTCTTTACAGTGTTGACGGGGACGTTAAACCTCAAATCAAACAAACAAAAACCATTCAGATTCTCACCCCTAAACCATAAAAGGTCTAATATCTCAGAAACTGTTCAATTCCCAGTCCCTAAACTGTATATATTCTGTCAGTGACTAATTTTAGGGTCCACCTGAGTCATGCACCATCTCTTCTTCAATAAAGGGCCATGCCTCACCCCCTTCAATTCAACAAAGATCTTGTATCTCCTCAGTTACCATTTGATCCTCACCCCTAAACCATATATACCCGGCAAAAAAAGTTCTGCACAACTGGGGTTTTTGCCAATTTATTTTACTCACATGTTGTATCTGTTTACATATTACATTTCAGCTTTTAGCTTACTCTTTTGGAAACAGTTTGCTTTAAACTGAACCAAAATCACACACGAAATGCTGAAGATTTTTGCTTGACAAGGCACCAGGGGTCGGCAGTCAAAAAAGACAAAATTATCGATTTTCAATGCAATCGTTTATTACCTGCCCGTCCGTTGGCTTAAGTTGTTTAAACGTGTATAGGACGAAAGGCACTTTGGTTAATTTCGGTAAAATGCTGCTCTTGTTGTTGCTGCTACTGCTGCTGCAGACGTTGGCCTGTGATGTTCTGATACCTGGCTTTTGTAATATTGGTGCTGCATGCGATTTTAAGAGTGAACATTTCTGTCGAAAGTCACCATCAAATTTTTTATCCAATAACATGCATGGAATTAAAAGTGCTAACCAGGTTACATATCCAACTGCATTTTTGCACGATTTTTTAAAGATGTTCATCATTTCATTAAATCAATTTTAATTGCCCATTATTAAGCGTTTGGTTACAACAATGGCGAATGCTAGACCTTTCTCAGCTTTGAGAAAGCTAACTGATGAAGAAAGAGCCCGGGTGCTTGGGTGTTTAGACGCAGGGGCTCATTCGCAAGATGTTGCTAATCAGTTAAATGTGCATCGCAGCACTATTGTCCACATTCGTCAGCGTCATCAAGCAACGGGGGCTGTTTCCGAACGACCCAGATCCGGACGATCGAGAGTTACCACCCATTGTGAAGACCAATACATTGCAGTAACTGTAGCAAGGTGGCGTTTTGTTGATGGTCCCAGTCTGGATAGAATGTTGAGACAACAACGGGGGCCTGGCGCACGTCGAATCTCGGTGCAGACAGTCAGGAACAGAGTTCGAGCCTCGGGGTTCAAATCCAGAAAACCGGCTAGGAAGCCCAGCTTTCTCAACGGAACGGGGCTCTACGGCGCCAGTTCTGTGCATGACATGGCAGATGGAACCGACGGCAGTGGTAGGAAGTTCTTTTTTCCGATGAGTCCAGATTTTGTCTTCGGAAGATTGATGGTCGGATCAGAGTTCTAATGGCAGAACTGCCCTTGTCGTATTGCCCGGAAACTTGAATGGTCGTGGGTACATTGACGAAATTCTAAGACCTCATGTTGAACCGTATCTCCTACAAAGAAGAAATCCTTGTAAACAAGCAAGACTAGACTTTTTCTTGATATCAGAAAACTTGATGCAATTAGTAAAAAATACAATTGATGGTAGCTATAGGTCTGATCATTCTATGGTCATTTTAGAATTTAACTTAACAAAATTCAGTCATGGTAAATCATTCTGGAAACATAATAACTCATTACTCACTGATCCAGACTATCTTAAGCAAATTAATAAAAAGATAACTGACATTAAAATGCAATATGCTTTGCCTGTTTATAACTTGGATGACATAGATAATATACCAAATGAAGAAATACAATTTGTGATAAACGACCAGTTATTCTTAGACACACTGTTGATGGAAATCAGAGGAGAAGCAATTTCATATGCAAGTTTCAAAAATAAACAAAGGAATAAAAGGGAAAATGCATTAATGAAACAAATTGAAGAAATTGAAAAAAATACAGAAGATAGCAGCAGTATAACTGAACAGCTAGAAAATCTTAAAACAGAACTTTACGAGATAAGAAATGAAAAACTTAAAGGTTTCATGATACGCTCAAAAGCTCAATACATTGACCAAGGAGAAAAACCTACTAAATACTTCTGTGGCTTGGAAAAACATAATTATACTTCTAAAATAATAGGACAAATTGAAAAAGAGGATGGTTCAATTGTTGTTGAACAAAATGAAATTCTGAAAGAAACAGAAATATTTTATAAGAACCTATATGAAAACAAAGATGACTCATTAGATACTATAGATTTACATGATTTAATGAAGGACACAGAAATGCCCACACTTACTAATGAAGAAGCAGAAAAAATAGAAGGTCTTTTAACATACAAGGAAATATCTGAAGTACTTTTTAATATGAAGCATGATAAAAGCCCAGGTATAACCGGCTTTACCGCAGAATTTTTCAAGGTTTTCTGGAGACATTTAGGATATTTCGTGTTACGAGCAATTAACTTTGGATACGATAAGGGAGAACTTTCAATCACACAACGACAAGGTGTCATTATATGCATTCCAAAGGAAAACAAGCCCAAACACTTTCTCAAAAACTGGAGACCCTTAACCCTCCTGGATATAGTATATAAAATTGCATCAGGCACAATAGCCAATAGAATTAAGACAGTCATTAATGAACTAATTAGTAAAGATCAAACAGGATTTATCAAAGGAAGATATATTGGAGAAAACATTCGATTGATTTATGATTTAATGAACTATACTGAGCAGAATAATATTCAAGGCCTCTTACTGTTAATAGATTTTGAGAAAGCCTTTGATTCTCTGTCATGGCAGTTTATCCAAAAAGCACTTAAGCACCTTAACTTTGGTACATCTTTATTAAGATGGATGAATATCTTCTATAAAAATATAAGCTCTGCAGTTTCTCAATGTGGATATCTCTCGTCCTTTTTCAACATAGGCCGGGGCTGCCGCCAAGGTGATCCCTTGTCCCCATATTTATTCATTTTATGTGCAGAATTTCTGTCAATCTTGATAAAGAAAAATAAACAAATTAAAGGAATCTTTGTGCAAGACATAGAATTTAAGATATCACAGTTTGCTGATGATACATCAATATTCCTAGATGGTTCTTCCCAATCTTTGAATAATACGCTTGAGGAATTAGATAGATTTGCAAAACTATCAGGCCTAAAAATTAATTATGATAAAACACAACTAATCTGGATTGGCTCCAAAAAATACAGTGCAGATACTATTAAAACAAAATGGAAATTATTATGGGGTAGTTGTAGATTCAAATTGCTGGGAATACACTTTAATGTAGACTTAGAAAAGATGGTAAAGGAAAACTATGATCTAAAAATTCAACAACTAGATAAAGTAGCTAAGCAATGGGGAAAACGTGCATTAACACCACTAGGTAAAATAACACTTATAAAGACATTTATGATATCAGTCTTCAATCATCTATTCATTATGCTCCCCAACCCAGAACAAACAACAATTGATTATATAAATAATGTAATATTTAACTTTCTATGGAGTAACAAACCAAGTAAGATTAAAAAAAATACTGTTATTAGAGAATATGAAAAGGGTGGACTAAAGATGGTTAATATAAAAGCCTGCATCGAAGCACTGAAAGCATCATGGATGGGACGACTGTTAACAATGGATGGCAAATGGCAGATTTTCATAAAGTACAATATTCAAACAGAAAATATAACAGGATGCGGTATGAAATACTTGGAAGATAAAATGAAACATTTACCTAACAAATTTTGGAAAGATGTTTTCCAATCCATAATAAATATCAATAAAAATATAACTCTAACGGAGGGAGAAATCTTAAAAAGTCCACTCTATTACAATGGCAATATAAGGATTGGAGAAAAACATATTTATCTAAAAACATGGTTTAAAAAGGTGTTAGATATATCAATGATTTGGTAAATGAAAATGGAAGATTTTATGAGCAAGCTGAATTCACACAAAAAAACAGGAATACAAACACACTTTCTACAGTACAACGGATTGATCCAATCAATAAAACAATACTTAAGAGATATGAAAATGGAACTTAGCTACAAAGAGCCATCACCCTTTATCCCTTCACATATTCATCCTATACTGAAACATTCCAAAGGATCAAAAGATATGTACTACATTCTAAATGACACACATGAAACCCCAACAGGACAGAATACATGGAACAATTTATATAACATTGAAGAGAAGAAATGGAAAAATATACATATGTTTCCTTTCTTAATAACTAAATACCCAGCATTACAATGGTTTCAAATAAGTATTAATCACAATATATTGGTTACAAATAAACTACTGTTCAAGATGAAAATAAAAAATGATGCTCTTTCCACCTTCTGCCAATCAAGTGATGAGTCGATTGTTCATCTATTTTGGAAATGTGAAAAAACACAACAGTTTATTAGAAACGTAAAAATCTGGTTAAACACATATGACATTCATTATGACATAAATGAAAAGCACTTTTTACTTGGCTTGCAGGAGGACTGCATACTACCTACAATTTTGAATTTCATTCTTCTATATGCAAAATACTACATATATCTAGCTAGATGTAAAAACCAAGTACTTTATCTAAGTATCTTTCAAAAGAAACTGAAGTTCATGTATAAAGTCCACAAACAACTAGCCTTTTCAAACCAAGAGGTAGAAAGCTTCCAGAAAGATTGGAGCCCATTCCAATTACTAATCAATGATATTGAATAATAACATGACAGATCCAATACAAACATAATAACAACAATCAAATATATATTTATTAATTTCTCTGCAAAGAAAAAAAAAAAGACAACTACTGTGCATCTCAGCATATGTATGCATCCCCAAATACCTACTCCCTCCCTTCACCACCTATCCCTGAAAAGGCTGCCAGGCATCAACACAAAATTGAAATCGAAATCTGTATCATTCTGTTTTTATTTTATTCTTTTTTCTTTCCTTACAAGAATGAGAATGCACATGTGATGGCGGTACTTTTCATATGTTATTAGAAAGGACCCAGGTCTCGAACATGGACACTGCTAAAAAAGCTTGCCAGACTCTCAAAGGCATTGACTGAGTCAGATATCTGACTGGGCCGTGCAATTCAGTAGTGTCCATACCGAGTAAAAAAAAAAAAATGAAAATATACCAATATCTCATGTTCAAGCTCAAAATTTCATATGTTTTATCTTTAAAAAAGTATGAACGTTTGTACAAGTGGTGCACTATTAAATTCAGTTAAATCCAGTCATGACTTCTCCTATCTTAAATAATGATACATGTTGATGACAGACTCCAGCCTGTCAAGGAAAGAGAGGAAAGTGAGAATAGTGCACATGCAAGATAGGACTGAGAAAAAGATATATGTATATGTGAGCTGGAGATATTGCCTTCCTGGAAAAACCCGGATCCTGAAAGGTCTCTTGTAAACGGGATTCACTAGAATGAATAAATGTTACAGATTTGTAAAAAAAAAAAAAAAAAAAAGTATCTCCTACAGATGGGCCAGAACTCCATCTTCCAGGACGGCAATGTGAGACCACATCGTACCAGGATTGTCGATGCTTTCCTGCAGCAGAATGGTGTGCAGAGACTTGAGTGGCCACCGATGTCCCTTGACTTGGCGTGCATTGAACATTTGTGGGATATTCTTGTTCCGGCTGTAAACAAAGGGGTCATTCAACACACAAGACTTCCCGACTTGCAGAGACTTCTACTCCAAGAATGGACTGCGATTCCTCAGTATCGTATACAGAGACTGGTGAATTCCATGAGGAGGAGACTTGACGAGTGTCTTGTGAATCTTGGCGGCTATACCCATTGTTGATTATTGAGTTACAGTTCAGAAACTGTGATTTTGTCATTTTTGACAACCTACCCCATGTGCCTTCGGAGAAGCATTATTCATGACTCAGTGTCTCTTATCAGGATTGAATTAAATTTTCTTGTGGTGTAATTATTTTTTCTGTATATTTTTGTTTTAGGCAAACAGGTCGAAAAAAACCAAGTTGTGCAGAACATTGTTTGCTGGGTATATATATATATCAGTTACCATTTAGATTCTCAGCCCTAAACCATATATTCTTGTTCCTTATGATAAGATGCATTCAGTGATACCAACTGTGGGTCTGTTAGGGCCATACTCTACCAACTCCACTTCATAAAAGGCTTAATATCGCAGAAACAGGGTCCACATTTTCGTATGGGAGACTTTATAATCGGTAGATTATAATCATATCTTGTTTCCTATCAGTCTAATAAAGGAGAATTAAAAATGAGTTAAGTAACAAGTATGCTGATTTTAATACTGTCGTATTATACACTGTAGCATAAACTGTGTAATAACAAAGTTTCTCTTTTACATGTATTTCATATGGAATATAAAAACAGATAAAAACAACAAAACTTTCCACAACTAACAACCCTAACAAACAAAAATAAAACTACCACCATTACATGAAGGGGAATGGATTAGCTTAAATGCCAAATGTCAGCATTAATTAAGAAAGAGATCAGCTCTAAATGTGATTTTTTGAGTAATAAATCACAGTTTGGAGGTCAGTTGTAAAGTAGACAAATCACGAGCGTGTGGCATGCATTTGTCTACTTACAACTGACCGACAAACTATGATTTATCACTCAACAAATCACAAACTAGAGCTGATCTATTTTGATTCTAACAGGCTGAAAATCGGCAATAATGCTGTTGATTCCTTCAAAATCTCACAACTTTTTGCCATTGTTACAAGAAATCCTCCTAAAATTATCGACTAAAACACATGCATTTATGTCCTATTCTACTGTTTTCGACGAGAGAAAATGGCGTTACACCTTCTAACATCCAGGAAATTGACTAGTGACGTCATAAATTGGTAGTTTTTAATGACGTCACTCATCAAGCTCTTCCGAGCTGTGATTTGTTGTAGAATAAAACACAGTTATTTTCCATTGCCTATATAGGCGTGCTGTGTTAGAATAAACCTTATCAATCAGAAGATGGTACAGGTACCTATGCAAACACTGTAGATCCAGATGAGACGGCTCATACTAGCCGTCTCATCTGGATCAACAGTGTTTCCCTTCCTGTTAATGATTTTCACTTAACACAAAATTCAAATTCTAACACAACCTATATAGACAAAGGAAAGGTTCAGTGATTTGATCTTCAACAAATCACTGGGCAGAAGACGGGAGGTGAGTAACGTCATAAAAAGCCTCCATTTTATGGGGTCACTTGAAGATTCTTGGACATCAGATGGTGTAATGTTATTTTCTTGCATCAAAAACATTAAAAAAGACCATACATTTTGTGTGATACAGACAAGAGCGTAGGCTAGCTTTCTTTTAACAATGGCGCAAGGTTGGGAAAATTTGAAGGAAACAACAAAGTCATTGTCAATTTTTAGTGTGTTAGAATCGAAATAGATCAGCTCTATTGTATGATTTGTTGAGTAATAAATCAAGTTGATTTGTTCGAAATAGATCAGCTCTTTTATATGATTTGTTGAGTAATAAATCACAGTTTGTCAGACAGTGTGGAATTTGTTGAATAAAAAATCACAGCTCTAACAGTGATTTGTTGAGTAATAAAGGTCAGTTGAAAGTAAACAAATCACTCGTGCAAAGCTCTCATGATTTGATCTACTCTAAAACTGGCCTCCGAGCTGCAAGACAAATTCTATGCTTAGTTGAGAATTAAAATATTTGTAGCCTCTACGCTAGACCCTGGGATAACAAGTTTTATGTACAGAAAACCTGTGTTATAATGGTGGTAAATGTTCCATACTATTGTGCCGTTATAATGAATTAGCCGTTATAAAGAATCCCAGTTAGGAGTATGAACGGTTATAAAATGTCATTTCCACAGCATTACTCCAACAAACAAATGTCTTTAACATTTGTTTCTTGGAGTATTAAATTACAAGAATCTTTCAAGACTACGGATTTGATTTGGGCATTTACAATCCGAGGGAAGCCCAAGTCGATCGGAATGGAGGCTCAAACTTGAGCTAAGAATTCATTCCATTGAAATTGTCGTTAAAACGAGTTTTGTCATTATAACGAATGTCGTTATAAAGCGGGTCGTCTGTACTATACAAATGAATGTAAAACTTTTTACATGCTCAAATAGCATAGAATGCTTTATCATATAACGTCACTGTTATTTAGTGGAAGGTCATGACAGGTGCATAACATCCATGACAACCCTAGGTTTTCTACTGAAATTCTTCTGAACTTTTTCGGGAAAAAAATCCTATTTAACCCTTTTTGTACCAAAACGCAATCTTCCTCTTTATATATAGCATGAGTCCATTTCAAAATTTAGGGGTGTCAGGTTGTGTTGTCTTCAAAATTTGTTAGGAAAATTACTGAACTTTTTGCAAACAGTGTGGGCCCTGATCAGATGCCATGTTCTGTGGCATCTGATTGGGCCTGCACTGTTTGCCCTGATACCTGTTTTGGGGTTTCCAGTACTAAATGGGTTAAACCTGTTGTTTGATAAACAGAATCTTACACATGTGGACTTTTCATGAAATTTATGAAATTCTCCGAAGGCTTGTTTCATAAATTTTGTATGAAATGACCACTCGTGTATGATCAACTGTGTCTGTAATGCTCCCTAAATATCCAAATGTCAACAACTGTGAACACTTTTATATTTATGGGTGGGACAAGGACAAAGTTTCATAATCCTGGGCCAGGCTGTAAGGAAATCTCTTGGTTCATTAACCCATTTTGTAACGGAAACCCCAAAAACAGTGCCAGTGCGGCGTCTGATCAGGGCCTACACTGTTTGCAAAAAGTTAAACCATTTTCCTAATCAATTTTGAAGAAAATACAACCCGAAACCCCTAAATTTCGAAATTGACTCCTGCCATGTATTAAGTGGAAGATTCCATTTGGTACAAAAAAGGTTAAGCAGCTGACATACATTCTTCTTCTAATTTTGGCATTCAGTGGATAATAGCACTATTAGAAATCACAGCCTTGAACAGTTTATAATCATAGCTCGGATTAGGAGGATAATTTTTCTTCATAAAAACAAATGATGTGGGTTGGTTGGTTGTTTTGGAGATTTATGGCCCAGTCAACACTATTTAGGTAACATCTAGCTGGTCAGTTTACTTTGCCACACTTCCTTGGTAGGCTTATACATAAGTGATTAACCAGTACAGTCCACATTCTTTTGCCAGAAACTGACAACTGTCTTTCTTTAATCAGCGTAAGGGAGAGAATGGCCAAAAAAAATATTTCATGATCAATCTCCATGAAAGAATGTTGCCGGCCCTAGCAGGAATTGAATCCGCAACCTCTTGATAACCAGACATGCATCAGACTGAGCTACCAAGGCCGGCTAATAATAAGGTATGTATTAGAAACACCTCATAGAGGTGGCCACAACATGTTTCTAATATGAAATAAGGATAACCATCCCTTAAACGTTGGATGCACCTTCAGGGGAGGCAACTCCTGCAAAAGTATTTTTATCTCTAAGATCAATAGGGGTCAACTCTTAAAGGAAAGAATTTGCTCCTCGGGAGCAAATTCTTTCCTTTAAGAGTAGACCCCTTTTCAGTTGGACAGGGCTTATAGATAAGCGAACAGGAAGTCCCTAAAGTTGTCTCCCTTTGAAAAATGGCAGAAAAATTTCCCTTAATCATCCTCGTTACTCCTCCTATTCTGGAACTATATTACACTGTATTTACCCTACGTATTCATACGCCTCAACTCCTTACCATACTTGTTCTAAAACTAAAACAAGTACAATTTACTACCCGCTTTTGTATCAAAAAATAGCTGGATAAGTGGCAAACAGTGTAGACCCAGATGAGACGCCACGTTCAGTGGAGTCTCATCTGGGTCTACACTGTTTGCTCAGGTCTGCGTGTCCGAAAACATAAGGTAAATAAGGTAAGTTATAATCCACTTTTTTATGTGAAATCAATTTCAGCAAGTCCAATATGTTTGGAGTCTTTGTAGGCCCAGCTGTAGCAGTAATGGCTCATCAATTGATCCAGGAGTTCTCTCTCATCTAGTAATTCAATTTTCTCTATCCTGAAATCATAGTCAATTCTCTTTATACCCACATTTGCTGAAAGACAATACTTGTTTTTAATGACGACTTCAACGAAACGAATGCTTTAGGTCAAGGTATGGCCTTTATTATCCCCACGCTTTTTGAAGAAAAAGTGGGGATATTGGAATGGTCTTCGTCGTCCATCCGTACGTACGTTGGTCTTACTGGACAACTTCTCCTAGACGGTTATAGATAGAAACTTGGAAACTTTGGGAACTGATAGATCTTTGGTCTGGGGAGTGCATGACACCTTCGGAATTTTTATCACACCCCTAGGGGTGGGCCCAGAGGGTGGGGCCTGCGGGGGTCAAAAATCAAAATTTCCAGAACATGGTGGTGTAACATATCAATCAAACGGCATGATGAGTAGATTATGTAGTGGTGTGGGGATATGCGATGGCGTGCCATCGACTGCGCAATTCTAGTTCTGATCCTTGCAGGCATCCTTGTGTTGGAAACGCCTACAGTGAATCCATAGGCATGAAAGTTTTTTTTTAATGAATACTCAAAGAAACAAATGTTACAAATATTTTTTTAGCCCCTGCCCATCGGGGTTTGGAGAAATAGATGGGCTGCATGGTGCTTAGCTTCCACAGAGCTGAAACTGACCACACGAGTACTGGTTAACTGCTCAGGGCTTGAGAAACTGAAGAATCCAAATCGGTGCAGCCAGATTTCGCCAAAAAATCACTGAAATTGCCGATCGGTTTCGGTAATTTCGGTAAACGTCCTTGGTGATTTGCAATTTCAAAATGTGTTATTAGCGTAACGAATGACATACCAATATAGCTCTTACACTTGTCAACGAATATAAGCACCAGTATCTCGATTATAAACAGCAATTATTGCTCACATTGTTCAGATTTCATCTACTTTCATTTTCTATGCCAGATTTCATCTACTTTCATTTTCCCAATATCCGGGTCACTCAGCACCTGAAGACCGCTGAAAACCTTTAAAATATTTCTCTTATTTCACGCATCTTTATTTTCCCCAAATTGCTTTGTTTACAAATGGCGACCGAATTTGCAGCCACGTGGTTGGAAAATGACGTCATACCGTTCCTTTTACACAAAACACATTAATGCAGTCACGGACGTAACACACACACACACACACACACACACCTGTTTAATGTCACTGAGTTTAATAGAATGGATTTCTAAAAATATCGTTTTGAACTGGTTAAAAAATCGAAAAATATTTCTTTACTCTCAAACCAAAACATGGCCAAACGAAAGTCATTGAAAATCTTACGTGGCCGAACCGAGTTCTAAAGAATATAAATACATATGTCACGATTATACAAGCCTGAAAGAAATAGCTTTGTCTACAAGCATGACAAACGGCGACCGATATTGATGCCACGTGATCGGAAAATGACGTCATGCTGTTTCATTTTAATTCATTCAAGGGCGTAATACACACGTGGTTTATGTTATTGGTTTCAATGGAGCGTTTTCTTAAATAAAAATATCGTTTAGAACAGGTGAAAAAAAAAGGCATTTTCTCTGGAAGGCTCAACAGACATGACAGGTGTGTATTGAAAATTGCCCCCTGTGAAAAAAAAAAACAATTATATATTTAAATACCGGTTCTATAGTAAGCCATAAGTTAATGACTTGTGTAAACAAACTAGCGTATGTCCTGCATTGATTGACCTAATTTTCTCACCCTGCTAGCATGCCGATAACGCCTGAGGTCATTGTTCAGGGTTGATTAATTTTAACACACAGATCAAATTTCGCTGCGATAAGATCAAAGAACCCGACGTGGACTTGTCCGATTCTCACCTAGTTAGATAATGAACCGGTTGAACACCTTGTGCTGTAGGCGTGTTTTGTATACATGCTTGGATTATCAGTGGCAAACTGTCAGCTTGTTTTTACAACAATGATTTAGCGAAATTTTTTGAACCGATTTTTTGAAAATTTTATTGAAATATGGACCGATTTTTTAAACTTCTTTTTCAGTTAAAATCGGTTCAGTAAACCCAAAATCGGTTCAGAACCGGAAAACCAACATTTTTTTTAGCCCTGCCACTGCTTATAAGGACTAAGCTTGCCCAGACAAAGTGGTGTGAGTCAGACCGTCCAATGCATATAAGCCTTTTGGTTCCACTAAGTGGCAGGGCTTGAGATGTCATTTCATCTCAATGTTGGGTAAAAGTCCCACAAAATTGGAAGCAACATCTCCAAAATGACCTAAATAGTGTTGACCGGGGACATTAAACCTCAAACCAAACAAAACAGATATTTGTTAGAATGTACATGGTGAGGCATTCTAACAAATGTCTACAACATTTATAACATGGAGTAATAAAGGGGAATGGCTACATATTTAGGGGAAGCAACTCCTCCAAAAATATTTTTGTCTCCCATGTCAATAGGGGTCAACTCTTGAAGGAAAGAATTTGCTCCTGAGGAGCAAATTCTTTCCTTTACGAGTTGACCCCATTTTCCATGGAGCAGAGTTTATAGAAAAGCGAACATGAAGTTCCGATGAAAAATGGCAGAAAAATCTGTCAGGTGTTCCCCTTTCCCTTAAGAAGAAAAGGCCCTTTATTATCTATCATATGTCTTATTGAGATTCTTTATAACCACAAATTCTTCATCACGGCAAAACGTCAGGGCATAAACAAAAACGCCACAACCTCTTTATAACACTATTTATGGGGTCCCAAGCCAAAACCGTGTTAGTTAAACAACTGTGTTATATCAAAACAAAAATGTATAGATTATATAGAAAAATGACCATATCTATGGTCATTTTTCTATATATTCTATACATTTTTGGGATCCATCTTGAAACCATGTTATATCCAAAACCTTGTTATACCAAACTGTATTATAATGAAGTTGTGGTGTACTGTTCTTATAATGCGTGTCCACCGAAATATACTGACAGCAATAATTCCAGGAAAGAAACTTCTCGACAACCAAACAAGGAAACCCTGGAATCTAACCTGGGACCAAATTTTATCCTACCCAGGTTATGGGTAGCAGAAAAATAGAGAACTCTCATGTGTTAGATGTAGGATGCATTTCTAAAAATCCCTGCTCAGAAATGAGCCAGTGCATGACAAAATCTACAATAAGGCCTTTGCGACCAGCCAAGACTCAGATCAGCCTGCACATCTGCACAGTCTGATCAGAATCTTCGCTGTTTGCATGAGCCTTCTATAGCCTCTGGGCTATTCCATTAGGAAAACATGTCCGTAAGAAATAATGGCGTCCAACATGGTGTCAGAAAATGATAAATATTAGGTAAAAATTAAAACATCTTTATGATTTCTGCTTTCAACATAGATTGTGGGTGCTCGTTAGAACCGCCTCAATGAGGCGGTTCTAACGAGTACCCACAAGCTATGTTTTTGAGCAAAAATAAGGCAGATAATGTATACCCCCGTTAACCCCAACTTTCTCTATATAAAGTGGGGTTTAGGGGGGGTCTTCGTTTCACGGACTTGTTATCGTGATGCATAGGGTAACAAGAGGATGCTCTGACGAGGCTGACCTGAGGGGCCGGCTGAGCTGAGTCTTCGACCGTAGCATGGTCTTATTGTAGGTTTATTGGGAATGTGTGGCGGCCGTAAAATGTCTCCCTGCCCTACATCATAGTGTAGTTCATATTTTCTTGTCCTTTGATATCATTGATTCCATTGTGGAATTTTGAATATATTTGAGGGTCACTGATGAGGCCTAATTGGCCAAAACTGGCTAGTCTGGCCCAGAAAACAAGTACACTTCATATTTTCCAGTTCTGTGGTGTATTTCTTGCATCCAAAGGATAACCTTTTTATAGAACATATTTGTCATGTGCTGGCTCAAAGGACAGTTATGCAAGAAAAGAATCTACCATTAGCTGTAGTTGAGGTTGACATCACTGAATGTAATGATGTCACAGTAATGCCATATTAACAAATTTAGTACCAGAAACCCCAAAACGGGTACCCTGGCAAACAGTGCAGGCCATGCTCAGAAATGAAAGCTAAAATAAAAAAGAATCTACCATGTGCATGAAAAGTAAATAAGAATATGACCCTCAGGATCATTGGCAGGCACATTACGAAAATATGCCTATACAAATGCACTGTCAACTTAATCGCAAAAAAAAAAAAAACGAAAATTTTAAGATGAAAAAAAATGTGATATTTTTCTTATTTCTGCTCAAAATTGTGGGTAATTGATGGAACAGTCTCATCGAGGCTAGGACCAAATGTCACAAATCTTACCTTGTTATCATCACGAAAACATGCCTATATAGTTTTGACCCCCTTGAACCCCACTTTTATATAGTAAAACTGGAGTTTACAGGGTTAAACCATATTTTTTTTATTTCTGCTCTAAAATATTCATTGTTGGTACTCGTTAGAACCGCCTCAATGAGAAAAAAATTGCAACCTGCTCTGGAATTGAAATCTATCTTCAAGAATATTTAGTAAAGATCCAATCTAATTACCCATTACAAATACTGTATGGACTACAATGTATTTCTATTTTCAATTAAGAAACCGAATATGATAATGAATGATATTATATAAAATAAAATGATAAAAGAATTCAGCCATTAGTGGTTAGAATACTAATACAAAATAATAATCATAGCTAAAAATGGCACTGTGCAAAACCTTCCCAGCCCTACCCTACCCTACCCCAACCACCACCACATCCCTGAGTTGCCCATGGCTGCCGGGCCTGAAAATGAAAAAAAAAAACTATGGAATCTAAATATTAAAACATACCAGCCGTGTATCTGCACTGGACTCTCTCGATACTGTATGATATACATGTAGCATCAGAGCTTATTCAAACAATGACAAAGTCACATAGATTGCGAGGGCACACCTATAAAGTTTTCATCCCCTTGAATTTCACTTTTATGTAGTGAAATTGGGGGTTACATGGGTATACAATATTTTTCTTGTTTCTGCTTGTGACCATGGAATGTGGGTGCTCGTTGGAGCCGCCTCGCTGAGGCAGTTCTAACGACCTCCCACGGTCTGTGTTTTGGGCGGGGATTTGAGGAATATTAGAATTTTTATCAGAACTAGAGCTGTCAGAGGATCTGACTATAGCCCCGCTTCAGCGCTGTCAGAGAAGAAAGTTATTTAAGCTGCAGAGAAAACAGTTATGAACAAGAAATAACTGTTGAAAATTTTACATTATCTGGAAAAACTCTAAGAGTTGTGAGCCCTTGTCCCTCATTTCAATGAGCATGATACATTACCAGAATGTCCATGTTTATACTAAATTTCATCTTCCATTTTTCAATGTTCAAAGGGTAATAACTCCTAAAGTAGGCAAATCAGAGTCAGGGTTCCTGCGCTCTGCACATTGTCTCATGGTGCTTTACACTTGTGTGAAGTGTCATGAAAATAACTCAAATGGTTTGTGAGTTATGGAGCCGACACAGTCAAAATTGCCTTTTTAAATGTTCAAAGGGCAATAACTCCTAAAGTAGGCAAACCAGAGTTATGGTTCCTGCACTCTGCACATCATCTCAAGGTGCTTTTCATTTATTTGAAGTTTCATGAAAATATCAGAAACGGTTATGGAGCGGACATAGTTAAAATTGCCATTTTTTAATATTCAAAAGCCTATAACTGAAAAAGTAGACAATCCAGAGTTTGGGTTCCTGCGCTCTGCACACGTAATATGGTGCTTTACATTTGTGTGAAGTTTCATAAAATTATCTCAAACGGTTTTTGAGTTATCGAGCAAAGACGGATAAAATTGATATTTTTCAATATTCAAAGGGAAATAACTCAAAAATTAGGCAATCCAGAGTTATGGTTCCTGCACTCTGCACACCATCTCATGGTGTTTAATGTTTGTGTGAAGTTTCATGAAAATATGTGAATGGGTTTTAAAGTTATGGAGCGGACACGAAAATTGTTAACAGACACAGACAGACACACAGACAGACACACAGAAAATACGAAAACCAGAGTTATGGTTCTTGCGCTCTGCACATTGTCTCATAGTGCTTAACATTTGTGTGAAGTTTCATGAAATTATCTCAAACGGTTTTCGAGTTATGAAGCGGACACTGTTAAAATTGCCATTTTTCAATGTTCAAAGGGCAATAACTCCAAAAATAAGCAATGCAGAGTTATGGTTCCTGCGCTCTGCACATCGTCTCATAGTGCTTAACATTTGTGTGAAGTTTCCTAAAAATATCTCAAACGGTTTTCGAGTTATGAAGCGGACACAATTAAAATTGCCATTTTTCAATGTTCAAAGGGCAATAACTCCAAAAGTAGGCAATCCACAGTTATAATTCCTTCGCTCTGCACATTGTCTTATGGTGTTTAACATTTGTGTGAAGTTTCATGAAAATATGTTAAGCAGATACAAAGTTATGGAGCCAACACAAATTAACGGAATCACGGAATTACGGAATTACGGAATTACGGAATTACGGAAAATGTTCAAAGGGCAATAACTCCAAAAGTAGGCAATTCACAGTTATAATTCCTTCTCTCTGCACATTGTCTTATGGTGTTTAACATTTGTGTGAAGTTTCATGAAAATATGTTAAGCAGATACAAAGTTATGGAGCCAACACAAATTAACGGAATCACGGAATGACAGAAGGACATGGCAAATCCAATATAGCCCCACTTTTTCAAAGCGGGGCTATAAAAAGAAATCATTTTTGGTGATAAAGTTTCCCAATATACTTCAATAGGGCTGTTTTTTGTTGTTGTTTTTTTCGTAATGACAAAATATACATTTTATCCCACAGATTTATATTTACTTTAAAAAGACCAAACTTTATTCATGTAATTCTGACATACATGTCGAGTCCAGGTGTAGATACAATGTTTGAAAATTACATATTCTCCACCAGAACTAGATTCAAATCCCACATTGTATGATTAAAAGTGAGAAAGGTGCACCACAAAAAAAAAGAAATATTATTCAAAAATATTTTTTACTTTTATGTAAGACAGGCTCCAGACTGTCAATGAGTGGAACTGAACAAGAGTGTGGTGCACATTATGTATAAATATATGAAAGAATGACGATCGATGCAAGAGAGGACTGGAGAACCTTTTAGGATTACCCGGATCCTAAGAGGTTTTATGTAACGGGTAATAGAAAAATTAAACCAACAGATTCCTTAAAAAAAAAAAAAAAAAAAAAATTGAATAAAGAACAAAGTATTTTCTGAAAAAAAAAAAAAAAAAGAAACCGAATATCAAATAGCAGTTGGTTGGTCCAAAATGGCAAGGTACGTGGGGTGATCAATAAATTTGAGAACTTTTGCTATAACTTTTTTTAATATACAACCAATTGCAACAAAATTTATATGGTCGATAGAATAGCACGTTACAGACAATGTCATCAAGGTATTACATTCGTGACGTCACTAGTTTTTCAATGACGTCATATTTTCAACGTCCTACTTCACGTTCACCATTCAGAAATGGCTGAGGACGTTGTTGCAGAACAGAGGACTATCATTAAATTCTAGGTAAAATTAGGGAAGACTATGAGCGAAATCAAAGAGGATCTCTAAAAAGTATACGGAGAAGCAGCATTTTCGAAATCTTGTATTCATAAATGGTGGCATCGCTTCAGTGACGGAAGAACATCGACCAAAGATGACGCCCGATCTGGCCACATTGTGAAGTATACTACAGAGGAAAACTGTGCTGCCATTGAACAATACGTATTGAAAGACAGGTGAGTGACTGTTAAAAATGTAGCGGAGGACTTTAACTTAAGTTATGGTACAGCCCAAGAGATTCTGACGGAAAAGCTTGAATTAAGCCACGTCTGTGCAAGGTGGGTACCCTGTCTACTTCAGGCTGACCAGAAGAGAGTAAGGAAACAGATCTGTCTAGATATTCTCAACCGATATGCAGAGGAAGGTGATGGGTTCATGAATAAAATAATAACATGTGATGAAACATGGTCCCACTTCTTTTGAGCCGGAAAGCAAGCAACAGAGTTCCATGTGGAAACATGCATCGTCAACATCGCCTGTAAAAGCCCGACTTTCCAAGTCAGTGGGTAAAGTTATGTCCATCATATTCTGTGACACAAAAGGAATTGTGTTGAATCACATGGTGCCAGCTAAAACTACAGTCAATAGTGAATACTACACACATCTAATTAAATTCCAGTTGCAGAGAGCTATTCGAGATAAACGTCCTGAACTTGTAAGGTCGTGGTTCATTTTGCACCAAGACAACGCTCCAGTGCACGAGAGTCAACTTGTGACATCCACCCTCAAGGAACTGGGTATCGAAACTCTACCGCATCCACCGTATAGCCCAGACTTGGCTATCTGTGACTTTTTCCTGTTTCCAGATGTGAAGGATCAGCTGCGTGGAGTAAAATATGAGACGCGAGATGAACTAGGGGCTGCTATAACGGTGCCGCTTAGGGAGGTGTCACGTGACAGCTTACGTCACGCGTTCGGCACATGGATGAACAGATGTCAAAAGTGTATCAAAGTCAAGGGATCCTAAGTCCATAATAATAAACAGTATTCGTGAGTATCGTTTTTCATTATTAAGTTATAGCAAAAGTTCTCAAATTTATTGATCACCCCTCGTACAATGAAATTCCGCTACTAAGACCACCTAAAATCAAGACTAATTCTGCTTTAAAAAGCTTATTTAGAAGGGTGTAGTATTCTTTCTTCGTGCTTTCTCCACACAATGTCCTCTGGTCAGGGACCACCTTTGGGACTGTTCAAAATGGTCTTAAAGACCACTTTTGAACAGTCCCAAAGATGGTCTCAATATTGGAATTTTGCTGTACACACTCTTGAAGTCACAAACTTAAACTAAGACTGCTGTGACTGAAAACCATTTTCCTACCTTTGAACATCAGCCTGGGGCAGACTTGATAGGACATGCCTCATCTCCATAGCATCTGCTCCTTCCCAACCCAACTTTGGAAACCTGTAAATTAGCAGAAAATGATGTTATGGCAAGACATGAATAAATTTGGGGAACCCATTACTATAACACGCCCTTGCGACATAGTGCATTTTTACGGCGTAGCCGTTATATTTTTGCTTTTGTCCTACATTTTTCGTTATTCCATTGGTCAATAAAACCACATGTCCAAGGAGATGACAATTTCATTTGTCAATGATTTGCATAAATAAATCTACTAAAAAAATACGACAGTTTACCGAAGTTTTAACCTAGGAAATGTTTCATTTTTTATGTGAGACATGAATGAAAAATATATACAGTTTCGGCTTGCTCACCGTCTTGTCCTTTGATGACCATACGTCATATGTATAATTGTGTTTCTAGTGAGTTCTGAAACTGCTGCGGTGAATAGCTATTTTGACCTAATTTCACGTGGTTGGTCTATATAGCGAAAGGAACTATATAGCGAAGAATTTTCTGCGAAAGGAATTGTTTGTTTGATTTGAGGTTTAACGTTCCCATCAACACTGTGTAGGTCATTTTGGAGACGTTGCTTCCAAGTTTGTGGAACTTTTACCCGACATTGAGATAAAATGACACCTCAAGCCCTGTTGCCCAATGAAACCAATAAAGAGATATAGCATGACAAAAACATGTAATAATCGCAGTACAAATTGACATATGTTTAATTTACAGTATATGCCCAATAAAAGTTGCAGTGTATCATTTGTCTTCAGCATACTTTATGTCCTCCATTTTAACACAAAATGGACATTTTCGAATATCATTAATGCTATTTAAATTCTGAAAAGGAATAAGTGTAATTTGATTTTTAGTTAGGTGCACATAAGATCAAGTTTCCGTCCGTTTGTCTGCTCGTCCGTTTGTTCGTCCGTCTATGCGTTTACGTTCACCATAGCGACAACCCTAAATGTTAACCCTAGAATTTGTGTTCAAAAACAGTAAATGATAAAGTTTTCTTATTTGTTGTGCATATACTTGAGATCATATGCTCTTGAAATGAGGTCATGTTTTTAACCTTGACCTTTCACATTGACCTTAGCTCAAACAGGCGAGACACCGCCCTCTGCAAAGCTATTTTACCTCGCGTGACATCTGAATTGATTGAATACAGTAAACCAGTTCATAGCTAGACAACTGTTGCTGTCACTATTGTAGCTCATATTTCTAAACAACCTTCCAATTAAATCTACGCCGCATATCTTTTTTAAAGATAGTTCTTGTTTCACATCTCCAAAATGGCGCCTTTTCTGATGAAAATTCATGATACTTTTCTCATTTATACTGCCAACATACATGTAGGTAGTGGGTACTCGTTAGAACTGCCTCATTGATGCAGTTCTAATGAGTACCCACAACCTATGTTTTGGAGCAGAAATAAGGCAAATAGTGTTTAACCCCTTAAACCCCAGTTTTCTCTGTATAAAGTGGGGTTTAGGGGTGTGTTCATTTCATGGACTTGTTCATGTGATGCAATTAGAGAACCTAAACTGCAGAAAATAACACCATTTCAGAAAGTGATGGATGGATATCTGCAAACTGCAGATGGACAGTACACCCAGATCTGTCTTAAAAAAGGAGGATCTAAAAACTTTACTAATTTTACTAGACAGTTACATTTACACATGCCCCAAATATAGCATTCAATTAGGGTCCACACCAACTGAATGTAAATCAGAAAACTTAGCAAAAATACCTCATAATCAGTAACTTGATTTGTCAGTCACTTATGATATATAGCATCATTAAGTTGATGTTAATTAATGCGACTAGTTCTGACCACTAGGTGAGGTGCTGTCCAGACAATCTGGCCTCAGACACTTCAGTCATGAAAACTTCAGCCATTAACATTACAGCCTTGTACATTTAAGCCAGGTAAATGATACCCTATCTAACCTAAGTATTCAGACACCTCAACTCCTTACCATACTCGTTCTAAAATTTGAATGAGTACAATTTTCTTCCTGATGCTGTGTGAATGCTGTATGAATGGCAAACAGTATAGACCCTGATGAGATGCCACATGTTGTGGCATCTCATTTGGATCTACACTGTTTGCTCAGACCTGTCTGTCTGAATACATCAGTAAACAGTGCACATTTCTGCCACTTGCGCAATTTCTGTAACATCATCTGATCAGAAACGTTGAAGCCTAAATTATGATACTGACCGTTAGATTTCTACATCACTGTATAGCAATAACAAAGCTTTGTGCTATATTGATTTTGTAAAGTTTGTGAAAACAAGTTTTGGCTGAAAAGCCTGCAACTTCATTACAAACACTTTACATCTACCTTGATCACTATATGCCTTCAATGCCAAGCTTAATGTGAATACAATATTTGTGAGTACAATATTTGTATAAAGGACACTCTCTGGTTCATATACTACAGAGCTTTGTTATTCAAAGTATTATTAACTTAAGGAACTGGTTAGATGTCAAAAACTTAAATCTTTTAACACTTTTACTATCTAGTATAGTGGTGCTTCTCTGAAAAATGTGAGAACCTTTAGCATTTGCAAAAGCTACTCAGCAAAATATTCATATACCTGCCAAAATTAAATTCTCAAAGTTTTAACAATACAGTAACTAATGATATAATTGGTTTTGAACAAGTGGACCCAGGAGGCTGTGAATCGTACATTTGTATCTCTGCCCCTTTACCTGTCAATTTGTGACTGTAATGAGGTACAATATTCTGTGTGGAGGACACACTCTCTGGCTCTCAAATTGTCCATCATTATGTCCCCAAATCTGTCTGTCATGTTCACCTGAAAAATAATTTTGCAAGGCTGGAAAAATCCATCGATCCACTCCTCATGACAAATGACCCATGCAAGAAGACAAGTGTGTGTGTGTTTGAGTTTTACACCCCATCAACAACTAAGGTCATATGAGGATGGGTCCTCTGCTTTATGACACATCCTAAAATCTGGAGAAACCAGGTATCAAAACCAGGATCCCTAGTTTATGAGGTAGGTAGCTTAACCACTACACATGGCGGCTTTGGCTGGAAGACAAACAAAATTATGTTCAGTCCCTATTAAGGGGAAGCCATACACTTTCATGGGAGGTAACTAATTCAAAAATATTTCTGCTTTCCTTAAAGCACAGTCGCTTGAAGTTTGGTCCATCAAACGTACTGAAATTGTCCAAATAAACAAGATGTGTTTGTGAAACACGAACATGTCCCCGGGCATGGTCATTTTTCATTCAAAGTTGCTCATAGTTCAAGATTTTTGTTGGTGTGGGAAACCCTTGACACAAGAAACTTACATGCCAAATATGAAAGCTTTATCTTAAATGGTTCAAAAGTTATGAACAATAATATTTTTTCTTTAAAGTAGGTCAAGGTCACGGGTGAAAAAAATTTACATGAATGTAAAGCTCTTGTCACAAGGAACCTACATGCAAAATATTAAGGCTCTCTCTTAAACGGTTCAAAAGTTATGAACAATTTTATTTTTTTTTACGTAGGTCAAAGGTCAAGGTCATGGTCCAAACATTTTGCATGAATGAAAAGCTCTAATCACAGGGATCCTACATGCCAAATATGAAAGCTCTATCCCAAACGGTTTGAAAGTTATGACCAAAAATGTTTATTTTTTTAAGTAGGTCAAAGGTCAAGGTCACAGGTCAAAATTTTTGCATGGATGTAAAGCGTTTGTCACAAGGAACCTACATGCTAAATATGAAGGCTGTATCTCAAACGGTTCAAAAGTTATGACCAATATTAACTTTTTCTTTTATGTAGGTCAAAGGTCAAGGTCACAGGTCAAAATTTTTCATGTGAATGTAAAGCTCTTGTCACAAGGAACCTACATGCAAGATATGAAGGCTCTAACTCAAACCGTTCAAAAGTTATGACCAAAATGTTATTTTTTCACTTTAAGTAGGTCAAAGGTCAAGGTCAATGTCACAGGTCAAATTTTTTCCATGAATGTAAAGCTTTTATCACAGGGAACATACATGCTAAATATGAAGGCTGTATCTCAAACAGTTCAAAAGTTATGACCAATGTTAACTTTTTCTTTTATGTAGGTCAAAGGTCAAGGTCAAGGTCACAGGTCAAAATTTTTTGCATGAATGTAAAGCTTTTGTCACAAGGAACCTACACGCAAAATATGAAGGCTCTATCTCAAACCGTTCAAAAGTAATGGCCAAAATGTTATTTTTATATTTTAAGTAGGTCAAAGGTCAAGGTCACAGGTCAAATTTTTTTGCATGAATGTAAAGCTTTTGTCACAAGGAACATACATGCTAAATATGAAGGCTGTATCTCAAGTGGTTCAAAAGTTATGACCAATGTTATTTTTTTTTCTTTTAAGTAGGTCAAAGGTCAAGGTCACAGGTCAAATTTTTTTGCATGAATGTGAAGGTCTTGTCACAAGAAACCTTCAGGCCAAATATGAAAGCTCTATCTCAAACGGTTCAAAAGTTATGGCCAACGTTAATGTTGTCCACGTACAAACCAACAAACAAACAAACAGACAGGGCAAAAACAATATGTCCCCGCTATCGCTACCGGGGACATAAAAAGCTCTGGAAGCAATTTTAAGGAAATGGCTTACTGTAACTTTTGTTTTAGGAAATTATGAATTATTTATGGACAGAACTTCAAGCTCCTGTGTTTAAAGTAAAAAATTTTCTCCTTTGGAGTTCATGATTAATGGCCACCATAGCCCCAGATAAGAGGGGATATCCACATATTATTATTCTTATTTCTAAAAAAGAAATTGTGTCATGGGTTTTCTTAAGAAGGGCCTTGCTGAGATGCCTTTAATGAGTAACCACAACATAGGTTTGTGTGCAGAAATAAGAACAAGAAGGCCATGATAGCCCTGGATGGCTCACCTGATCCATAGTGTAACAAGTGGGTCCTGGGTGGGGCCATTATTGGCCCCAGGACTATAATTTGCATAATCTTGAGGGAGGTCTAAAAGGTGACGCTTCATACCAAATATCAATGACCAGAGCTTCTGGTTTCAAACAAGAAGATTTTTAAAGGTTTTTCTTATATAAGTCTAAATAAAACCTGTGGGCCCTGAGGCAGGACTATAATTTGAAAAGTCTTGGCAGGGCATTTTTGGCCCCAGGGCTATAATTTGAACAGTTTTGATAGATGTCAACTAGATGAAGCTTCACACCAAACATCAAAGGCCTTGGCCTTGTGGTTTCAGAGAAGATTTTTTTTAAGATTTTTCCTATAAAAGTCAATGTAAAACCAAAGGGCCCCACGTCGGAAGTATTTTTGGTGAAAGGGCTATTATTGGTAGAGGTCCAATAGATGAAGCTACACATCAAATATCAAAGACCTGGGTCTTGTGGTATCAGAGGAGAAGATTTTTTAAGATTTTTCCTATATAAGTCAATGTAAAACTAATGGGGCCCGGGGCGGGGGCATTTTTGGCCCCAGGGGTATAAATTGAACAATCTTGATAGAAGTCTACAAGATGAAGCTTTATACAAATATCAAACACCTGAGCCTTCTGATTTCAGACAAGAAGACTTTTAAAGGTTTTCCCTATATAAGTCAATGTAAAAACCAAAGGGCCCCTGGGCGGGGGCATTTTTTGGCCCCAGGGCCATAATTTGAACAATCTTGGCAGAGGTCCAAAAGATGAAGCTACACACCAAATTTCAAAGGCCTGGGCCTTGCAGTTTCAGAGGAGAACATTTTTTTTAGATTTTTCCTATATAAGTCAATGTAAAACCATGGGGCCCCAGGGTGGGGGCATTTTTGGCCCCTGGGCTATAATTTGAACAATCTTGATAGAGGTCCACAAGACGATGCTTCCTACCAAATATCAAACACCTGAGCCTTCTGGTTTCAGACAAGAAGATTTTTAAAGCTTTTCCCTATGTAAATCTATGTAAAACCAAAGGGTCCCGTGGCGGGGGCATTTTTGGCCCCAGGACTATAATTTGAACAATCTTGGTAGAGGTCCACTAGATGAAGCTACACACCAAATATTGAAGGCCTGGGCCTTGCGGTTTCAGAGAAGATTTTTTAGGTGTTCATAAAAAAAAATCCAATTTTGGCTCCCATGACCTTGATGTGCAACAGACCGGAACCATTTGAACAACCTGAAAGGGGACCACCTAAGGATCATTTCTATGAAGCTTGGTCAAAATTCGATCAGTGGTTTAGGAGGAGATGTTGTTTGAAGAAATTGTTAACGCACGCATGCACGCAAGGTGGATGTCAAGTGATACCAAAAGCTCACCTCGTCCTTTACATGACAGGTGAGCTAAAAATATAACTGATCTAGTAAGTACAATATTTTATACTCTGCTGTTTTTTGCCGAAAAATGTGAGCAGCTCTGCAAAAGCTGTTCAAATTGTTTCTGCAAAAACAGCAGAGTATTATAATTGCCATATATAATTATCAAAGTTTTAACAAAATGTTAACTAACTACATGTAAATCATTAGTATTGACCAACTGGACCCAGTACATTTTGGATGAAAAAGCAACTTATCTAGAGGATGAAAAAGCAACTTATCCAGAGGATTAAAAAGGCAACTTATCTAGAGGATGAAAAAGCAACTTATCTTGAGGATGAAAAAGCAACTTATTTGGAGGATGAAATAAAAACTTATCTAGAGGATGAAAAATCAACTTAACCTGATGAGGATGATAAGACAACTTATCAGGAGGATGAAAAAGCAATTTATTTGGAGGACGAAAAAGAAACTTATCTGGAGGAGGAAAAAACAACTTATCTGGAGGAGGAAAAAACAACTTATCTGGAGGATGAAAAAGCAATTTATTTGGAGGACGAAAAAGAAACTTATCTGGAGGATGAAAAAGCAACTTATCTGGAGGATGAAAACACAACTTAACTGGAGCTATGGCCACATTGAAGTTCAAGTGTATATGTAAAAAGCAGGAAAAATATTTGTCACCCCTAATTTGATCCACATCACCAAAACGCCTGTCTTCAGGGTTTGTGACAGGTGAGACACAAATCAGCCTGCTCAGCTACAGAGACCACCATAAAAATCCTATAAATTTGGACACCTTGATGACATAACTGTAATTCTCCTAAAATTTCAATACATTTGTTTCACGGTCCTGCAATGAGTCCAAAAAGTGCAAACAGAATGGCTAACAGTGCAGAACCTGGGTCTGCACTCTTTGCTTAACCCTATCTGTCCCAATACTTAGGATCATCATGGTAGCAGGAATCTTGATTTATTTGTTTGATTTGAGGTTTAATGTCACGGTCAACATTATTTAGGTGCTTCCAATTTTGTGGGACTTTTACCCGACACAGAGATGGAATGACTTCTCAAGCCCTGCTCCCTAATGAAACCAATAAGGATTATAATTATGCATGGACTCACACCACTTTGCCTCAGTAGGCTTAGACCTTCGAAGTGGTTTACCAGTTTTCATGTGCAGTTGGTTTCAGCTCTGCATGAAAGCACCAGGCAGCCCAATCTATTTCTCAAAGCCCAATGGGGGGGTGTCAAAGCAGGAATCTGGAAATTTTTGGTATAGAAAGTTTAGGAACAAGATGTATTGTACTATCAAAACAGTGAACAGAAAGGTGCTGTGATAATGATATGAGCAGGCTGAAATGCACCTGGTCAGGCCCATCGGAGTCTAACTGTTGGTCTTCTTTTGCACCAGCATTTCAGTTGTTTCTTGCTGTCGAGTCCTCACCATTGTTTCATCTCTGTGGTTGTTTGATTTTTTTTGTTCATGGAGATGTTGCACTGATGAGTAAGGAGGCCTTCAAGTGGACAGAACAAATTATTTGTTTAAATCGAGACAGAGGTAAGGGCGAGGATTGTGGTCACGTAAAATCGATTTAAGCCCTCCAGTGGAACTTGTTTCACTGACCGTTTCAAGGTGGTTCTTCTGCCACAGTTTATTTTTGTTATGGTTTGTCTTGGAGTGTGTGTATAGCTTATATTATTTTGTTTTGGATAGCCAATTGGCCATTTTGTGGGAAAGTAACTGTCTTTTTGGCTTTCTGCCAATGATGTTTCCATTAGGGTCTAGTTGTTTCATGTTTGTGTTTCTTTCCCTTTGGTGCCTCTGATGGGAGCTATGTGTTAATTGTATTGATTCCTGATCACTGCCTACACTTCTATTTTGTTTGTTACCTGTTCTAGCAAGTACAGTGTCTAATACAGTGTTATTTTTGCCAAAAAAAATGAAAGCAGCTTTTGCATTTGCAAAAGCTGCTCACATTTTTTCAGCAACAATATTAGCATATATGCCATATTAAATAATTAAAGTTTTAACAATATGTTAACTAACAACACTATTAGTTTTGAACAAATGGCCCCAGGTTTTCTCATGACATGACTCATTTGGTTTGTTGTAAATTTGTTGGTTTAATTTGAGGTTTAATGTCCCCCTCAACACCATACAGATCATTTTGGAGACAATACTTCCTATTTTGTGGGACTTTTACCCATCACCGAGATGAAATAACATCTCAATCCTTCCCGCCCAATGAAACCAGTAAGGTTTATGCAATGACGGTCCGACTCACCAGTTTGCCTGGGCAGGCATAGACCCTCTAAGTGGATTACCAGTACTCATGTGCAGTTGGTTTCAGCTCTGCGTGGAAGCAGCATGCAGACTATCTATTTCCCCTAAGCTCCAATGGGTGGATCCAGTTTGCTATAGATGCTTTCAAAAAGAGGAGAAACTGATGTGATACATTACACCATAAAAGGACGTATTTCCAGTTTCTTTAAGGGGATTGGATACATCCTCAACTCCATCAAAAGTAGTTTTGTCTCCCATGTCAACAGGGGTCAACTCTTAACCCTTCTCTTGCTGAATATTCAGTTTAGCCAGACCCATTTCTGACTTTGAGCCAATCAGACTATTTGATGTAATTTATTCCTACAAATCCATAAACTGAATGTCAAACAGTATAGATCCTGATCAGATGGCTTCTTCAGAAGCCATCTGATCTGGATCTACACTGTTTGCAAAGGTAGGGGTTGTCGTGAACAGTAGGATAAGGGTTAAAGGGAAGAATTTGCTCCATCCTTTCCTTTAAGAGCAGACCCCTGTGTCTGTGGGACACATTTTATAGAAAAGTCATCAGAAAGTCCCAAAAGTGGTCTCTCTTTGAAAAATGGCAGAAAAATGTGCCAGGTGAATCAATTCCCCTTTAAAGAAACATCGACAGACAAATGACAAGGGTCCAGCAGTTCAAATAATTGTTAGCATAGCTACCTCTTTAGTGGTCATAATATCTTATGCATGGTATTTTTTTTGGCTGAAAAAATGTAAATAGAGTTTCTATTTTCACATTTTTCAGCAAAACAATTAGCCTATTTTCCATTGCCCACACATTATATAGAGAAAACCAGGGCTCAAGCTAGAGGGCGACTCAGGCGAAGAAGTCGCCCTGCCGGGGCTCACTTCGCCGACTTTGGCGATGAAAGCGAAAAAAACTTCGCCCTGAAATTTCGCGTTTTTTTTTTTTTTGGTGTCTTCCTTGTCAACAGTAACGGTAAACTGACAAGGTGACGATAATCCAGTGTCAGAAATCTCGTTAATTACACTGTTTATTCTGCACTTCGTGCCAGTTGCAGTTTGATACTGTTAACTGTTAGCTCATGCCGCTCGAGCCACTTGTAACACGCTTAGTAGTCTTGTACTGTCATAAATCTATCTCGGTTGATTGCACAAAGTTTTTATTGCAATAAGAGCCCAATAAGATTACACAAGATTATGTAACTTAAACAGGTATATTTGTACCGTTAGCTCGTGCCAAAGTCCGGGTGCGGACGTACTTTGTTAAGTACTGTTGTATACAGTAGTAAGATTTTTCCCACCATTGCCATTGACACTGCATTAGGATTTAATAATTTTTAAATAAAGATGGTTTATTTGTTTCGCCATTGATTTGTTTGTACATTACTTTTGCATCCACCAATTATTTTCATGTTCTTATGGACAACAACAAAAGTGGGTAGCAATTTTTTATTTTGTAAGTGAAAATAATTATTACTTGCCGGTAAATATTCAGTAATTATCCAAATTCATAAAAAATAACTGATTTTCATCTAGCGAGGTTGTTCCCCCTTGTTTCTTTAGTCTGTTTTAAAATACAATTGTGACAGGAACTTAGTGAGAAATGATCAAACTATTACACAGAAACCTCAACATTCATTATAACATGGTTGGATACAACAAAAGTTACAGCTTGCCCAAATACAGTAAAATTACTATATTAAGACCACCTTTGGGACAGTTCAAAAGTGGTCTTTAAGACCACTTTTGAACAGTCCCAACAGTGGTCTCTGATCAGGGGTCACTGTATGCAGAAAACAGAAAGAAAGAATAACTGCAGCCAACCAAATAAGCTTTTTAAAGCAGAATTAGTCTTCATTTCAGGTGGTCTCAATAGCGGAAATGATTGATACCCCTTTAAAACACACTTTTCTCCAAATAGGGGTTTACAGGAGAACTCATGACATTGTTGTTGTTCGGCGTTAAGCCGCACCCACTTCTCCCTAGACCCAGCAAACTTCTCCCTATTTTCCCAGGAGGGAGAAGTCACTTCTCCCAAATTTTTTGGGCTAGCTTGGGCCCTGAAAACTAGGGTTTAGGGTGTTAGTCATTATTTTTCTTATTTTTGCTCAAACACATAGACTGAGGGTACTTGTTAGAATCCCCTCAATGAGGGTGTTCTAACGAGCATCCACAATCTATATACAAATTAAATACATGTATGAGAAAAATATCAAACTTTTTCTGTCTAAAAATGCTAGATCTATAGAAAAGAAAGACACCATTTAAGCACACATGTGTGTTATCGTAAAGAATGATCTTAGTTATAACAATATGTGAACTAAAGACATACACATGCAGAGGACACGCATTATAACAACAGTATTTGTCGCCTTTTATTGCACCATTATAATGAATTTGCCGTCATAAAGAATCCCAGTTAGGAGTATGATAGGTTATAAAAGGACTTTTCCACAGCATTACAGGTTATAAAAGGACTTTTCCACAGCATTACTCCAAGAAACAAATGTTAAAGACATTTGTTAGAATCATGTTAAAGACATTTGTTAGAATCGCCTCAGTATGGCAATTCTGACAAATATCTATAACATTAAATTTTGTTTCTTGGAGTATTAAATTACAAGAATCTTTCATGACTATGGATTTGATTTGGGCATTTCTAACCCGAGGGAAGCCCACGTCGCTGGGAATAGTAGCTAAGCCTGGAGCTAAGAATTCACTCCATTGAAATTGTCGTAAAAACAAGTTTTGCCATTATAACGAATGTCGGTATAAAGCGGGTGAACTGTATTTAGTTTGAACCTGAGTCAGGAATGATGTAGTCTGGATTCATATCTTCTGAGATATTCACCATATTTGCATTATTTGCTGGCTCTCAGCTTGCACATTGTCAATATTGGAAAAACAGGTAACCAGACCCCCCTGACCTTTCAAGGTCAGGGGGGTCTGGTTACCTGTTTTTCCAACTCTGATAACCTTCAGACTAGGAACCAGGAGATAATGCAAATAAGGTGAATGGTCAGTTGTAACGAAGAATTCAGCAGAAAACCTGTCAGTTTTTACTGATCCCCTGCAGGCAGCAACTTACCTGTTCATAGTTGATAAAAAATGCCAACGAAAAATGATCAGAAATCCATTTCAGGAGTTCATCAGTCTTATTTTTCTCTATGTACACCAATACACACTCCGCTATGAAAATAGTAGGCAGAGAATAGTCAATATCACATTCTTTGAGTTTCTTTTGTAAGTCAGACAAGTTTTTCAGATTGGCTGCCACTAAGTGATAATCCTTGCCATGTAAGTCTGTTGGGCTCAGCTTGATCTCGCCATCTGTAAGCAAGGGAACATGATCACTAAATTAAATTTGGAACTCAACAAGTTGACAATCATCTGAACTGATTGTCTAGTAATTCCCAATTCTCTAAAAAAAGAACAGTTAAACAAATAAACTGAGTATAAATAAAAATAGAGGATATTTACTTTTTTGAGATGATCGAAAAAAAAAAGGAAATTTTCTTTTTTATTTTATAATATTTTAGGACACTTACTGTAATTGATCAATCGGATCTTAAGTCACAATTTTCGACTTGGCTATGACATCCACAAATGTCAGTTTCAAAAGATAAACAGATCGCCATTTTGGATACAGCATTTTTACAGCACAAAGAGTGCTTTTCAAGGTATTTTACAGAATTATTTTATAGATAACCTATATGAATTTCGGCGAGAAAAGTGGTCCGGGCTGCTACTGTGAAATAACATGGTCATGTTATTTTTCACACTGTGAAAATATCATTTATATTTTCACAGTGTGAAAATATCACTTATTTGTTTCAGATATGCATTGATTTCACTGCAGAGTATAAAATAAACAAAGGTTCCAAATAGAATACGGTAGGTGGAACAGAACACAATTATGTATAGTGGCTCTGACTATTGTGAAACTTTAACCCATAAAATGCCATTGAGGGCAATTGTCGTCTGCTTTGTCATCTGTAAAGTACTTTAAAATAAGTTTTTGCAAACAGTGTGGACCCAGATCAGACTGCTCCTCGAGTAGCAGTCTGATCTGGGTCCACACTGTTTGCCTATATGAAAAAATATGCTTGATAAGTTTGCAAAAAGATTCAGCAGACGACATACATGTAAGCAGATGATATTTCCAGATGTAGTTTTTCTCGGCGCTGACAGCTTGTGTATTTCAATGATGAGTACTTTTGTTTCCAACAATATAAAGATGCAGAATGTTCTATATTATCTATGCATTTTAACCCATTGTATACTAGTGGACTCTTCCATTGCTATATGTTGGACAAGTCCATTTGTCATATAAGGAGCGCCATGCCATTTTTTTCCTTTTTTATTCTATTCTTAGTAGAAAATTCTGTTGGCAAATAGTGCAGGCCCTGATCAGACGCCGAGGTTTGCCAAGTTACCCCTTTGAGGGTTTCCCGCATGCAATGGGTTAATATTGCTTGTTATTACATGCTGCTTAGTGAAAATTAATTATCTCCATCTTCTAACCTAACAATAGTATGGCAAGAGCTTGAGTTTTTTTTTTGGTTTTGGTTTGACGGCCCTTTCAAGATTATTTCACTCATATCGAGCAGATCATTAATCAGAGGTGGACGAAAACCGGAGTACCCTGAGAAAAACCACCTGACCTTCCGTTGCAGAACTTGGCGGCTCACATGTGACCCGAGTGAGGCTCGAACCCACAGTGGTGAGAGACCTAATGATTAAGAGTCAGTGCTCTTATCCACTAGGCCACAGAGGCCCAAGAGCTTGTGGTGCATATGACAATAATGTAATTCATCATGTAAAAAGAAAACATTGTGTGCCATAATGATCCTAAGTATCGGGACAGATAGGCCAAGCAAATAGTGCAGACCCAGATCAGGGAGCAGTCTGATCAGATTATACACAGTTTGCCAGTCTGTCTGCACCTTTGTGGACTCCTTGCTGGATCATGAAAAAAATTTGTTAAAATTTTAGATTTACAGCAAGTCCACAAGGTGTCCGAATTTTTAGGATTTATACGGTACTCATTTGCCTCAGCCCTTCAAGTCTTAAGCATATTTAGCATATGGCATTTTCAAAGTACTTTTTCTTAACTTTTTAGTGAAATAAGTCTTGACTTACATGTGAAGTATCTGCTAGGCAAGAGCTGGAAACTTCCACTCTAATCCTCGCAATGATGAGTAAAAATTTTGGAGGACCAGTAGAAATTTGTCACTACCCTATGAAATTTTCCAAAATCTACATGCCATTGTTCATGCAGGATGAGTGAAATTTGTAAGAATGTTCCAGCCCCAGGCAGACAATTCTCACATGAAATTTGCTGAAAAATCGTGTCTGTTAGAGGTTTAATGTCCCCCGTCAATACTGTTTAGGTCATTTTTGAGATGTTGCTTTCAATTTTGTGGGATTTTTACTCGACACTGAGATGAAATGACATCTCAAGCTCTGCTGCACAATGAAACCAAAAGGCTTATATGCACTGGATGGTCTTACTCACACCACTTTGCCTGGGCGGGCTTAGTCCTTCTAAGCGGTTTACCAGTACTCATGAGTGGTCAGTTTCAGCTCTGCGTGGAAGAAACATGCAGCCCAGTCTATTTCTCCAAGTTTGCTGTAAAATAATGAAAAAAAAAAAAAATATATGCCATCTGTTCTAGAATTTTCTGCAGTACTTGAAGAGTCAGATAAGACTTCTAATAACTGATTTATTCTATTAATAAAAATCAAAAATGAGTTCCTTAAAGAGCAATGAAAACACTCATAAGAAAGAAGATGGGTCATACTACGTAGTTTCGGCTAATAAAGCCTCATCAGTGACCCTGTAATGATCCGGCAAAGAATGCCAGAGGAAACATACTGCAATTTTGCGAATTTCGAATAGGCAGTCGATTCAAAGACTGATATAAATCAAAATGGGGTCCAAATAATTAAAAACCTGTCTAGAATATGAGTCTAAACCAATAATTTATTTCTGATTTCTCAGAATATTCACGCTGATCTCAAAGGACCAAAAGTAAAATATAAACTGCACTAGGGTTGATGTACGGGGAGACGTTTTACGGCCACCACACGGCACAACACCAGCTGCAGTGAAGACAAATAAAAGTCAAAAATGGGTTCCTTTAAGAGCAATGAAAACATTCATAAGAAAGAAGATGGGTCATACTACGTAGTTTTGGCTAAAAAATATGTTCTATAAAAGGGTTATCCTTTGGAAGCAAGGAATACACCACAGAAGTGAAAAATATGAAGTGTACATGTTTTCTGGGCCAGACTAGCTAGTTTCGGCCAATTAGGCCTCATCAGTGACCCTCAGATATTTTCAAGATTCCACAATGGAATCAATGATCCCAAAGGACAAGAAAATATAATCTACACTATGATGTAGGGCAGGGAGATGTTTTACCGCCCTCACACATGCCCACACACCAGCTGTAGTGAAGTTAAATATGTTCTATAAAAGGGTTATCCTTTGGAAGCAAGGAATACACCACAGAAGTGCAAAATATGAAGTGTACTTGTTTTCTGGGCCAGACTAGCTAGTTTCGGCCAATTAGGCCTCATCAGGGACCCTCAGATATATTCAAGATTCCACAATGGAATCAATGATCCCAAAGGACAAGAAAATATAATCTACACTATGATGTACGGCAGGGAGAAATTTTACCGCCGCCACACATTCCCACACACCAGCTGTAGTGAAATTAAATATGTTCTATAAAAGGGTTATCCTTTGGAAGCAAGGAATACACCACAGAAGTGAAAAATATTAAGTGTACATGTTTTCTGGGCCAGACTAGCTAGTTTCGGCCAATTAGGCCTCATCAGTGACCCTCAGATATTTTCAAGATTCCACAATGGAATCATCAGTGACCCTGTAATGATTCGGCAAAGAAAGCCAGAGGAAACATACTGCAATTTTGCGAATTTTGAATAGGCAGTCAATTCAAAGACTGATATAAATCAAAATGGGTCCAAATAATTAAAAACCTGTCTAGAATATGAGTCTAAACCAATAATTTATTTCTGATTTCTCAGAATATTCACGCTGATCTCAAAGGACCATAAGTAAAATATAAACTGCACTATGGTTGATGTAACCCTTTTTGTACCAAATGGAATCTTCCTCCTTATAATTAGCATGGGTCCATTTCAAAATTTAGGGGTGTGAGGTTGTATTTTCTTCAAAATTGATTGGGAAAATGCCTTAACTTTTTGCAAACAGTGTAGGCCCTGATCAGACGCCGCATTCTGGGGCATCTGATCTGGGCCTGCACTGTTTGCCAGGGTACCTGTTTGGGGGTTTCTGGTACTAAATGTGTTAATTATCAGTTATCCTCTGTATTAATTGCATTGCAACACATTGACCTGATAAAGATATTCTATCTCAGGTCAAGTGAGCTTTATCAGGTCAATGTGACATTGCACTTTTATGAATGAACCGGGCTACTAGAAAAAAATGGCACAAATATTATTATTACCGGACAAAATGGAAAAATTACGTGAAAAAAAAAAAATGACAGAAAAAAAATATGGTCAGCTGATACAAACTATATCGACCTGCAGAATGTTAGGACGCACTGAGGACCATCGATAACTGATCATAAATTGCTAATTTAAGAGTGTACATGAGGGTAAACTGATAAATAGAATACCAGATTTGTGTCATTTGATATCAAGTTTATCAGACTCGGCTTCAAGTACATGTATGCTTGTAGTATCGCCCGGCAAGCCTCGCGATTCTACAAGCATTTTCGAAGCTTTGCCTGATAAACTCGATATCAAAAGACACTCACCTGGTATTCTCTACATATCCAACCACAAATTACCATCATCGGAAATTTTCTCGAGAAGGCTTTTCCCCCTCCTGATATGTGCGATCTTCACAGCAGTGACAGCAGAGAAATCCACCTCTATAAACGATGTTGGACTGTGACCTTCCTCTTTCAGATTCCAGTACAAAGTATCAAACCCAGCACCAAAACTAACAATCTGACAGGCACCTTTTGTGATCTGAAAGACAGATTCCACAGAGTTAACACATAAAATGCCAATCACGACTATTGTCATCTGCTTTGCCGTCTGCCTTGCCATCTGCCTTAAAAGTAATTTTTTGCAAACAGTATGGAGCGGTCTGATCTGGGCCCACACTGTTTGGCTTTTTGCAAAATTTTTTTTAAAAGTTTGCACACCAAGAGGGCCAAATGGCCTTATATTGCTCACCTGTGTACCAGAAAATCATTAATGATGTTTTAAGAATGCCCATCGGGGCTTGAAGAAATAGACTGGGCTACATGGTGCTTCTATGCAGCGCTGGATCCGACCATACATGAGTACTGGTAAACAGCTTAGAGGTTCTAAGCCTGCCCAGGAAAAGTGGTGCCAGTTGGATCGTCCATGCATAATGATCCTATTGGTTTCATTGGGTGGCAGGGCTTAAGATGTAATTTCATCTCAATGTCGGGCAAAAGTCCCACAAAACTGGAAGCAATGTCTCCCTACCTGATGATACTTCTCATGAAATGTGATCAAGATTGGTCATGGGGTATTAGAGATATACTTATTTGAAATCAATTATGCACGCATGCATGCATGGATGGATGCACTCATGCACGACGGACGGCAGACAAAATGTGATCACAAAAGCTCACCTTGTCACTAGGTGAGCTAAAAATTCAGCAGACGACATAAGCAGACGACATTTTCAGATGTAGTTTTTCTCGGCGTCTTCAAGGTTAATGTAAAACGACGCACCTAACGTATTTTCTGCCATTTTTTTGCAAGGAAGACGATTTTTTTAACAATCATGACAATTGTCATCTGCTTTGCCGTCTGCTGGTTACCTAAAAAGTCATTTTTTGCAAACAGTGTTATTTGAAAAAAAGCTGAACTTTTTTTGCAAACAGTGTGAGCTCTGATCAGATGCCGCATTCTGTACTGTTTGCTAGTATCCCGTTTTGGAGTTTCCGGTGTACAAAAAGGGTAAAGCCATGTTGACATTATTACTAGTCTATTTTTGTTTGTTTGTTTGAATTGAGGCTTTACGTCCCCGTCAACACTGTATAGGTCATTTTTGAGATGTTGCTTCCAATTTTGTTGGACTTTTACCTGACATTGAGATGAAATGACATCTGAAGCCCTGTCACCCAAAGAAACCAATGGGGTTTATAAGCATGGACTGTCGACTCACACCACTTTGCCTGGGCAAGCTTAGATCCTCTTAAGCGTTTTACCAGTACTCGTGTGTGGTCGGTTTCAGCTCTGCGTGGAAGCATCATGCAGCCCAAATATTTCTTCAGGCCCCAAAGGGCTGGGGGCAATATTTCAGTCTATACATAAATTGTGGATGCTCATTAGAACTGTCATAACTAGAGCTGCCGCCTAACGGGCGCCAATTATACCCCCGCTACCGACAAATTTTTACAAGTATTTGACCTTGAGGAAGGTCAACGTCAGGTTTGTGTATATCAATCTTAAGTACTAGTGGCAAGGTGTGTGGTGTGTGAATATTAAAGAAATCGGTCAAAGAATAAGGAAGTTATGAGCAATGTTAAAGTTTTTTGTAACAGACCGACGACAGACGACAAATTTTTACAAGTATTTGACCTTGAGGAAGGTCAACGTAAAGGTCAAGGTCGGGTTTGTGTATATCAATCTTAAGTACTAGTGGCAAGGTGTGTGATGTGTGAATATTAAAGAAATCGGTCAAAGAATAAGGAAGTTATGAGCAATGTTAAAGTTTTTTGTAACGGACCGACGACAGACGACAAGCTGACTCCTATATACCCCCCTTCAAACTTCGTTTGCGGGGGTATAATAACGCCAGATTTACCAAAAAACCATAATCTATGTTTTTGGAGTGAAAAGAAAGGGAAGGATAACTGTATCGTGTATACCCTTATAAAGTGATGTTTGCAGCGGTTTTCATTACATAGACTGAGCTAGTCACTTTACTATAAAATTCCTAAAAATTCAGACACCTAAAGTACTTGCTGTAATTCACCTAAAATTTTGACAAATTTGTTTCAGGATCCAGCCAGGAGCCCAAAAGGTGCAGACGGAATGCCAAACAGTGAAGAGCCTGATCAGACTGCTCCTTCAGGAGCAGTCTGATCTGGATCTTCACTGTTTGCTTAGGCCTGTCTGTCCCAATAATTTGGATCATTATGGTAGTTTACTCTTTTCTGGGCTTATACATTCATATTACATGTATATAAGTTAACCAGTTTCACCAGAAACAAATTACATTTTGTCCATAAGCACCAGTACATGTGTAACACGGGTCAGCTCGAGTCTACTATATGTACTACTGTGGCCTATTGAGAAGCAACTAAGTTGCTGTTTATTCTTGCTGGCATATTACATGTATAGACATGTCCATAGTCTACATCCCAAAAGGTTAAAGGCCGTAAGCCTTATTTTCTCTGATGGGCAAAATAACATCTGGTTTCATACTCAGCATGAATGATTTTTTTGTAATTACAGCTCCTTCCAGTAACTTTGTGCAGCCGTTTATTCTGTGCACTCTGCGTTGGAGTGTCGACAGCATGATGTCAAGCCAACGTTGACTCGACGCTCGACTGTTGGTCCACTAATTAGTTCATTTTGACTGTCAGTATGTTTATTTGTTTGTCTAACTGTCCATCTGTTCATCTGTTATAACAATCATTCATTCAGTCAGTTTGTCAGTCAAACCTCTCGCTCTCTCTCAACTCAATGGTCATGTGACATTGAAGTGAGTTGGAGTGGGTGTCGATGGCATTCACGTAATTCAGTTTGTTTTAGGAGATGATATTTATTAGCCTCAGGCTTACTCTCAGATCGTATTTGCCTGTTCCAATGTATTTAATTGTACATGCTGTTTGCTAGAAATAAAATATTGTTTAAACCAAAACAAATGAAGCCTGTCCACAGGAATCTTCAATTTATAAAAATTGCACATGTAGAGAGATTGCTTGACAGGGTGACAGGACATCTCGGCCCCTAACAAACTCGGCCCCCAGACAAACTCGGCCCCTAGCAAACTCGGCCCCTACAAACTCGGCCCCTGACAAACTCGGCCCCTAAAATTAGAATGTGTATTTATTAGTGTTGGAATTGACTTAATCAAACTATTACACATATTTTTAATGTACATGTGCCTAATTACCTTTTGAACTCTTTGTGATGAAATTATGAGTAACCCATCTCACACGAGCTAAATGAACCAAATGCCGTTGATTGAACCAGTGTATGACACGCTGCTGTGGGTCTACTGTCACTCACGTTCCGATGTAATTAATAAACTGATTGATTGATTAGCGTGTAATTACATGTCTGCCACTTAAAAGAGACTAGTAGTGCGTTCTGTTGCGCACGGCTACCTGTAAAACCTGGGCTGGGCTCGTGGGCTGGGCTTGGGCTCGAATTTTTGGGCTCGAATGGAAATGGGTTTATCTGAGGTGAAAGACATAATAAGGTCACTTTTAACTCTCTAGTGTGAGCAATATCAGGTTAGTCTGCACTCAGAACATTTACCTGTGAGGTGAAGGCTATTACATCCTGGCCAGATGTCCCTTGAGATGAAGTGTCAGAATCATTTGGCTATTTAATTGCACTGCGGTGCAGCAAAAATCTACAAAATGTGGGGTTATGGCGAGTTAAAAAGGTAAAGCAGATCATCAGTTTGTGTTTCTTCACCTTCTGACCAGAGGCTTAACTAACTGCTCTTTGGATGGTTTATGTTCTGTGCATCTGTCAGGAAGATAGATGCAGCGGTGTTTGTTTGATTGATTTAGGGTTTAAAGTCCCTGTCAACACTGTATAGGTCATTTTGGAGACGTTGCTTCCAATTTAGTAGGACTTTTGCCCATTATTGAGATGAAAGGACATCTCAACCCCCAATCAAACCAATATGCTTTATATGCATGGACGGTCAAACTCGCAACACTTTTCCTGGGCTTAACCCCTAAACGGTCTACCACACTATATAATTTTACTCCACTTTGGTTTGCTCACCTATGAGTCGAGCTGTCTAGGCAGTGGACTGTTAGCTAAATATTTTGGATAAACATTGAACTCCAGGGAACTTGTAAGGCTGATTCTTATCAGCAATTTTATTGGGATACTTTCCTGGACCTTTCAACATCTGGTTTTGTTAAATTGAAAATTAGAAGGAGAAAAATCAAAGGTCTGAAAGCCCTCAGAGTCGGTGAAATCTACGTTCTCTTTTTTGAAAAAAGGATCTAAACTGTATCCAACTAATTCTAAGATCAAACAAGTTCATACTTCATAATTCCTGGTTGGAGAAACAGCTTTTATGAGACAGTTGTCTTAAATAATGATTTTTATGCCCCCGGAATCTAAGAGATTCGGGGGCATATAGTTTTTGGTCTGTCCGTCTGTTTGTCCGTTTGTCCGTCTGCAAAAACTTTAACATTGGGCATAACTTTTGAATGGTAGTAGATAGAGCTTTCATATTTCACATGTGTATACCTTATCACAAGACCTTTCCAGTGGTACCATAATTTTTGATCTCGTGACCTTGAACTTGACCTTTGACCTATTTTTTTCAAAATTTTTAAAAACATTAACATTGGCGCTGTCCGGGGGCATCAGTGTTTCACAAACACATCTTGTTAAAATGCTGTGTTATACAAGGACATGCATATATGAACAACTAACAGAGTACTGATTTAGGGACATCACATATTCTTTTCAAATACAACACTTGTGCTACAAGTGCAATAAGTAATTGGTTTGGTTTGCATTAAGGTTTAGTCACTGTCAACACTTCTTAGATCACAAGGACTTGAAATTAAAACACACACAGATTGCAGGTGCTCTTTAGAATTGTCTACATTATGTAACCACAGATCATGAATTTAAGCAGGAATAAGAAAAATAAAGTATTCCCCTGTAAACCCCCTCTTTTCAAGAACACAGATTGCGGGTGCTTCTTAGTATCGTCAAATTGGGGCGGTCTTAAAGGGTACCTATGTATATAACTAGGAATAAGAAATATAAAGTATGCCCCTGTAAATAAAAATAAAAAATGAGTTCCTTTTAGAGCAATGAAAACATTCATAAGAAAGAAGATGGGTCATACTACGTAGTTTCGGCTAATAAAGCCTCATCAGTGACCCTGTAATGATCCGGCAAAGAAAGCCAGAGGAAACATTCTGCAATTTTGCGATTTTCGAATAGGAAGTCGATTCAAAGACTGATATAAATCAAAATGGGGTCCAAATAATTAAAAACCTGTCTAGAATATGAGTCTACACCAATAATTTATTTCTGATTTCTCAGAATATTCACGCTGATCTCAAAGGACCAAAAGTAAAATATATACTGCACTATGGTTGATGTACGGGGAGACGTTTTACGGCCGCCACACGGCACAACACCAGCTGCAGTGATGCAAATAAAAATCAAAAATGAGTTCCTTTTAGAGCAATGAAATTATTCATAAGAAAGAAGATGGGTCATACTACGTAGTTTCGGCTGATAAAGCCTCATCAGTGACCCTGTAATGATCCGGCAAAGAAAGCCAGAGGAATAAATCCCCTCTTTTCTAGCACAGATTGTGAGTGCTCCTTGGAATTGTCTAACTGGGACAGTCGTAAAAATTATCTTCATTCTATGTAGTTAAGCAGTATGTGCCTGTAAACCCCCTCTTTTCAGCACTTACACAGGTTGCAGATGCTCCTAGGAATCGTCTAATTGGGGCGATCTGAAAGAGTACCCAGAGTCTTATGTATTTTAGCAGGAATTAGAAAAATAAAGTATGCCACTGTAAACCCCCATCTTTCAAGCATACACAGATTCCGGTTGCTCCCTAATTTCGTCTTATTGGTGCAGTTTTAATGAGTACCCACAGACTATGTATTTTATGCAGGTATAAGAAAAATAAAGTGTACCCCTATAAACCCCCTCTTTTTATGGATACACAGATTGCGGCTGCTCCTTAAAATCGACTTATTGGGGCGGTCTCAAAGCGTACCCAGTCTATATGTTTAAGCAGGAATAAGAAAAATAAAGTATACCCCTGTTAACCCCCTCTTTTCAACAAGTAATTATTGAACTTGTCAAATGCCAGATTTCTAAATAAATAGCCTGGCTGAGTCCGTTGTGAAAATTAAATAGTTTGAAATACATGTATAATATGTATTTTGGTCTTGCAAATATATATTGTCAAGGCAAGACCAAACAAGTTAAAATTGCATAGGCAGTGGCAGCCCCATTGAGGCTTAAATGTAAAAATACGATTATCTGCTTATCGATCAAAGAGTTGGGAATTTGTAACAATATCTGATATGCTGTCATACTGAAAAGACCTAGCCAATGTATTAAATGGTCAAATGTCGGATTTCTTCATTATAGCCTCGCCAAGACAAATATGTATTGGTATGAAACTGCCTGGAATATTTTCATTTTAAATTTTAGCTTATTGATGCATATCATATCAATTAAATCAAATCAATGACCTTGCTATATTCTTGGTATATGGAAGGATGTGATGTCATAAAGAATCTAAAACAACTTTTTGTCAGCTATGAAAAAAATGAAAAAAGTAATCCCTATAAACTGAGCTTCTGATAGAACCAAGTAGCCTCTGTATTATCAGAGATTTCCATCACAAACAATAACAAATCACCACACTCCAGTTACAGATTAAATGGCCTCACAAATTATCTCCAGCTGTGCTGAGAAACAGGCTACAATTCATTGAAAGTGGAGTAAAATTATACAGTGTACCAGTACTAGTATGTGGCAGGTTTCATCTCTGTGTGGAAGCACCATGCAGCCCAATATATTTCTTCAGGCCGCATTTTTTCGGATTTTGGTTATACAGCCCTTTCAAGATTAATTCACTCATATCGAGTCAACCGTTAATCAGAGGTGGGCTAAATCCGGAGAACCCGGAGAAAAACCACCTGACCATCTGTTGTCTGGCGTCTCACAAATGACCCGAGCCAGCTAGAAACCACAGCGGTGAGAGATCTAATAATTAAGAGTCAGCGCTGTTATCCACTAGGCCACAGATCGGCCCCCGCCCATTGGGGCTTGAAGAAATAAATGGGCTGCATGATGCTTCCACGCAGAGCTGAATCCGACCGCACATGAGTACTGGTAAACCGCTTAGAGGATCTAAGCCTGCCCAGGCAAAGCGGTGCGAGTCGAACCGTCCATGCTTATAAACTCTATTGGTTTCAGTGGGCGGCAGGGCTTGAGATGTCATTTCATCTCAATGTCGGGTAAAATCCCACAGACTTGGAAGCAATCTCTCCAAAATGACCTTTTTAGTGTTGACGGAGACGTTAAACATCAAATCAAACAAACAAATCCAATAGGTCACGGAGGCCCGTTTCAAGCCACAATGGGCGGAGGTGGGAGGCAGCGGTGGACAAACTATGTGAAACTAGTGGCACCCTTACATGATTTTACCTGTCTTGGTAAAGCTTTGAGATACTATATATTATAAAGACATCATGACCCATGTGACCAGCAAATTATAACTCAGTTAAGCTGCAGGGCAGGCTATAGACTGGTATCAGTTCATTAATTTTTTTATTAATGGTTGTTTGTCTGGTACAAACGAACTATACAATGGAATTCTGCTTAATATTAATATAGACCAGCTAAAATAAAGACTAAGTCTGATTTGAAAAATACATTGCAGAAATTACAATTATCGTTGTATTTTCTAAACCAAGTAACCACATTTGGGACTGTTCAAATGTGGTCTTTAAAAGACCACTTCTGAAAGCATTAAAGATGGTCTCATTAAAGGAATTTTACAACACTAAACAATTCATGTATTTTTATAAGCAAATAGTGACGCCCCTGTCCAGGCGCACATTTTTTGTGGTATTTGATACGGGTCTACACTACTAGAGGGTCGCTTGTCTCTAAAGAGGTCCAGAATCCGGACTTAGACTGTTTTGTTTTGTCCTTTAATTCCTGTAGTCCAAGCAAACAGTGAAGATCCTGTACAAACGCCGTATTCTGTGATGTCTGATCGGAGTCTACACAGTAAGTGTTCCATTTTGGAACCCTGGCAGCGGATCGGGGTCTACACTGTCCGTATCCAATTTTGGAACCGCAGACATGTGACCTCTGATCTGAATCTACAATGTCAGTTTTCCATTTTGGAACTTGAGACATGTGGTTTCAGAACGGGGTCTCCACTGTTTGTCTGACATTGTGTTATCCTGGAACCATAGGCATGTGCCACCTGATCTGGATCTTCACTGTTTGTAAATGTTCGATTTTGGAATCCTACACATGCGGCTTCTGATCTGGGTCTACACTGTTTACGTGGCCTCTGATCTGGGTCTACACTGTCAGTATCCCATTCTGGAACCCTAGACATGTGGCATCTGATCTGGGTATACACTGTCAATACTCCATTTTGGAACCTTAGACATGTGGCGTTTGATCTAGGTCGTTACTGTTTGTCAGTATCCCATTTTTTAAACCTAGACACGTGGCCTCTGATCTGTATCTACACTGTCAGTATCCCATTTTCGAACCCTAGACATATTGCCTCTGATATGAGTCGTCACTGTTAGTATCCCATTTTGGAACTCTAGACGTGGCCTCTGATCTGGGTCTTAACTGTTTGTCAGTACCCACTTTTGGAACCATAGACACGTGGCCTCTGAACTGGGTCTTAACTGTTTGTAAGTATCCCATTTTAGAACCATAGACATGTGGCCTCTGATATGGGTCCAAAGTGTTTGTCAGTATCCCACTTTTGAACCTCATGTGGCCTCTGATTTGGGTCTGAACTGTTTGTCAGTGTCCCATTTCAAAACCCTAGACATGTGGCTTCTGATCCGGGTCTTCACTGTTTGTCAGTATTCAATTATAAAACTCCTTGGACCTCTGATCTTGGTTGTTTTTGTTTGTCAGTATCCCATTTTGGAACCCGAGACACGTAGTCTCTGATCCGGGTCTTCACTGATTGTCAGTGTACTATTTTCGAGCCCTAGACACGTAGTCTCTGATCCGGGTCTTCACTGATTGTCAGTATTCTATTTTCGAGCCCTAGACATGTGGCCTCTGATCTAGGTCTTCACTGATTCTCAGTATCCTATTTTCGAGCCCTAGACACGTAGTCTCTGATCCGGGTCTTCACTGATTGTCAGTATCCTATTTTCGAGCCCGAGACACGTAGTCTCTGATCCGAGTCTTCACTGATTGTCAGTGTCCTATTTTCGAGCCCTAGACACATGGTCTCTGCTCTGGGTCTTCACTGATTGTCAGTATCCTATTTTCGAGCCCTAGACTCGTTGCCTCTGATCTGGGTCTTCACTGATTGTCAGTATTCTATTTTCGAGCCCTAGACATGTGGCCTCTGATCTAGGTCTTCACTGATTGTCAGTATCCTATTTTCGAGCCCTAGACATGTGGCCTCTGATCTGGGTCTTCATTGATTGTAAGCATCCTATTTTCGAGCCCTAGACACATGGCCCCTGATCTGGGTCTTCACTGATTGTCAGTATCTCATTTTGGAGCCTTAGACACCTGGCCTCTGACCTGAGTCTTCACTGATTGACAGAATCCCATTTTTGAATTCTAGACATGTGGCCTCTAATCAGGGTCTTCACTGCTTGTTAGTATCCTATTTTGGAGCCATAGACATATGACCCCTGACCTGGGTCCTCACTGATTGTCAAAATCCCATTTTGGAACCCTAGACATATGGCCTCTGATCTGGGTCATCTTTGTATGTCAGCATCCCATTTTGGAAAGCAAGACAGGTGGCCTCTGATCTAGGTCTTCCCTGTTTGTCAGTATATCATTTTGGAACCCAAAACACGTGGCCTCAGAACTTGGTAATTTACTGTTTGTCAGAATCCCATATTGGATCCTAGACATATGACCTCTGATCTGGGTCGTCTTTGTCAGCATTCCGAACCCTAGACATGTGGCCTCTGATCTGGATCTTACTTTTTGGCATGATCCCATTTCGGAACCAAAGACATGTGGCCTCTGATCAGGTTCTTCACTGTTTGTCATGATCCCATTTTAAATCCCTGGATATTTTGCGTCTGATCTGGATCTTCACTGTTTCCAGTATCCCACTTTTAAACCCTTGACATGTTGACTCTGATCTGTGTTTTCACTGTTTGTCAGTATCTTACTCTGAAACCCTAGACATGTAGCGTCTGATCTGGGTTTTCACTGTTTGTTAGTGTCCCATATTGAAGTAAATCTGCACTGACCCCTGCCCCACCACTAAAGGCTCGGTTCAGCCTGCACATCTGCACAGTCTGTTCCGAGTTTTTGCTGATCACATAGGTCTTTTTGGAGCTTAGGCATCTTCTGGCTCAATTAAAAATAATGAATCCTGTCTTTTTCGATGTCGAAATCCAGATTTTGCTGGTTGCAACTCAAATCAAGCACAGGAAAACAAACACGGTAATTATAATCTTGACAGGGGCCCATGGGGGCAATTCTCTTAAACAGTTCCTACAACCAGACAACAAACAAAGTTGAAAGGTCAAAAACTGACCCTGTTTCACCTATGTCCTGAGTTAAACCCATTTTCATTCGAGCCCAAAAATTCGAGCCCAAGCCCAGCCCATGAGCCCAGCCCAGGTTTTACAGGTAACCGTTGCGCACTTACAAAAATTGAACCATTTTGTTTTAATTATCATTTGCAGGGTTTGACCATTCCATAGCCATTAGCCTTTTTTCTACTAATACCAATGATTTTGATTGTTTGACAACCCCGTCAACATTGTATAGGTCATTTTGGAGAAGTTGCTTCCAATTCTTTACCCGACATAAACCCATTAGGTACTAGTGTGTTCATTTAAGAAATGCATTTTATTTTTCTGCTGTTCATGAAAGTATGACAGCCCCCACCCATCGGCTCTTGAAGAAATAAATGGGCTGCATGATGCTTCCACACAGAGCTGACACAGACCCGCACACGAGTACTGGTAAAGCGCTTAGAGGATCTAAGCCTGCCCAGGCAAAGCGGTGCGAGTCGGCCCGTCCATGCTTATAAACCCTATTGGTTTCATTGGGTGGCAGGGCTTGAAATGTCATTTCATCTTAATGTCAGGTAAAAGTCCCACACAATTGGAAGCAACGTCTCCAAAATGACCTTTACAGTGTTGACGGGGACGTTAAACCGCAAATCAAACAAAAACATATCATGAAAGTATGAAAGCAGCGGATCGCCTGCAAAGTAACTTAACCCCGAATGGGTTCATATAAACGTTGTTAGCGCTACGCTGTCATTCATACTTTCATGAACGGCAGAAAAATTAAGTTTCTTTCTTAAAACATTGTTTTTCTTATATCTGCAAAAAAAAAAAAAAACAGATTGTACTAACCGTCGAGGCGGTTCTATCGAGCCCCCGTAATCTATGTTTCGGGAAAAAATAAGAAAAATATCACAATTTTTCATCTTATAATTTCCATTTTTGGCCAAGAAAATGAAAATGTATTTTTATAGGAGTGTTTTCATAATGAACGTCGCCAACGCACAATCAGATCGTGGAGAACCATGTATATCATGAACTATATTGTTTTCTATTTGTTTTTGTTTGTTCGAATCGGGGTTTAACTACACAGTCAACACTGTTAAGGTCATTTTGAAGACGTTGCTTCCAATTTTGTGGGACTTTTACTAAAATGAAATGACATCTCAAGCCCTGCCGCCCGATGAAACCAGAAGGCTTATATGAATTGGACGATCTGACTCACACGGCTTTGCCTGGGCAGGCTTAGTCCTTCTAAGCAGTTTATCAGTTCTCGTGTGTGGTCAGAATCAGCTCTGCGTGGAAGCATCATGCAGCCCAAACTATTTCTGAAAGCCCCGATGGCCGGGGGCGAATATTGTTTTCTATAGGTTTACATTTGGTTTTACACTGGAAATGTTAATATCACACAAAAAAAAAAACAGGCCTTTTCTAAAATATTAAATTTTTCACCACCCAAATATGAAAATTTTCAGATGAAACATGAAACATATTTTTCTTATTTCTGCTATAAACATAGATTTTGGGTACTTGTTAGAACCACATTGACAGGGCGATTCCAACAAGTACCAACAATCAATGTTTTTGAGCAAACAGATTTGGGTGCTTGTAAAAACGGCATCGATGAGGCGGTTCTTACAAGAACCAACAATTTATGTTTTTGAGAAGAAAAAAGTAAATTTATATAAACCCTTGTAAACCCCAGTTCTACTATATAAAAGTGTGGTTGCAGGTGGTCAAAATTATATAGGCATGTTTTCGTGATGCCACACTCTATTCCAACACCGTCCCGATTACAGCATGGGTTTCCGCGATTTTTTATCATGGATATGGTTTCGTATAAAAAACGATAAATATGCTCAAACTTTCTGTGAAAATACCTATCCACCTTCCAAATTGATTCTCGGAAACAAAAACATTGTATTTTAGGACCTAAATGCTGCTAGGGACTGCGTTTTTAGGGACGGAGTGGAATGGGGGCCGAGTTTGCTAGGGGCCGAGTTTGTCAGGGGCCGGGTTTGTCAGGGGCCGAGTTTGTTAGGGGCCGAGATGTCCATAAATCCTTGACAGCTTTAACTAGACAGATCGTTGGACATTTTTTTTTAAATTGCACAATTGTAGGTGGGTGGGTGGGTGAGCGGGCAGGCAGGCAGATAGATAGTTCTGTCTGTATGTAATAGCTATACTTGGACAGCAAATAAAACGAAAAGTTACGTAAAAACTTATTTTGTTTGTTTTTGCTTGGTTTGAGGTTTAAAGGTGCATTACTGAGCTACCGGGTCTCAATTTTTTTTTCTGGTTTTTATCTTCAATTCATACTCCTTTGTCATGTGTACACTTTTGGAACCAAATACAGCTTCAGAACTTTGTGAAAAAAGTCGTTTTCATTCGTGTTTACCCTTCGCTCTGAACATGTGTTCGGAATTTCTGTTCTAAAAATTAATCTGTCACTATACACATACATGGCGACAGTATCGTCTCTGAGTGTCGTTACTTATGGCATGGTATTCAGTGTCATATTTTTTTCCGATTCAGGCATGGCCTAAGCAAACAAGGCCAAAAATGAACGTCGCATAACGTCATATACGGGGATTCTATTTTTGTCACGAACTAAAAATAGATCTAACTAGTGTTCAAAACCTAGTAAGGGAATCCCACTCAAACTCGTTTACCTGTCATCATAATTGTTCACATTTTTGCATAAAATGCATTCATTTGTATTGTTTTAAAAAAAAATACCGGCAATATGTATTTTATTTTTGGAAGCATTTTTTACCGATAGCTCAATAATGCACCTTCAACACTGTAAAGGTCATTTTGGAGACATTGCTTCAAATTTTGTGTGACTTTTACCCGACACTTAGATGAAATGACATCTCAAGCCCTGTCGCCCAATGAAACCAATAGGGTTTATAAGCATGGACGGGCCAACTTGCACAGCAGTTCCTGGACAGGCTTAGATCCTCTAAGCAGTTTACCAGTACTAGTGTGCAGATGGTTTCAGCCCTGCGTGGAAGCATCATGCAGCCCATCAATTTCTTCAAGACCCGATGGGCTGGGGTGAAAACTTATTTTGTAAGTTAGCTTTTGAGAATAACAGTATCTCAAGCCATTGACATGGGTCATTCACAAAGAGATTTTCCTCAATTAAAAATGGATCCAGGATAAATGATTTTCAGTTATAAAATCAAAATATCATTCTTGCTTCTTGTGGCATTATTTCAATGTAAACAGGTATATTTTCTCTCAAAATGTCTGAATATTATTAGCATTTTAAGTTCTGCCAATACATTTGAATAGCGATGGCAGTTTCAATTGACGGCCAGTGCTTTGTGCATGCACAAGGGCGAATCCGCCCCCAAAGTATTTCCTCTCCTAGTCGTTTCGCCCCCAAGACGTTTCCTCCATGGTCGTTTCACCCACTTCTCAATGTAATACTAATTTTCACTTTTATTAGCGGTGATAAGAGGCAAATATTTAAGTAGCATCATCGCCCTGTCACGTCAGCCTAAGGATAACTTATCCTTAATTACCGGGCCTTAAAATTGGCCACTCGGGAAGATGTGACTAGGACTTATTCGGCCCCCGCCCATCGGGGCTTGAAGAAATAGATGGGCTGCATGATGCTTCCATGCAGAGCTGAAACTGACCCGCATACGAGTACTGGTAAACCGCTAAGAGGATCTAAGCCTGCCAAGGCAAAGCGGTGCGAGTCGGCCCGTCCATGCTTATAAACCCTATTAGTTTCATTGGGCGGCAGGGCTTGAGATGTCTTTAATCTCAATGTCGGGTAAAAGTCCCACAAAATTGGAAGCAACATCTCCAAAATGACCTTTACAGTGTTGACAGGGATGTAAAACCTCAAATCAAACAAACAAAACTTGAACTTATTACACTTAAATTATTGAGGCTTTTTTCTTCAAAATTTTTGTGTAACCATTTACCTTCCATCTATTTTTTTTTTTTTTTTTATTTAATTTTTTTTCTTAATTCTTTTTATTATTTTTTTCTTAATTCTAATTTTTTCAATCTTTTGTATTTTTTGTTTTATTATCTTTTTTTACATTTTGCTTTATCTTTTCTTTTTTTCTTTCTTTCTTTCATTCATTTCTCTTTTTTTTCCCCCATTAGTTTTACTTTTATTACATACTTCATCATGACTGTTCACCTTAAGCGATAAATAAAGATGTTTAAAATTTGTAAAGAGCGCGTGCTGTCACACTTCACACCTCATCATTAATCGCATTAATTGCGTGATTAATGTGTAAAATCAAATAAACAATGTGATTAACGGTATTGATCAAAACAGGTAATACTTATCATAATTCCTAATTAACATTTTCATTCAAAGAACATGTTCTTTTCTCTCTCTCTCAAATATAGGAAAATAGTTTGGGGCGAAACAACTAGGGTTTGGGGGTGAAACGACAAGGGTTAGGGGCGAAACGACTTTGGACCAAAAAGGGTGGCGAAATGACTATGGGCAAAATGACTGGGGGGGGGGGGACGTCTTGGGGGCAAAATGTCTTGTTACCCGCAAGAACTACGTCATAAACGAGGAATTCCTAAAACCTCTTATTTCCATTGCACAACAGCCAATGGTAAGAAAGAATATTTATAATAATTGGCTGAAGTATGAACTGGACGATACACAATGGGGTGACGTAGGCTTTGCCGGGTCGGTGTCCAGGCCTGCTCGAAATATGGTGGAATTTAGATGCCAAACATGCCACGAGTTCAGAATCAGAATTGTTACTGGTGACACGTCAAATGACATTCATACATCAGGACCTGTGATGTGGGAAGTTAGTCCCTAGCTCTAACCAAAGAGGTAAATTTAGCTACACAATCATCAGCACCTTCAGCTGTCGAAATAATCGAATCGGGAAGGGCATTCCAATCTCTAATGGTTCTGGGGAAGAACGACTCTTTATAAATGTCAGTTCTTGCGCTAAGGGTCTGAAACGCCAACGAATGGTGATTTCTACAGTGTCTAGCTGCGGGAACAAGGTCATCTGTTGGAATGCTGGCAGCACCCTTTAGACCTTTGTATAAAAGGATTAGCCTACTGTCTTTTCTCCTTTTCTTGAGAGACTCCCATTTTAATTTTCCAAGTATTCCAGTCATGCTCCCAGTTTCAAAGCAGTACTTAATTGCCTGTTACAAATCTAGCAGCTCTATTCTGAACTTTCTCAATTTCATCGTTAAGGACCACTCCACTGGGGTCCCAGATACAACTACCATATTCCAAGATTGGGCGAACAAGACCTCTATATGCTGCCTCTTTTACATCCTGAGGGCACTGATGAAGATTTCGCCTCAGGAAACCAAGCGTTCTATTTGCCTTAGTACACATGTTGCTAATATGAGTATTCCATCTCAAGTTGTGTGAGATTGTCACTCCAAGGTATTTAATGGAGTCCACATTCTCGAGGACCGTTCCCTCTAAGGTGTAAGAAGCCTCAACTTTATTAGATCTCTTCCTAGTTATCTGCATAATATTGCATTATTGCATTTAACTGGCTGAAATCTCATGCCCCATTTACGTGCCCAACATCCTAATCTATCTATGTCAGCCTGAAGTTTCAATGAGTCATCTGAATCTCTAATTTCCCGGTAACAAACACAGTCATCTGCGAACAGTCTTATTTCTGAGTCAATGTCAGTGGAAATATCATTGATGTACAAGGAGAACAAAAGTGGACCAAGAACGGTCCCTTACGGGACTCCAGACAAAACTGGAGCCCACTCCGAAGATTCACCATTAACAACAACCCGCTGTTTTCTGTAGCAAAGAAAGGAATCTATCCATCTGAGGGTCTTTCCCCCAATTCCATAACCAAATAACTTAGATTTAAGTAGTTCATGAGGAGGGGTGTCAAAAGCCTTCTCGAAGTCCAGAATAAATGTGTCCACCTGCCCCCCTTTGTCCAAGATTTTTGCCCATTCATTAATAACTGTGCTTAGCTGAGTTTCACAACTGTGCCTTTTCCTAAATGCATGTTGTCTGTCTGACAAAAGTTTATGTTCGTCCAAGTGGGCCATGATGTTCGAGCAGACTATATGTTCCAGTAATTTACACAGAACACAAGTCAGAGACACAGGGCGATAATTACGGGCAAGAGCCCTATCTCCTTTTTTAAAGAGTGGACAGATGTTTGCTTAGAGCCATTCTTTGGGGATTTCACCCGTATCAAGAGACTGTTGAAACAAGTGTGCAAAAACTGGACCCAACTCATTTGCTAGTTCCTTCAGGACTCTAGGATAAGCTCATCAGGTCCTAAGGCCTTACTGGGGTTTAAGCCTTGAAGTAATTTGATCACTCCTGCAGCTGTCACAACAATATTATTCATGAATGGGGCCGATCTTCCAGTCAATGGAACCTCCGTGAACTCAGTTTTATTAAACGCATCATTGAATTGACCAACTAGTTCCTCTGCCCTTTCAGAGTCTGATTCAGCAACCCCGTCCCCTCCCCTTTTATTAAGGGGCGGGATACCTTGCCTGTCTTTCTTCTGGCTATTAATATATCTGTAGAAGTCTCTGGGATTTGCCTTTACATCACCTACCAAGTTATTCACATACAAATCATGCTGATTTTTTATATCAAAGTAGAAGTAAAACAAAGATCAGGAATTGATACAATTAACTTACTCCACCCATAAAAGACACCAAAGGGAAAGAAATACAAACATTAAGCGACCAGACCATAATGGAAACCTAAACAAAGGAAGGCCATAAGGACAGTTACTTTCCCACAAAATGGCCATATGGCCATCCAAAACCAAAAGACACAAGTGATACACACAGTAAGTAACAAACAACAACATAAATAAATCGCCACAGAAGAGCCGCCTTGGAACGGTCAGTGGAAGATTTCCACTGGGGGGCTTAAATCGATTTTACGTGGCCACAATCCTCGCCCTTACTTCCGTCGCGATTTAGACAAATAATTTGTTCAGTCCGCATGAAGGCTTCCTAACTCTTCAGTGCAACATCTCCGTGAACACAAAAATCAAAGAACCACAGAGGTGAGACAACGGTGAGGACTCGACAGCAAGAAACCACTGAAATGCTGGAGCAAAAGAAAACCAACAGTTAGACTCCGATGAGCCCGACCAGAGACAGAGCATCAGGCACCAACCGACATTATCTCTCTAATTTTCAATAAGCCTTTACGTTGGAGCCGTCATAGAATCTGAGGCCTGACCCACCGGCGTGCAATTAAAGAGGGAAGCAAAGTTGCCAACCGTGATTGGGTTAACTACCATGCATGCAGTCTGTCGTATAATATCCATGTTGTACCCAATCTTTTTATATCGAAGAATGATTTTACGAAATTGGGTGCTGAAGTCATTGCGGTTATATATTTTTCTGAATTTATATGCCAAGTCACCATAAAATTCGGGTTCCGATAGACCTTGTTGCAGAAGAGATAGACTCCGATGAGCCCGACCAGAGACAGAGCATCAGGCACCAACCAATTTTGAAAAGGCTTTGCGTAGTTTATGGTACCGATAACCCTGATTAAGGAGTTTAGCCGTTAATAATTTATTACGAGTGTTGAAGTCAGTTACATGACTACACACTCTAGCAAATCGAATTAATTGCGAAATATAAACGCCATAGGATGGCGCACGAGGAACATCACCATCCAAAAAAGGAAAATTTACAATCTCAAAATCAAAGTCATCGCGTTTATCATAAATTTTGCACGAAACAAATCCATCTACAATAGACAGATGTAAATCCAAAAACGGGGCCTCGGTATCAGAAGAATTTGCTTTATTTAACTGAAGTTCTAGGGGGTAAATCTGACTGATCAAACCATCAAAATAGGTATTATCAATATTTAATAAATCATCTAAATATCTAGAAGTAGAGCTAAATGCTTCAATAATTTCAGATTGGTTATCAACGGAAAGCGACAAAATGAAGTCTCTTTCATAACAATACAAGAACAGATCAGCCACAAGAGGTGCGCAATTAGTACCCATCGGAATACCCACAATTTGTCTAAATAACTTAGTACCGAATCTAATATAAATATTGTCAAGTAGAAAGGTGAGGGCATCACACACTTTCTGACATGACCAAAGTGTATAATTCTTATGCTCTTTAGAAGTGAAAAATGCATTTCTGACATTACATGCAAGATAGAGAGAATCTTCTCTGTGAAAAGTCCATTCAATTAAATCATTAAGCTTTTCTTTTATAAGATTATGAGGAAGTGTAGTGTAAAGAGTGGAAAAATCGTAGGTAGACAGACTAGAAGCACGAAAATGTCTAGATTTCAATTTATTTAAAACCTCATTCGAATTTTTTATAGACCAAAACAGATTTCTTCCTGATCTTTCAAAGACTTTATCACAATATTTAATTACATGCGTTTTAATAGCAGTAAGACAGGAAGTTAATAATTTAGAAATTTCAGTGGTAGTGCAAGAGCTAGAATTTGCAATAAACCGTGCTTTGTAAGGTTTTTTATGAAGTTTTGGTAACCAGTATAGCGTAGGAAGCTTGTCTTGGCCTTCATTAACACACACAGCAAACTTGGTGGCTGAAAGACAAACATGTTTATCTACTATAGCTCTCTCTTCAGCTAAAGGCTGAAGTTCATAGGCCATAGTACCACCAAGCTCCTGCTTAAGCGTGTTAACATAGTGGAGCCGTCACACAACGACGACGTTGTTAGCGGCCTTGTCTGCAGGGGCCAAAACAAACTTCTTATGAAATTCTTGAATACCTAGTTTAAGATGACGTAAAGACGTCTTGGGCTTAGGAGGTAATAAGTTAGTATTTTGATTTCACGTCTCAAGTTTTCAAATTTTGTCCGGAGTTCACCACTTCCCGTCTTTTTTGCCTTTGCATGAATCTTATTCCTTCTGCGAATTTTCCTTCTTATCTCTGGAATGATCCAGGGAATAGAAGATACAGTCCTACTAGTTTTTGAGGGGATATGATTTTTGGCCGAAGTATGAATGAAAGAAGTTATCAAATCAAAATTCTCCTGTACAGACCGAGCATCTGAATGACCATTTAAGTAATTCTCCCCTGCAAATCTGAGTGCATCCTTCCTCATAGTTTCATAGTCACCTTTATGATATGAGTACACCTTCCTCCGAGGTTTCTTTATTAGTGGGATGTGAATTTTTAAATATCCGGAGACAACATCGTGGTCACTTAGTTTATCTGGGGAATGAATGTCTTCGAATTGTCCTGGCAAAGTCGTAAGGATCAGATCCAATGTGTTCTTATCACGAGTTGGGAAGTTAACAATTTGTTCAAGACCATGATCGTTCATAATGTCAATTAATATTTGTCCTTCCGACTGACTCAGCATTGTGCCTTGTTTGCTGAGCCTGTCGGGCCAAGCAATGTCTCTGAAGTTGAGGTCACCTAGAACATGTACAGCCGGGAGTTTTTTACCCTTATGCTGCAATTTAATGCAATCTATCTATCTATCTATCTTCTTATACTGAGTCGGTCATATCTGGCCATTACCTCAGTTGATTGGGTGGCTAAATTTAGAATTTAGCTGAAAAAAAAAAAGAAAAAAAAGAGAGGCACTGGATGCGTCCTTAAAACTATTTACAATCTGCATAACAGAGGTATCCTAAAACGCATACCTCTGAGACCCAATCTTACACTGTGCGGGCTTTGAACTCTTCTGCGGACTTGGCATTCACCGCAGAGGAGGGAAGACTATTCCATTGGGGAATAGTTCTAGGAAAAAACGAGTTCTTCAGGGCATCACTATAGGACTGGTATCTACGATATTGTGAGTCGTTTACTTTTGATGCCCTTGTTTGGGTCGACAGTGTTACAGGGGTCAAGTACCTATCTTTATCAATAGACACTGAATCAGAGTGTATCTTGTAGAAGAAGGTTAAAGAGGACTGCTCACGACGGGCCTCCAGGGACGGCCACTCTAGCTCATTAAGCATGTCACCGACGCTACTTCTATTTCGCCATCGCCTACAGGTCCATCGAGCAGCTGTCCTCTGCACCTTCTCCACCTGCTGAGTCTGAGTTTTAACATAGGGGTGCCAAATGGGTGATGCATATTCGAGTTGAGGGCGAACCAATGTTTTATATGCAACATCCTTTGTCTGCCTAGGTGCAAAAGCCAAGTTCCGTCTAAGGAATCCCAAAGTCCTAGTTGCTTTAGATGTAATCTCTGAGATATGTTGACCCCAATCAAGATCGTCAGTGATGGTGATACCAAGATATTTGGCGGATTGAACATGCTCCAAAACTTGCTGGTGAAGAGTATAGTCAAACTTCGGTGCGTAAATTTACCGGAAAGGACCAGAAAGGACCTGATTACCGGAAAGGACCCATAATTTTCTATTTTTTCCTATTTTCTTTATCTTTTTTATTCCTTGCTAGTTAATTCTTAAATAAATATTAAATAGCTATAACTACTAAAGTGTTTGATAACCTTTTGGTGAAAAAAAAGACTTACACATCGTTACATTGCATTATGCCCATGATGATGCAGTCAATTTTCTTTTCTTTTTTCCTATTCCTTAATTTGTCTTACTGTTATAACCTAATAATGTTTAATGTTTCTGTTTTTCTTTTGAATGGAATAGAATCTTAGCAATGTCGTATCAATGTCAATGCTACGTCGTGATGTAATGATGTTACATCGAAGTTGCTACGACGTCGTTAAATTAAAGAAAAGGAAAGTAAAAAAGAAAGCTGGTGCGCACGCCGTTCCTCGACGAATAGGGTAGTAGCGGTTAGTTTTCTTTTCTTTTTCTTCATTTCTTGCATAAAAAAATTCCGGATTTTGTATCTTCACCGGCCAATGTATTTCCAATAAGAATACGTCGTATCAATGTCTGTGTAAAGCCCTGGCGTTACATTGACGTTGATGGGACGTTTCTTAGACGTCGTGAATGGAGGAAAAAAACGGCGTGCACTCCGTATTTCAATGTTGAGAGGCCCGCACAGGGTCAGGCCTGAAAAGAAGAATAAGGAAGTTACATTGTGCATACTGTTATATACATGTAAATACATATGAGCCGGCACATGAACAAATCTACAATCAGATGAAAAAACCCTACAATAACACCAGTGCGACGAGTAAAGACTCGTTGATCGTATTCTATAATAGGTACATGCTATCAGTGAATACTCTGATCAGACTGCGCGAATGCGCAGGCTGATCTGAGTCTTTGTTGGCCGCTCAATCCTTTTCGTGGATTTTTTTTCATGCACTGGCTTGTATATAATAATTTCTGTTGTTCATTAAAAATGAATAATGAATATGTGTTCCTATTTACTTATTGTCTTACGAAATGTGCGCCGTCGCCCTCCGAAGATTGAAGATATAGATTTACTGCATATTATGCAGACGCAAAGCTGCAAAACCACAAATGAGTACTGGTCAGCCAAGTCAACACTTAAAAGGTCATTTTAAAAAACTGAATACATGATCAAAATGACTTAAGTTTGACACACTAAGAGCGCCCCCACCCACCGGGAATTGAAAAAAATATAAGGACTGCATGATGTTCTAACGCAGAGCAGAGTTACAAGGACATGAAAACTGGTAAGCCCAGTCAACATTATTAAGGTCATTGAAAACTGAAAACATGTTACAAATGATGACATAAATGTGCCCCCGCCCCAGGGCTTGATTAAATATTGGAACTGCATGAAGTTCTTACACAGAGCTCAGGCTAAAACATACATTAGTACCGGTAAGCCCAGTCAACACTGTAAAGGTCATGTCGCAGCCAGTCAGTCTTGCGATCCACTTTTCTGGTGCTGGGTTATATAGTAAATTCTTTCGACAGAAACTGAAAGCTGCCCTTTCATGACTGGGTGGAACGAAGGGAATGGCTGGTTATTGAAATAATTACTCAGAGTTTAACAGCCCATTCAACAATATTACGGTCATGTCAACCAATTCAGTTGACCTATCCACACCTTTCCAGGGCCTGTGTATGCGTATGTGGTTATGTAGTGTAAAGTCTGTCGCCAGAAGCTGACAGCTGCACTTCTTGGCCTAAATTAAAACAGTAAATAATATCTCATGGTCAAACTAGCAAATAGGTATAGATACAGAATATGTACAGACCTTCTGCAATCAAATCCGTTCCACATTAGACTGAGGCAGGCACTGGGCACTCTGATTTCAAAAATCAACTTTTTTATGAAAAAAAAAACATCAAAAAAACATGTAGTATGTGGTTAACGATGAAAGCAGTGTAGTTAGGGTGCATACAATAAAAAATATCATGAAATAGGGAGGAAACTGGGTAGAAACAGGTCCTTTCTGGTCCTTTCCGGTAATCAGGTCCTTTCTGGTAAATTTACGCACCCGTCAAACTTAATTTGCTTGTCCGGAGGGTGTCGTGACACTCTCATTGAGTGACATTTGGCCACATTGAACTTCATTTGCCAATCGGCCTCCCAATGTGCAAGTTGATCCAGGTCATCTTGTAAAATAAGACAGTCAGAAGGAGAATATATGTTCCTATACAGGACACAATCATCAGCAAACAAACGGACCGATGACCTGATATTATCGGGGAGATCATTAATGAAAACCAAGAAAAGGACCGGTCCAAGGACGGAACCTTGGGGGACTCCAGATAAAACAGGGACTGGATCAGACGCTTGGCCATCAAGTACAACTTGTTGTGAGCGCCCAGAGAGCCATGAGCTAATCCACCTATGCGTGGATCCTCTTATCCCATAGTACTCCAGTTTATGTGGTTGTGGGACAACTCGGCACATAGCAAACTCGGCACATGACAAACTCGGCACATGACAAACTCGGCCTATACAAACTCGGCACATAATTAGCTGTTTGGGTCAATTATCTATTGTTCACTTGGTAATGATAATTGCATAACCAAACAAATAATCAAATTAAAGTTACCTGTGAAATAGGGACCAACTAAATAGGGACCAAACATCAATATTTAATGGAGTAGATCTTTATTAAAAAAACAAAATATGAAGATTTTTTTTACAATAAAATTTCAACTATTTAAGTTTCAAATATTTAAGTTGTTTCTTAAATTTACCAGCGAATAAATCTTAAAAAAAAAAACAACAAAAAAAAAAACAAGACATAGGTTGTGGGTACTCGTTAGAACCGCCTCAATGAGGTGGTTCTAACAAGCACCCATAACCTATTTTTACTGAAAAAAAGGAAAAAATATCGTTTGACAAGACGCCCATCAACTCGGCTGGGCAATCTCTTGTTTGACAATACGCCCATCAACTCGGCTGGGCAATCATGGGTGGCAATGAGTCCCAAATATCATATTCACAGCTTTAGTCATCGCCTGATTAATCTGATAATTAGTGTAGCAATTAAGTCATATCCAGAGCTTATTGATCGATTTAAATGATTTTTTTTTCAAAATGCAATAAAAAAAAACAAAAAAAAAACTAGAAACTTTTTTTTTTATTTAATAAGCATACATATAATTATTATAAAACAATAATAATAAAACAGGCAAATAAAGTATTACTGTACAGCTTAATAACCATTATATCTATTGTGGGCCGAGTTTGCTATGTGCCGAGTTTGTAGGGGCCGAGTTGGTTATGTGCCGAGTTGGCTATGTGCCGAGTTTGCTATGTGCCGAGTTGTCCCGACACCGTTTATGTAATAGCCTTCTGTGAGGTACCTTGTCAAAGGCCTTAGCAAAGTCCATGACGATCAAGTCAGTCTGTTTGTGGCCATGATTTATGGCCCCATCCAGATTGCTCACAATGTCATGGTAAAATTGAACAAGCTGCGTTTCGCAAGACCTTTGACTCCGGAAACCATGTTGGTCTTTAAACAACTGGAAGTTTTCGATTGTACCATTTGGTGGTCGATACCAACTTGCTACGAAGTGGGAAGTTTTATTTGCAAAAACCTTAACCCAGACCGATTCGGTGTCATTTTCAAGTTCCATGAATGGCATGTGAGGATGTCTCTATGAATGAGCAACATCACCCCACCGCCATTAGAGTTCCTATCTTTTCATTAGAGTTACCAGACTCCTAAAGCAGCTTCAGAAGTGGCAGTAACCACTACATTACCATCAAAGCATGCTTTTTTGTAACTTACAGCTAGAAATTTATCAAGAAGAAATCTAAGCCCTCTAACTCTGGCATAGTAACCAATATTTATTTCTGGAGCATGCGACTGTCTTCCCTTTGGAACAAACAGCGAAATGTAAGGGTCTTTCCAGTAGCCTCTCTCCACAGCAAATCTTTTACACTGTGCTGCATCGTCATTTGTAGCTATAACACCGCCGTCTTGTGCCATTTAGAAAGCTTTAAACTGTCAGATCACATAGTAATTCGGAAAGACACTTAGGACAAAAATGTCCTTCTTTCGGTTTGCACTGTGAGCTAGCGAACAATAATCAGTCTGTCGAGCAATTAGAACACATATTCACAACATCGTTTGAAATTGTACGAAACGGCAAACATCCAGCGGCACCATAAATCCAGAGTATGTATGCTGTTATGCACGACACAAGAAGAAGAAGAAGAAGAAGAAGAACCCACTCAATCACACCACACACACACTCACTAACTAACTCGCTCACTAACTCACTCACTCACTGACTCACATGCTCGCTCACTCACCCAACTCAAACACCACCCACTCACTCAATCACTCACCAAGCTACTCACTATATTACTCCATTGCTCACCCACTCTCAATCACTCATTCCATTACACACTGACTCATTCATTCATATAATCAATTAATCAATCAATCAATCAGTCAGTCAGTCATGATGTACTCAGTGACGCATTCACTTTCTCAAACACTCATTGGCATTGAACTATTCACTCACTGACACACATCTGATTCTCGACTACTAATACTCACTGAATACTAATTTACTGACTTACTCAATGATTGACTCAGTCGGAATCTCGCTGACTGACTGGATCACTTATAGCTTGATTGAGACTGACTGGATCAAACCGCTCGATCAGGCTCATTTCATGTAACCCACTCACTCAGTCTGCCCGCCCGCCTACCTGCCCCTACACTCCCTTGCTCAAACAATCTCTCTGTCACACTCACTAATACATTCACTTGCTCTCACAGACCAACTGACTCAGTCTCACTGACTTTTTTTTCAGTCAATCATATGTTGGTATACTCATAAATCTTTAAATCTCACTCATTCACATACTTATTTCCTTACGAATCCACTCAGGCCCCCGCTCATAGGGGCTTAAAGAAATATATGGGCTGTATGATGCTTCCACGCAGAGCTGAATCCGGCCCGCACACTAGTACTGGTAAACCGCTTAGAGGATCTAAGCCTGTACAGGAACCCCGGTGCGAGGCAAACCGTCCATGCTAATAAATCCTATTGGTTTCATTGGGCGACAGGGCTTGAGATGTCAATTCATCTCAATGTCGGGTAAAAGTCCCACAAATTTGGGAGCAATGTCTCCAAAATGACCTTTACAGTGTTGACGGGGACGTTAAACCTCAAATCAAACAAACGAAACCAATCCACTCTCTTAGTCACTTGAAATTGCCCAGTCTCTGACTGCCTCAGCATACTTAATAAATTATTGCCCCTAGTCCTATTGCTCTGGCCATTTTGTGGGAAAGTAACGGTCCTTATGGCCTTCCTTTTTAGGTTTCCATTATGGTCTGGTCGCTTCATGCTTGTGCTACTTTCCCTTTGGTGTCTTTGATGGGTGGAGTGAGTTAATTGTATCGATTCCTGATCTTTGTTTTACTTCTACTTAATGTGTGAAAAAAAAAAGAAAAACAATACTAAAACTAGAAACGCGTCCATAGGACACGGATGCCCCCGCCTAAAAATATGTCTTTGTTCGTATTAATCCAAACAAAGTTATTGACGCTGTTTACGTTTTGGACCCTTTTTTTCACATTTGACCTCTAAGTATGACCTTGACCTTGGAGGTAAGGAACTTGGTTTTGTGTGAGGCAGATTGTTTCATGATGGCCAACATTTCTGTCAAGTAATTTCAAAATCCATCCAGAAATAAGAAAGTTATTGCCTGCGTTTGAGTTTCGGACCTTTTTTACCTTTGACCTCTAAGTATGACTTTGACCTTGGAGGTACGGACCTGGGCTTTGCACGTGACACATCGTCTCATATGATGGTCAACAGTTCTACAAAGTAATTTAAAATCCATCCAGAAATAAGAAAGTTATTGACTGCGTTTAAGTTTCGGACCCTATTTTTTACCTTTGACCTCTAAGTATGACCTTAACCTTGGAGGTACGGACCTGGGTTTTGCACGTGACACATCGAACCATGATGGTTAACATTTCTACAAAGTAATTTCAAAATACATCCAGAAATAAGAAAGTTATTGACTGCGTTTAAGTTTCGGACCTTTTTTTTGTTGACATTTGACCTCTAAGTATGACCTTGACCTTGGAGGTACGGCCCTGGGTTTTGCACTTGACACATCGTCTCATGATGGTTAACATTTCTAGATAGTAATTTCCAAAATCCATCCAGAAATAAGAAAGTTATTGACTACATTTAAGTTTCGGACCCTTTTTTTGACCTTTGACCTCTAAGTATGACCTTGACCCTGGAGGTACGGACCTGGGTTTTGCACGTGACGCATCGTCTCATTTGATGGTTAACATTTCTACAAAGTAATTTAAAATCAATCCAGAAATAAGAAAGTTATTGACTGCGTTTAAGTTTCGGACCCTATTTTTGACCTTTGACCTCAAAGGATGACCTTAACCTTGGAAGTACGGACCTGGGTTTTGCACGTGACACATCAACCCATGCTGGTTAACATTTCTACAAAGTAATTTCAAAATCCATCCAGAAATAAGAAAGCTATTGACTGCGTTTAAGTTTCGGACCCTTTTGTTTGTTGACATTTGACCTCTAAGTATGACCTTGACCTTGGAGGTACGGCCCTGGGTTTTGCACGTGACACAGCGTCTCATGATGGTTAACATTTCTACATAGTAATTTCCAAAATCCACCCAGAAATAAGAAAGTTATTGACTGCGTTTAAGTTTCGGACCCTTTTTTGACCTTTGACCTCTAAGTATGACCTTGACCCTGGAGGTACGGACCTGGGTTTTGCATGTGACACATCGTCTTATGATGGTTAACATTTCTACAAAGTAATTTCAAAATCCATCCAGAAATAAAAAAAAGTTATTAACTGCGTTTAAGCTTCGTACGGACGAACGAACGAACGGACGGACGGACGAACGAAACAACGGACGGATAGGGGCAACACACTATGCCCTTCCACCATTTTTCGAATTGCGGAGGCATAAACAAGGGAAGCACACTGAGTAAACGATGTTCAATGAAGCATGAAAAGAAGGTCAAGATGGGAATTTAGTGTGTGAAAACAAAGTAGAGAAACACACTGAGTTAACAACGATAAGTGAAGCAGGAACAATATATCCATATGGGAATTTGGTGTGTGAAAAATAAAGCAATGAAGCACACTCAGTTAATAATTACCATTGAAACATAAAAAGTAGGTCAGGATGAGAATTTGGTGTGACAAAAATAAAGCAGGGAACCGAGATAACAATGTTCAGTGAAGCATGAAAAGAAGGTAAGGATGGGAATTTAGTGTGTTAAAAACAGTGAAACAGACTGAGTTAACAATGTTCAGTCACGGAAGCATGAAACGTAGGTCAGGATGAGAATTTGGTGCGTGAAAAATAAAGCCTGGAAACACACACATTAAAAATGTTCAGTGAAGCATGAAAAGTAGGCCAATATCGTAATGTTGTGTGTGAAAAATAAGAAGGGAAACAAACAGAGTAAATAATGTTCAGTGAAGCATAAAAGTAGGTCAGTATTGGAAGTTGGTGTTTGAAAAATAAAGCGCAGGGAAACACACTGAGTAAACAATGTTCAGTGAAAGCTCAGCCTTGGAAGTTGGTGTGTGAAAATAAAAGCAAGGACACAAACTGATAAAACTATGTTCAGTGAAACATGGAAAGTAGGTCAAGATGGGAAGTTGTGTGTAAAAATAAAACAGTGAAACACACTGCGTTAACAGTGTTTAGTGAAGCATAAAAACAGAGATTTAGTGTATGAAAAATAAAACAGGGAAACACACTGAGTTATGGATGTTCAGTGAAGCAGGGAAAAATAGGTCAAGATGGGAAGTTGGTGTGTGAAAAACAAAGCAGGGAACGAACTGAGTAAAATAGAGGTGAAGGCAATGATCAGGAATCAATACAATTAATCCACTGCTCCCATTAGAGACACCAAAGGGAAAGAAACACAAACATGAAACAACAAATATGTTCTAGAAAGGGTTATCCTTTGGAAGCAAGGAATACACCACAGAACTGGAAAATATGGAGTGCACATGTTTTCTGGGCCAGACTAGCTAGTTTCGACCAATTAGGCCTCATCAGTGACCCTCAAAAGTTTTCAAATATAAACTACACTATGATGTAGGGCAGGGAGACCAACCCTAATGGGAACATCAATAGCGGAAAGCCGAAAAAACAGTTACTTTCCCAAAAATGGCCAATTGGCTATCCAAAACAAAATGATATAAGCGATACAAACACTCAAAGACAAACCATAACAAAAATAAACCGCGACAGAAGAACCCCCTTAGAACGGTCAGTGAAACGAATTCCACGGGGGGGGGGGGGGGCTGAAATCGATTTTATGTGACCACAATCCTCGCCCTTACCTCCGTCGCGATTTAGACAAATAATTTGTTCAGTGCGCATGGAGGCCTCCTAACTCACCGTGAACACAAAAAAAAAAAAATCAAACAACCACAGGGATGAAACAACGGTGAGGACTCGACAGCAATAAACCACTGAAATGCTGGAACAAAAAAAATACAACAGCTAAACTCCGATGGCCCCGACCAGAGACAGAGCATTAGGCACCAACCAACATTACATAGAATTAGATTCTCTCTCGCAGGGAAACACACTGAGTAAACAATGTTCAGTGAAAGGTCAGCCTTGGAAGTTGGTGTGTGAAAATAAAAGCAAGGACACAAACTGATAAAACTAAGTTCAGTGAAGCATGGAAAGTAGGTCAAGATGGGAAGTTGGTGTATGAAAATAAAACAGTGCCACACACTGAGTTAACAGTGTTCAGGGAAGCATGAAAAGTACATCTAGGTCAAGAAGGGATTCAGAGTTATCAATGTTCATTGAAGCAGTGAAAGGAAAGTCAAGACGGAAGTCGGCGTGTGAAAAACAAAGCAGGGAACGAATTGAGTAAACGCTGTGAAAAATAAAGTAGGTCAAAGTTGGAAATTAGTGTGTCACATAAAGTAGCGAAACTCACTCAATTTAGATGTTCAATGAAACATGAAAAGAAGGTCAAGATGGGAAGTTGGTGTGTGAAATATAAATTTGTGAAACACACTGAATTAACAATGTTAAGTGAAGCCCGAGAAGTAAGTCAAGATGGTAATATAGTGGGGAAAAACAGTGAAACACACTGACTTAACAATGTTTAATGAAGTATGAAATGTAAGTCAAGATGGGAAATGGCGTGTGAAACATAAAGAAGGGAAACAAACTAACAATATTCTGTGACAAATGAAAAGTAAACCAAGACAGGAATTTGGTGTGTGAAAATACATGTAATACAGTGGGGCATACTAGATTAAATAGTTCAATGAAGCATGAAAATAAGGTCAAAATGGGAATTTGGCGTGTGAAAAATAAAGCAGGGAAACAAACTAAAAATGTTCAGAGACACATGAAAATTAGATCAAGATAGGAATTTGGTGCCCGAAAAATAAAGCAGTGAAACACACTGTGTTTTAAATAGTATAGTTTAATGATATTTTATTGCATACAAACAAAGCAAATGGGTTGGGTCACGAGTTCTACCAACATCGGTTACGACTCTTCCCCTATAATATCAATTCACGTGACAGTTGCAAACAATGCAACATTCTAAAAAGATGACCTGAAACAAACGTGTACAACAGCTAAATAAAAAGTAAAAAATAAATACACATAAATAAGTGTGTGTGTGTGTGCGTGCGTGCGTGCGTTCGTGCGTGCGTGCGTGCGTGTGCGTGCGTGCGTGTGTGTGAGTGCGTGTGTGTGTGAATAAATTTGGTTTGCCAGGTGCCTCAGCATGAAGGTAAAGCTCTAAATGCATAATTCCTTGTAAAACGATTGTATACGTTAACTTTCAGTTTGAGGAAAGTCGGCAGTGAATCTTCTGGTTGTTTTGATGTAATTCTGAACAGCTATAAAATACAGGTGTTATCATTATTTGACAGGTTCGGATTGCCATAAATAAGTTTGTTAACATTAAGTGGATGGAACCGTCGTGTTGCGTGAAATAGGTCAATACGCTTTTCTGGGTAAAATGGTCATTTAAAGAAGAAATGCTCGGCGTCCTCAGTTCCTCGATTGTTTTAAGTGTTCAATGATGCATGAAAAGTAGGTCGAAATGGAAATTTGGTGTCTGAAAAATAAAGCAATTAAACGCATTGAATTAACAATGTTCAGTGGAGCACGACGAATTCAGACAAGATGGGAATTTCGTGCGTGAAAAATAAAGCAATGAAACAACCTCAGTTAACAAAGTTCAGTGAAGCATGAAAAGTAGGTCATGATGGTAATTAAACAAGGGAAAAACAGTGAAACTCACGAAGTTAGCAAGGTTCGGTGAAACGTGAAAAGAGGTCAAGATGGGAATTTGGTGTGTGCAAAATAAAGAAACAAACTGATTTTGAAAGAACTAGCTACTCCCTTATCTAAACCGCTCTGCGACCTGTTTAATTATTCTATGTCTAATGGTATTTTCCCCGACCTTTGGAGAGAGGCAAATGTCACCTCCACCCCCTGCACAAAAAGGACGACCCCTCCCTTGTTTCTAACTACAGGCCTATCTCGCTACTAAGTACGGTAGGTGAAATAATGGAAAAAATCGTTCATAAGCATATGTTCAACTTTTTCCTTGCAATTACATCTTTACAATCTGGTTTTGTACCTGGCGACTCCACAGTAAACCAACTACATGTAGTTGATATTTATAACACTTTTTGTAAGGCTTTGGATTAAGGCAAAGAAGTTAGGACAATATTCTGTGACAGATTGTGGCACAGATGTCTACTTTTGAAACTTAAACTAGCAGGGATTGGTACAACCATTTTGCAATGGCTAGTTAGCTACTTTGCAAATAGGAAACAAAGGGTAGTTATCCCGGGTGCCTGTTCCGATTGACTTCAACACTCGTAATAAATTATTAACGTCTAAACTCCTTAATCAGGGTTATCGGTACCATAAACTACGCAAAGCCTTTTCAAAATTTTATAGACGCCATTCTGATTTGGTTTCAAAATTCAATATTGGACTTAAATCTTTTCTGCAACAAGGTCTATCGGAACCCGAATTTTATGGTGACTTAGTAAATAAATTCAGAAAAATATATAACCGCAATGACTTCAGCACCCAATTTCGTAAAATCATTCTTCGATATAAAAAGATTGGGTACAACATGGATATTATACGACAGACTGCATGCATGGTAGTTAACCCAATCACGGTTGGCAACTTTGCTTCCCTCTTTAATTGCACGCCGGTGGGTCAGACCTCAGATTCTATGACGGCTCCAACGTAAAGGCTTATTGAGAATTAGAGAGATCTAATTCAAGGTAATGTTGGTTGGTGCCTGATGCTCTGTCTCTGGTCGGGCCCATCGGAGTCTAACTGTTGGTTTTCTTTTGCTCCAGCATTTCAGCGGTTTCTTGCTGTCGAGTCCTCACCGTTGTCTCACCTCTGTGGTTCTTTGATTTTGGTGTTCACGGAGATGTTGCACTGATGAGTTAGGAGGCCTTCATGCGGACTGAACAAATTATTTGTCTAAATCGCGACGGAAGTAAGGGCGAGGATTGTGGCCACGTAAAATCGATTTAAGCCCCCCAGTGGAAATCTTCCACTGACCGTTCCAAGGCGGCTCTTCTGTGGCGATTTATTTATGTTGTTGTTTGTTACTTACTGTGTGTATCACTTGTGTCTTTTAATTTTGGATGGCCATATGGCCATTTTGTGGGAAAGTAACTGTCCTTATGGCCTTCCTTTGTTTAGGTTTCCATTATGGTCTGGTCGCTTAATGTTTGTATTTCTTTCCCTTTGGTGTCTTTGATGGGTGGAGTAAGTTAATTGTATCAATTCCTGATCTTTGTTTTAGTTCTACTTTCTATAGAAGCTGGTGTACCTCAAGGCTCAATTTTAGGACCACTTTTATTCTTGGTCTATATTAACGACATAGTTCTAGAGATCAGTTCCAACATTCGTCTTCTTGCTGATGACACCAGCTTATATTTGATAGTGACAAATCCTAACGAGGCAGCTCGACAACTAAATTCTTATTTCGATGTCATCCATCGATGGTGGTTAGTAAAATTCAACCCGTCAAAATCAGAAGGTCTCCTCATTTCTAGGAAAACTAACAGACCCAATCATCCCCAACTTATTATGAGTAATGAACCAATCAAAGAAGTTAGTAGTCATAAGCATTTAGGTATCTTTCTGTCTAACGATGGAACATGGCACGAGCATATAGATTATATAACAGCTAAGGCCTCGGCTAGAATTAATATCATGCGTATGTTGAAATTTATTCTTAATAGTCAATCCTTGGAAACTATTTACATATCTTTTATAAGACCTGTCTTAAAATTTGCTGATGTAGTGTGGGACAATTGTACACAATATGAAAAGAATGCCCTTGAAAAAGTTGAACTTGAAGCCGTCAGAATTGTCACGGGAACTACTAAATTGGTATCCATTGAACTACTATATAATGAAACGGGTTGGGAAACTTTGGAACAATGGCGGCACAATCACAAACTTTGTTTATTTTACAAACTGGTATGTCCCCAAACTATTTAAGTACATTAATTCCGCCTGTTATTGGCGATACACCCCCTATCTTCTACGGGACGCTAATAATATGAGACCCGCTATGGCCAGAACACAGCTACATTACAATTCCGTTCTTTCTGCTAGTATAAGGTTGTGGAATGACACATCTTCTGATATTAGAGAATGTTCTTCAGTTTCAAGTCTGAAATACAATCCCAGTAAAAATAAGAATAGACCGCCCAAGTATTATCATACAGGCAAAAGGAGTTTACAGATACAACATACTAGACTCAGAACGAATTGCAATATTTTACAACACAATTTGTTTTCGAAAAATATAATTGATGACACACACTGTGTATGCGGAGCCACTGAAACGACCAAACATTTTTTTTCTTTTTTTTTGGAATGCCAAAGCTTCAATGGCGAAAGAATCGTCTTATTGAATAGTCTAAGCCCCTATTGTACTCCGAATCTAAAATTCATTTTATTCGGTGATAACAGTTTACACAATCAGGCAAATACCCAAATATTCCTTGCAGTTCAAAAGTACATACTTGATAGTAAACGTTTCAAAACGTGAGGGCACACATCATCTCTCTCTCTCTCTCTCTCTCTCTCTCTCTCTCTCTCTCTCTCTCACACACACACACACACTCTCTCTCACACACACACACACACACACACACACACACACACACACACACACACACACACACACACAGTTAGGTTTGCCTTCCCTTTCATGTTTACTTGTGTCTTTCTTTCAGTCTTAACATAATCTGAATTTCATGATGATTTATTAAATATTGATAATACCTATTTCGATGGTTTGATCAGTCAGATTTACCCCCCAGAACTTCAGTTAAATAAAGCAAATTCTTCTGATACCGAGGCCCCGTTTTTGGATTTACATCTATCTATTGTAGATGGGTTTGTTTCGTGCAAAATTTATGATAAACGCGATGACTTTGATTTTGAGATTGTAAATTTTCCTTTTTTGGATGGTGATGTTCCTCGTGCGCCATCCTATGGCGTTTATATTTCGCAATTAATTCGATTTGCTAGAGTATGTAGTCATGTAACTGACTTCAACACTCGTAATTAATTATTGACGGCTAAACTACTTAATCAGGGTTATCGGTACCATAAACTACGCAAAGCCTTTTCAAATTTTTAAAGACGCCATTTTGATTTAATTTCAAAATTCAATATTGGACTTAAATCTCTTCTGCAACAAGGTCTATCGGAACCCGAATATTATGGTGACTTAGTAAATAAATTCAGAAAAATATATAGCCGCAATGACTTCAGCACCCAATTTCGTAAAATCATTCTTCGATATAAAAAGATTGGGTACAACATGGATATTATACGACAGACTGCATGCATGGTAGTTAACCCAATCACGGTTGGCAACTTTGCTTCCCTCTTTAATTGCACGCCGGTGGGTCAGGCCTCAGATTCTATGACGGCCCCAACGTAAAGGCTTATTGAGAATTAGAGAGATCTAATTCATGGTAATGTTGGTTGGTGCCTGATGCTCTGTCTCTGGTTGGGCCCATCGGGGTCTAACTGTTCGTTTTCTTTTGCTCCAGCATTTCAGTGGTTCTTGCTGTCGAGTCCTCACTGTTGTCTCACCTCTGTGGTTCTTTGATTATTTGTGTTCACGGAGATGTTGCACTGATGAGTTAGGAGGCCTTCACGCGGATTGAACAGATTATTTGTCTAAATCGCGACGGAAGTAAGGGCGAGGATTGTGGCCACGTAAAGTCGATTTAAGCCCCCCCCCCCCCCCAGTGGAAATCTTACTACTGACGGTTCCAAGGCGGTTCTTCTGTGGCGATTTATTTTTGTTGTTGTTTGTTACTTACTGTGTGTATCACTTGTGTCGTTTTATTTTGGATGGCAATATGGCCATTTTGTGGGAAAGTAACTGTCCTTATGGCCTTCCTTTGTTTAGGTTTCCATTATGGTCTGGTCGCTTAATGTTTGTGTTTCTTTCCCTTTGGTGTCTTTGATGGGTGGAGTAAGTTAATTGTATCGATTCCTGATCTTTGTTTTACTTCTACTTTATATAGAATATATAGAACATAGAACATATTTGACGTCACTACAGCTGATGTGTGGGAATGTGGGGCAGCCGTAAAAAGTCTCCCTGCCCTACATCATAGTGTAGTTTATATTTTCTTGTCTTTTGGGATCATTGATTCGATTGTGGAATTTTGAAAATATTTGAGGGTCACTGATGAGGCCTAATTGGCCGAAACTAGCTAGTCTGGTCCAGAAAACATGTACACTCCATATTTTCCAGTTCTGTGGTGTATTCCTTGCTTCCAAAGGATAACCCTTTCTAGAACATATTTGTTGTTTCATGTTTGTGTTTCTTTCCCTTTGGTGTCTCTGATGGGAGCAGTTGATTAATTGTATTGATTCCTTGCTTCCAAAGGATAACCCTTTTATAGAACATATTTAACAAAGCATTAAAGGTAGGTCGAGATGGAAACTTAGTGTCTGAAAATAAAACAGGAGACCGCGTACATGGTGTTCAATGGTGCATGCAAAGTAGGTCAAGATAGGAATATAGTGTCGAAACCGTGAAACACACTTAAGTTAACAATGTTCAGTGAAATATGAAAAGCAGGTCCAGATGGGCATTCGGTGTGTGAAAAATAAGGCAGTGGAACAACCTGAGTAAAAGTTTTCAGTGCAGCATGAGAAGTAGGTCAAGATGGGAACTTTATGCATGAAAAATGAAGCAGTTAACACAGTAGACAATGTTCAATAAAGCATGAAACATAGGTCAAAATGGGAATTTAGTGCCTGAAATATAAAGCAGTGAAACACACTGAGTTAACAATGCTCAATGAAGCATAAAACGTAGGTCAAGATGGGAAGTTGGTGTGTGAAAAATAAGGCAGGGAAAAAACTAACAATGTTCAACGAAGCATGATAAATAGGCCAAGACTGGACTTTTGTTTGTGAAAAATAAAGCCGGGAACCAAACTAACCAAACTAACACTGTTCAGTGGCACATGAAAAGTAGGTCAAGATAGGAATTTGGTGTGTGAAAAATAAAGCAGTGAAACACAATGAGTTTACAGTATTCAATGGAACATGTAAAGTAGTCAAGATGGGAATTGTTTTCTGAAAAATAAAGCAGTGAAACACAGTCGTCAAGATGGGAATTGGTTGTGTGAAAGATAAAATATTGAAACAAACTATCAATATTCAGCGAAGCATGAAAAGTAGTTCAAGATGGGAATTTGTTGTGTGAAAATTAAAACAGTGAGCAATTTACAATGAACCATGGAACGCAGGTCAAGACGTGAAGTTAACCAGGTTAAGTCAAACATGAAAACCGGGTCAAGGTGAGAATTTGGTGAGTGGAAAATAAAGGAGTGAACACAATGAGTTAGCAATGTTCAGTGAAACATGACAAATAGGCCAAGATAGGAATTTGGTACGTAAAATATAAAACAGCGAAATACACCGAGTTAACAATGTTAAGTGAATCATGAAAAGAAGGTCAAGGTGGAAATTCAAGGTGGAAATTTGTTGTGTGAAAATTAAAACAGTGAACACTTTAAGTTAACAATTTACAATGAAACATGAAAAGTAAAATATGTTCCATAAAAGGGTTATCCTTTGGAAGCAAGGAATACACCACAGAAGTGAAAAATAAGTAGTGTGTATGTTTTCTGGGCCAGACTAGCTAGTTTCGGTCAATTAGGCCTTATCAGTGACCCTCAGATATTTTCAAAATTCCACAATGGAATTAATGATCCTAAAGGACAAGAAAATATAATCTACACTATGATGTAGGGCAGGGAGACGTTTTACCGCCGCCACACATTCCCACACACCAGCTGTAGGTCAGGACAGGAAGTTGTGTGAAAAATGAAGCATTGAAACACACCAAGTTAACCAAGTTCAGTGAAACATGAAGAGAAGGTCAAGATGAGAATATGGTGAGTGGAAAATATAGCAGTGAACAATTAACAATGTAGCATGAAACGTAGGTCAACGTAGAAATTTGTAGTGTGAAAAATAAAACAGTGAAACACACTGAGTTAACAGTATTTAATGAAACACGAAAAGTAGGTCAAGATAGGAAGTTGGTATGTGAAAAATACAAGATTTAAACACACTGATTTAATAATGCTCTGTGGAGCTTCAAAAGTAGGTCAAGATAGGAAGTTGTTGTGTGAAAAACAAAAAAGTGAAACACAGAGTTAACAATTTTGGTAAATGAGCTACCTGAATTCAAGTCGTTGAACATTCACTGTGTATAGCAGGAGCCTGTTTTTAAATTCAGGGGTGTCAGGTAGAGTTATTTTTAGAAATTCAGTTAGAAAATGGCTGAACATTTTTTTGCAAACAGTGAAGGCCCTGATCAGAAGGCATCTGATCTAGGTCTTCACTGTTTGGCAATGTTCCTGAGTGTCCTTTTTATTTGATGTCCCATTCCCCATTTACAATGGGGAATGGGACATCAAATAAAAAGGACACTCAGGGAAAAGTGGCTTACTGATACATTAATACATTTTTATTACTGCTTAAAAAACTAGGAAGGTGTTAGTATGACACAGATGCCCCGCCCAGGGGTCATCGCCACCTGATGACAAGCATTTATGCAAAAAGATGAAGTTGAAAAAGGGCCAAAACTGTCAAAAAAAATCAGAATATTGTAAATTAAATCAAACTTGACCTAGATTTCATAATTATATACTTCTGTATAAAATATGAATCCAGTGTAAATTATCTAATAATGATTTCAAAAGGTATCAACCACAAACCATTTTTATGTGTAATAAATGCAAAGTTGAGAAAATGGCCATAACTCCCAGTATAACCAGTGGATTTTATCGGAAATCATACTTGACCTGTATTTTATGATTGTATACCTTTGTATGAAATATGAATCCAATCCACCAATGTTTTCAAAGGATATTGCACGGAAACCATTTTTCATGTAAAAATGAAGTTGAAAAAGGACCATAACTCTCATAATTGGCAGATTTTACCTGTAATGGAACTTGACCTGTATATTATGATTATGCACCTGTGTATGAAATATGAATCCAATCCATCAATGTTTTCATAAAATATTGCACAGAAGCCATTTTTCATGTAAAAATGAAGTTGAAAAAGGATCATAACTCTCATTATAATTGTAAAGGATTTTACCTATAATCAAACTTGACCTGTATTTTATGATATGAATCCAATCTACCAATGTTTTCAAAAGATATCACACGGAACCTTTTTTCATGTAAAATGAAGTTGAAAATGGGCCATAACTCTCATAATGATTGGAGGAATTTACCTGAAATCAAACTTAAGATTATATGACGGTTCCAGCGTAAAAGCATAAATGGAATTTTATTTTATTTTAGTATTCTTTATGTTGGTTGACGCCTGATGTTCCGCCTTTGGTCGGGGTCTAACTGTTGGTTTTCTTTTGCTGCAGCAATTCTGTTGTTGTATGCTGTCGAGTCCTCAACCTTGTTTCATCTCTGTAGTTTTTTTATTTGTATGTTCTCGGAGATGTTACACTGATGAGTTAGGAAGCCTTCATGCGGACTAAACAAAATTAGTGTATACCACGACAGAGGTAAGGGCGAGGATTATGGCTATGTAAAATCGATTTAAGCCCCCAGTGGAATTCTTTCCACTGACCGTTCCAAGGCGGTTCTTCTGTGGCGATTTATTTATGTTGCTGTTTATGTTGCTGTTTGTTACTTACTGTGTGTATCACTTGTGTCTTTTTATTTTGGATAGGCACTTGGCCATTTTGTGGGAAAGTAACTGTCCTTATGGCCTTATTTTGTTTAGGTTTCCATTACGGTCTGGTCGCTTCATGTTTGTGTTTCTTTCCCTTTGGTGTCTTTGATGGGTGGAGTATGTTACCGTAATTGTATCGATTCCTGATCTTTGTTTTACTTCTACTTTAACCTGTATTTTGTGATTATATAACAGTGCATGTATCAATCCACCAAGGTTTTCAAAAGATATCGCATGGAAACAATTTTTCATGTAAAAATGAAGTTGAAAAAGGGAAACAACTCTCATAATAATTGGCAGATTTTATCTGAAATCGAACTTGTTTTTAATGAAATGTATGAAATTTGATTTCAAATCACAAATGTTTTCAAAAAATATCACATGGAAACCATTTTTCAAGTAAAAATGAAGTTGAAAAAGGGCAATAACTCTCATATTAATTGGCAGATTTTACCTGAAATTGAAATTGACCTGTATTTTATGATTATATACCTGTGTTTGAAATATGAATCCAATCCACCAAGGTTTTAAAAAGTTACCACAGGGAATCCATTTTCATGAAAAAAATGAAGTTGAAAAAGGGCCTAACTCTCATAATAATTGGCAGATTTTACCTGCTTTCAAACTGGCCTGTATTTTATAATTATATACATGTGTATGAAATATGAATCCAATCCGTCAAGGTTTTCAAGAGATATCATTTTGTGTATACAGGACATACAGACATACATACAGACAGTGGTGATACTATTTGCCCCCCACCCCATTTAAAATGGCGGGGGCATAGAAAACAAGAGGGCCCAGAGGGCCCTGGTTCGCTCACCTGATCCAATGTATAACAAGTTGGCCCCGGGCAGGGTCAATTTTGGCCCCAGGGCGATAATTTGAACAATCTTGGTAGAGGTCCACAAGATGAAGCTTCATATCGAATATGAAAGACCTGGGCTTTCTGGTTTCAGAGAAGAAGATTTTAAAGGTTTACCCTGCATATAGAAGTCTATGTAAAACAAGATTTTCCCTATATAAGTCTATGTTAAACCAAAGGGCCCCAGAGCAGGGGCATTTTTGGCCTCAGGGCTATAATTTGAACAATCTTGATAGAGGTCCACTAGCTGAAGCTTCATAACAAATATCAAAGACCTAAGCCTTGTGTTTCAGAGAAGATGATTTTTAAAGATTTTCCCTATATAAGTCTATGTAAAATCAAAGGGTCACATGGCGGAGGCATTTTTGGTCTCAGGGCTATAATTTGAACAATCTTTATAGAGGTCCACTAGCTGAAGCTTCATAACAAACATCGAAGACCTAAGCCTTGTGGTTTCAAAGAAGAAGATTTTTCAAGATTTTCCCTATATACGTCTATGTAAAACCAAAGGGCCCTGGAGCGGGGGCATTTTTGGCCCCAGGGCTATAATTTCAACAATCTTGGTAGAGGTCCACAAGATGAAGCTTCATACCAAATATCAAAGACCTGGGCCTTGCAGTTTCAGAGAAGAAGATTTTTCAAGATTTTCCCTATATAAGCCTATGTAAAAGAAAAGGGCCCTGGTGCGGGGCCATTTTTAGCCCCAGCACTATAATTTGAATAATCTTGGTAGGGGTCCACTAGATGAAACTTCATACCAAATATCAAAGACCTGGGCCTTGCGGTTTCAGAGAAGAAGATTTTTCAAGATTTTCCCTATATAAGCCCATGTAAAACCAAAGGGCCCCCGTGTGTGTGGGGGGGGGGGGGGGGGGGGCATTTTTAGCTCCAGCATAATAATTTGAACAATCTTGGTAGGGGTCCACTAGATGAAGCTTCATACCAAATATCAAAGACCTGGGCCTTGCGGTTTTAGAGAAGAAGATTTTTAAAGATTTTCCCTATATAAGCCTATGTAAAACAAAAGGGCCCTGGTGCGGAGGCATTTTTGGCCCCAGCACTATAATTTGAACAATCTTGGTAGGGGTCCACTAGATGAAGCTTCATACCAAATATCAAAGACCTGGGCCTTGCGGATTCAGAGAAGAAGATTTTTCAAGATTTTTCCCTATATAAGCCCATGTAAAACCAAAGGGCCCCCGTGCGGGGGCATTTTTAGATCCAGCACTATAATTTAAACCAATCTTGGTAGGGGTCCACCAGATAAAGCTTCATACCAAATATCAAAGACCTAGGCCTTGCGGTTTCAGAGAAGAAGATTTTTAAAGAATTTCCCTATATAAGCCCATGTAAAACCAAAGGGCCCCCGTGCGGGGGGCATTTTTGGCCCCAGCACTATAATTTGAACAATATTGGTAGGGGTCCACTAGATGAAGCTTCATACCAAATATCAAAGACCTGGGCCTTGCGGTTTCAGAGAAGAAGATTTTTCAAGATTATCCCTATATAAGCCCATGTAAAACCAAAGGGCCCCCGTGCGGGGGCATTTTTAGATCCAGCACTATAATTTGAACAATCTTGGTAGGGGTCCACTAGATGAAGCTTCATACCAAATATCAAAGACCTGGGCCTTGCGGTTTCAGAGAAGAAGATTTTTAAAGATTTTCCCTATATAAGCCCATGTAAAACCAAAGGGCCCCCGTGCGGGGGCATTTTTGGCCCCAGCACTATAATTTGTTCAATCTTGGTAGGGGTCCACTAGATGAAGCTTCATACCAAATATCAAAGACCTGGGCCTTGCGGTTTCAGAGAAGAAGATTTTTTAAGTTTGCGGTGAAAAAAATCTATTTTTGGCTACTGTGACCTATATGTGCAACAGACCGGAACCATTTGAACAACTTTGAAAGGGGACCACCTAAGGATCATTCCTGTGAAGTTTGGTCAAAATACGATCAGTGGTTTAGGAGGAGATGTCGTTTGAAGAAAAGTTTACGGACGGACGCACGCACGCACGCACGATGGACAAAAAGTGATCCCAAAAGCTCACCTTGTCACTACGTGACAGGTGAGCTAAAAACCAAACAACAGTTCCATGATGGACCTAATTCGCTCACCTGAGTTATGATGTATTAACAGTGTTGTCTCTATATTCAGCTCGGACAGCCATTCTGTACTACTGAGCAGAACCACTTAAAGGATCACCCGTCACACGAACAAGTCCGTGAAATGAAGACCCCCTATACCCCCACTTTATATAGAGAAAACAGGGGTTTATGGGGGTATACATTATTTTTCTTATTTTTACTCCAAGACATAGGTTGTGGGTACTCGTTAGAACCGCCTCAATGAGGCGGTTCTAACGAGCACCCATGACCTATGTTTGCAGTATTCATATGAAAAATATTAGAGATTTTCACCAGAAAAGTAGCCATTTTGGAGATGAGATATATGCACTATGTCGCACGGGTGTGTTATCGTAATGGAAGGAACATTTCTGTCGAGTTATTTTGAAACTGAGGCATTGGCCTAGGAGATGTTCTTTTAAGATTTTTCTATGTTTACCTCTGCATGTCATATGGACAATTTGTTCAGCAGAGCAAACCCAATTAGCAATTTAAGCAATCATCATTACAATTATACCTACTTCGAGGCTCCTAGCATTTATAGTACCTGGTAATTTTTGGGTCTATCGTTTTCATTTGTCCCGAAGTTATATAAGCACAAGTAGCTCCTTAGTGATTAAGTCCATCTGACTATTACTCCAGGCAACAGATCTGAGCTATTCAACAGAAAATGCCATGAAAACTGCATCAGAGAATGGGGAACCATTTAGAAAAAAAACAAGGCTAGCAACACAGAAATTTTCGTGAGATCAACCAGCTGTACTGCTCTTCCTTGTATACCTGCATTACCATCCTGATGAGGCTTGGGATGTGTTCAATGGAACAGACCTCAGCCGAGCCGTTCCCTTTAATCAATTTTGATACAAAAGTTTGAAATACCACGATTGACATAAGAAGATATGTCATTTAGAGGTTTTTTTTCCTATTTTTAGCTCTGGCAGCCCGTTTCTTCATTGAAGTGGCACCACTGTAGCAATATTGGTAGAGGGTCAACCAAGGAACGTTTCTGTGAAATAATTTTGAAATTGGATTATTAACCTAGGAAGAGATGTCTTAGAGGTTTAACTATTTTTGGCTATGGTGGTAATTTTGTTCAGCGACGTGGAACCGTTTTAACAATTTTTGCGGAGCGTCACCAAAGGAGCATTTCTGTGAAATATTTTTTAAATGAGATCATTAGCCTAAGAGTAGACATTGTTTAAAGTTTTTATAGTTTCAGCCCTGATGGCGGAGCTGAACCATTTTAGCAATTCTTGTAGAGGGTCAACATAGAAACATTCCTGTGAAATTACTTTGAAATCAGACCATTAGCCTTGGGGGAGATGTTTTTTAAAGGTTTAATTTTTTTTTCTATTTTAAGCTCTGGTGATAATTTTGTTCAGAGGAGTGGAACCATATTAACAGCTGTGGTAGAGGGTCACCAAAGGAGCATTCCTGTGAAATCATTTTCAAATCGGACCATTAGCATAGCAAATATCATTTCAAGTGTTTTTCTATTTTTAGCTCTCGTGGCCATTTTGTTTGGTGAAGTGGCACCATTTTAGCAATTTTGGTAGAGGGTCACCTTAGGAACATTCTTGTGAAATTATTTTGATATCGGGCCATTAGCCTAGGAGGTGATGCCGTTTTTCTATTTTTAGCTCTGGTGGCCATTTGTTCAGGAAAGCGGAACCATTTTAGCAATTTTGGTAGAGTGTCATCCAAGGAATATTCCCTGTGAAATTATTTTGAAATTGGTCCATTAGCCTAGGAGGAGATGTTGTTTAAAGGTTTAAAGATTTTTTCTTTTTTTAGCTCTGGCAGCCATTTTGTTCAGCTGATTTAGCAATTTTGGTAGCATATCATTCAAGGAATATTCCTGTGAAATTATTTTGAAATTGGCACTGCAGTTTAGAAGATGTCATTTGAAGCAATTGTTAATGGATGGATGAACACACAGATGGACAGACAGATCTGATGGCTGGACAAACAATGGATGAAAAGCTATAATAACAGCTCACCTAGTGCTCTGGCCAGCTAAAAACATAGAAGCCTCCGTGGTGTAGTGGTTACGCTACTCACCTTGTAAACCAGGGGTCGCAGGATCGATCCGGGGCTTCTCCAGACTTTCGAATGAGTCTTTAAACCGAGGTCCTGTCTCCGTATGACCATAGCTGTTGGTGGGACATAAAACTCGAACACTCACTCACTCAGCTAAAAACATGCATGATGTAGATTGCGGTGCTCTTTTAGGCAATTCTAACTAGTGCCCTCCATTTATGTTTGGGGCAAAAAGAACAATAATGTACCATCTTTTTGACAGAAAACATAATGATTGCATTATATTAAAGCTTTTTTTTTCATACAATTGATGTTCTCTTGTTTGTTTGTTTGGAGTTCAGTAGCCCAGTCAACATTATTTACGTCATACTGAGCCATTCAGTGTACCTAACACGTTTTCCTTGGCACGCTTGTACATAAGCAGTAAACCAATACAGTGCACATTCTTCTGCCAGAAACTGACAACTGCCCTTTTTGAAGAGGGAGAGAATGATCCCAGGAAAGATTTCATGAGCAATCTCTGCAAAAGAATGATGCTGACCCAACAGGTATTGAATATCCTGGGGCAAGTTGTTCAAAGTATCGTTAGCTTAACAATCTCGTTAGTGGTCATATTGTTAATTGTTCTAGCATGTATGATATTCAAAATTTTGGTATTTTTGCTGAAAAAATGAGCAGCTTTTGCATCCGCAAAAGCTGCTCACATTTTTTCAGCAAAAAATTTAGCATATTTGCCATATTTGATGATCAAAGTTTTAATGATACGTTAACTAATGACGTCGTTAGTTTTGAACAACTGGCCCCTGATCTTCTGGGGTGGTTGGGTGAGGCAATGGAGATGTATACCTTGTGTCACTGGGGCATCCAACTGATATCGGCTAACAGGTGGACAAGGCATGCTGTTCTAGCAGCAGGTAAGGCTATAGGGGAAATGTTGTTATTTCATCTGTTTCTATATTTCCATTCATTTTCCTTTTTCTCCTCCGTCCCTCACTTTCATCTCCTCATACCATCTCTTGTCTCTTTTCTCCCTTTCTCTGGGAGACAACACAAAATGACTCACAAGGGTTGACATGTCGTTATACCCAAAACAATAAATCAATCAATCAATATCTTGATCACCAGTCAGATGTCCATCCGACCTAGACCAGCTTGCCGGATAATATAGTAGTTCGATCACAATCCGTGGTTAACCAGTGTGATCGAACTCAATCTGGTAGCATGGCGGGAAAGTCGTGATGTCACTCTGGTCCAACCAAACTATTAAAGCATTGGTTTCTCTGGTAAACAGTGTACAAGATGGCGGCGAAAAGTAAGAAAATCTGTTGGCCCAAGTAAAATACACATCTTAAGTCTTGTTAAAGCATATTTATTTGTAAAAAGATGAAAATATGCAAAATATGAAAGATAGAATCGGCACTGCTATTTCTGCAGTGTTCAAAATGGTGATCTTCCTCGTCGTCCAAAAATTCCAATAGTGACATGGGGGCCGCCATGTTTGTTTACCAAAGGTCTACCAGAGGTCGTTCGATCACACCGGTGAAAGAACATGCGCAGTTTGACTTTCGCTACCATAGTATGGTCGATGATCGAACTGCCTCAATTTCTACACTAAAGCATTCCTGATCAAATGGATGATAAAACAAATGCAACACAGTCAAACTACTATATTTATTTAATATAAATTAAAGAAATTAGAAACAAAAAGATCAGTATGCATTGTAACTGGTTTTGATTATCGAGTCCTCCCTCTTGAAAATGTTCTATCAGGACCAAGATATAAAACATTTTTCATCTTAAACATTCATCCACTTAATCCTTTTTGTACTAAATGGAATCTTCCCCCTTATATATAGCAGGAGCCAATTTCAAAATTTAGGGGTGTCAGGTTGTGTTTTCTTCAAACTTTGTTTGGAAAATTTCAACTTTTTGCAAACAGTGTAGGCCCTGATCAGACACTGCGTTCTGCGGTGTCTGATCTGGGCCTGCACTGTTTGCCAGGGTACCCGTTTTAGGGTTTCCAGTACAAAATGGGTTAACTGAGCATAAAATTTGTCCTGCTAATACCGTAAAAGTCCTAAAAATTCGGACACCCAGACAGCTTACTGTTATTCTCCTAAAATTTAAGCAAATTTGTTTCACCATACAGCATGGAGGGCAAAAATAGCCACAGAATAGTAAACAGTTTAGACTTCCTGAGCAGTCTGATCTGGGTCTGCACTGTTTCCTAAGGTCTGTCTGTCCCAATACTTAGGATCATTACGGTAACTATGAAACTTCAAACAAATGAAGCCTGTAAAATGTTGAGCTCAGAAAGTCCATCAATTAACCCATACCCTGTTGTTCATGACAACCCCTACCTTTGCAAACAGTGCACATCCAGATCAGATGGCTTCCAAAGAAGCCATCTGATCAGGATCTATACTCTTTGTCATATAGTTTGTGAATGGAACAAATACATTATATCATGTAATTTGATTGGCTGATAGTTAGAAATGGGTGTGGCTAAAATAATCTATTCAGCAGGATAAGGGTTAACCCTTATCCCGTTGTTCACAACAACCCCTACCTTTGGAAATAGTGTAGATCCAGATCAGATGGCTTCTGAAGAAGCCATCTGATCAGGATCTGCACTGTTTGACATGCAGTTTGTGAATTACACAAATATATTATGTCAAGTAATTTGATTGGTTGATACTCAGTAATGGGAGTGGCTTAATTAATTGATGTAGCAGGATAAGGGTTAAGCACACAATGAGGGATGCTCCTTCTTCCAAACTGGGACATGATTGGCTTAACCAAACATGTTAAAAGTTGGTATTAGGAGCAGATTTATTAACCCATTTAGTACTGGAAACCCCGAAACGGGTACTAGGGCAAACAGTGCAGGCCCAGATCAGACGCCGCAGAACCCGGCGTCTGATCGTGGCTTACACTGTTTGCAAAAAGTTAATCCATTTTCCAAATGAATTTTCAAGAAAACACAACCTGACACCCCTAAATTTTGAAATTGACTCCTGCTATATATAAGAAGGAAGATTCCATTTGGTACAAAAAGGGTTAAAACACAATTGGTTCCTTAAAAAACATGTCAGCAATTTGTCCAGCTGTATCAGAAAAATCATAAATGATATTTTAGTGGGATCTTTTCGCACGGTTTCAAATTCAATAGACTGCAAAATCTTGGTTCTTAACCCTTGACCTGCTGAATACTTATATATGCCACACCCACTACCGATTATCAACCAATCAGATTACTTGATGCAAATTACTGCAACAATTTCACAATCTGGATGGCAAACAATGTAGATCCTGATCAGATGGCTTCGTCCATCTGATCTGGATCTTCATTGTTTGGAAAATAAGGCATATCCAGGCTCAGCAGGACAAGGGTTACCCTTATCCCGCCGATCACAATGACCCCTTACTTCTGCAAACAGCATAGATCAAGATCAGATGGCTTCTGAAGAAGCCTTATCCTGCTGTTCATGACAACCCCTACTTCTGCAAACAGCTAAGATCCAGTTCAGATGGCTTCTGGAGAAGCCTTATCCTGCTGTTCACGACAACCCCTACTTCTGCAAACAGCGTAGATCCAGTTCAGATGGCTTCTGAAGAAGCCTTATCCTGCTGTTTATGACCTCTACTTCTGCAAACAGCATAGATCCAGATCAGATGGCTTCTGAAGAAGCCTTATCCTGCTTTTCAAGACAACCCCTACTTCTGCAATAGCATAAATCCAGATCAGATGGCTTCTGAAGAAGCCATCTGATCAGGACCTACACTGTTTGACATTTAGTTTGGGAATTTGTTGGAAAAAATACATCAAGTAATCTGATTGGTTCAAAGTCAGCAATGTGTGTGGCTAAATTCAGTGGGATAAGGGTTAATTGTGTTAAATATACCCCTTGAACGTGCAAATTTGAGCATGTACCGTAATTGGGATGAATTTGGTATTAGTCATTTTAGTATTTTATGTGTTTGAGAAATATTCATGTATGTCATGCTCATGAAAAATGTTTTGAACAACTTGGGCCATAACTAAAACTATAAACATTCTCAAAGCATAGCAAGACAGAATGGAATGTGTATAATAGCCAAAAATGAGTCAAAGAATCCCTTAATAATTTAATTGGTGCAGAAATTTCTACAGCAATCTTCTTTTTTAATTATAATTCTTCAGCTAAAATAAGGCTTCACATTTCAGGTGAATCATCTGCCAGGCACATGGAATGTCAAGCCACATTTCTGCTGAAAAATTATGAAGAAAGAAAAAGTTCTCCAAAAATACTGTCTGCTACAGGTGTCTTGCACTTGAAGGGCCAATTTCAAAATGAAATACATGTGTTTTTTCTATTAACCCTTACCTTGCTGAATATTCATTTAAGCCACACCCATTTCTGTCTATCAACCAATCAAATAACTTCATGTAATTTATATCAACAAATTCATAAACTGAATGCCAAACAGTGTAGATCCTGATCAGATGGCTTCTTCAGAAGCCATCTGATCTGGATCTACACTGTTTCCAAAGACAGGGGTTGTCGCGAACAGCAAGATAAGTGTTAACTCATGCATGCCTGAAGTCCCTTTGAAGGAACACTGACAAACTGTATAGACCCAGATCAGATGCTGCAGAAAACAGCACCTAACACAATGTTTGCCAAAAATAGAAGATTTCTTTTTAACCCATTGTATACTAGTGGACTCTCTGTTAGACAAGTCCATTTGTCATATAAGGGGTGTCAGGCCTATTTTTTATTATTATTCTATTTTCGAATGACAATTCTGTTAGCAAACAGTGCAGGCCCTGATCAGATGCCACATTCTGCGGCATCTGATCTGGGCATGCACTGTTTGCCAAGGTACCCCTTTAGGGGTTTCCTGCAAACAATGGGTTCAACTAATAACAGATACCCCTTATACTGGAAATGGACTTGCCTAAAGACACTTACTGGAAGATTCTATTTGTCATATATGGGTTAATCAATGTAAATAAAATCCCAAAGTCCAAAATATCATAAAAATGCTAACAGGAAGAGTACCTGACTACATATCTTAGAGATTCTAATCAGTAGAAAGTTTCAGGCCAAGATGCTAAATACAAACCCTTGTCCTGCTGAATATTTTAATCTGCCACACCCACTACCGATTATCAACCAATCAGATTACTTGATGCAAGTTCACAATCTGAATGGCAGACAATGTAGATCCTGATCCAGAAGCCATCTGATCTTGATCTACATTGTTTGAAAAATAAGGCATATCCAGGCTCAGCAGGATGTCATTATTTATCATTACCGACAAGTTAACAAAAACCTTAACCATTCAGTATGCAAAACAAGAATTCCGCTAAAGGCTATGTCACACCTGCAAAAAAACTTGGCCATTTGGTTAAAAGCTAGGATGGCAACAAATGTTGATGGTCTGACGAACTAACAGACAAACAAATGGATGGAAAATTGGACTTCTCTGTTGGGCCATGCTAAAAGCAGGCTTAACCCTTATCCTGCTGTTCACGACAACCCTATCTTTGGAAACAGTGTAGATCCAGATCAGATGGCTTCTGAAGAACCCTTATCCTGCTGTTCACGACAACTCCTATCTTTGGAAACAGTGTAGATCCTGATCAGATGGCTTCTGAAGAACCCTTATCCTGCTGTTCACGACAACTCCTATCTTTGGAAACAGTGTAGATCCTGATCAGATGGCTTCTGAAGAACCCTTATCCTGCTGTTCACGACAACTCCTATCTTTGGAAACAGTGTAGATCCTGATCAGATGGCTTCTGAAGAACCCTTATCCTGCTGTTCACGACAACTCCTATCTTTGGAAACAGTGTAGATCCTGATCAGATGGCTTCTGAAGAACCCTTATCCTGCTGTTCACGACAACCCTATCTTTGGAAACAGTGTAGATCCAGATCAGATGGCTTCTGAAGAACCCTTATCCTGCTGTTCACGACAACTCCTATCTTTGGAAACAGTGTAGATCCTGATCAGATGGCTTCTGAAGAACCCTTATCCTGCTGTTCACGACAACTCCTATCTTTGGAAACAGTGTAGATCCTGATCAGATGGCTTCTGAAGAACCCTTATCCTGCTGTTCACGACAACTCCTATCTTTGGAAACAGTGTAGATCCTGATCAGATGGCTTCTGAAGAACCCTTATCCTGCTGTTCACGACAACTATCTTTGGAAACAGTGTAGATCCTGATCAGATGGCTTCTGAAGAACCCTTATCCTGCTGTTCACGACAACTCCTATCTTTGGAAACAGTGTAGATCCTGATCAGATGGCTTCTGAAGAACCCTTATCCTGCTGTTCACGACAACCCTATCTTTGGAAACAGTGTAGATCCTGATCAGATGGCTTCTGAAGAACCCTTATCCTGCTGTTCACGACAACTCCTATCTTTGGAAACAGTGTAGATCCTGATCAGATGGCTTCTGAAGAACCCTTATCCTGCTGTTCACGACAACTCCTATTTTTGGAAACAGTGTAGATCCTGATCAGATGGCTTCTGAAGAACCCTTATCCTGCTGTTCACGACAACCCCTATCTTTGGAAACAGTGTAGATCCAGATCAGATGGCTTCTGAAGAAGCCAGCTGATCAGGATCTACACTGTTTGACATTCAACTAATGAATTTGTAGGAATAAATTACATCAAGTAATCCCATTGGTTCAAAATCAGAAATGGGTGCGGCTAAATTGAATATTCAGCAAGAGAAGGGTTAAAACAGATGAATGAACGAATGAATAAAAAAATGGATGGAAAATTGGACTCCTATATCGTGCCATGCTAAAAGCAAGCGAGACAAAAATACTATATTTTCGCAGAAAAAGTGACTTTTGCATAATGCTAAAGCTTCTCCTTTTGCATAATGTAAAAGCTACTCACACTTTTTTTAAGCAAAAAGACCACTGTATTTGATATAGTCCTTGCTAGAAAAGTAAATGTTTTGACCACTAACAAGTTCATTAACCCATTGTATGCTAGTGGACTCTTCCATTGCTATATGTTGGACAAGTCCAATTGCCGTATATTTCTGTTAGCAAATAGTGCAGGTCTGATCTGGGCCTGCACTGTTTGCCAAGGTACCCCTTTAGGGGTTTCCCGCATACAATGGGTTAAATTAACAATGTTTTAACATCTGGGCCCTGATGAAAACAATACCTGTATGCTATTAGACAAAAGAAATAACTCTAATTATATAATTTTTATGAAAACAACAGACAATGAAAAGAAATCAATAACTTTCAGCTCAAACACCCAACCGACTAGAAAACAGTTTATAATAACTCAACTATTAACAATGGTCTAGCATTTAAGTGAAAATAGTTGTAGAAATCAAAATTTCATCTCACCTAATAGTTAGCTCTTGAGACGCCGAGAAAAATACATCTGAAAATGTCGTCTGCTTATGTCGTCTACTGAATCTTCTTGCTAACTTTTTAAAAAATGTTTTTGTATACAGGCAAACAGTGGGGACACAGATCAGACTGCTCCTAATGGAGCAGTCTGATCTGAGTCCCCATTGTTTGCAAAAATGAGTTTTAAAGTAACCAGCAGATGACAGAGGAGACGACAATGGTCGTGATTGGTGTCTTATGGTTAAGAGTGGACGACCTATCCAGTAGGCCTCAGAGGCTTAGAAATGTTTTCAGAAGAAAGAAATGGCCCCCACAGAATAAGTATCAGGTCCCCAAAATCTTTGGTAGGTGGTGATGGTAACTGTACCAAGTTGGACCACACTTCATAATTTGTTCAGGTGACGGGGTGCAGACAAGCTGTTTTTGGCCCAAATTTGACAATATTGAGGAGCATATGACCTTGAAATTGCGGTCTCATCAAACACTAATCACTGTTATACCTCATCCTAGTGAAGTAACCATGCAAATTTGGTAATAATTCACCTATTGCTTCACACAGCCAAAGCCAACACAAACAGGATCAGCACCAAATCTGTTCCTCTCTCTTTCAGGGGTGTGTGTGTGTGTGTGTGTGGGGGGGGGGGGGTGGCATTATCCCAGCTACAGATTAGAAATACATGTATTCCAAATATACGTACTACTGGCCCTATATGCTTGCTTTTCTTTCCCTCTTAACCCTTAATATGCCAATCATAACAATTGTTGTCAGCTTTGTCATCTGCTGGTTACTTTAAAGGTCATTATTGGAAACAGTGTGGACCCAGATCAGACTGCTACTCTAGGAGCAGCAGTGAACAGTGTGGATAGGAGCAGTCTGATCTGGGTCCAATCTGTTCATCTGTATGCAAAAATATGTTTGAAAGTTTGCAAACAGATTCAGCAAACGACAAAAACAGACAAAATTTTTCCCGGCAGCTTAAGTTAAAATACAGTCATTATTGAGGCTGCACTTTACTAATTTTTATAGACATATTTGAGCATCAAAAGAAAGCACACAAAATACAATGTATCACAGAAGAAGAGGCAAAGGCATATAATAAAAGATACAGCTATTTATTCCAAATCACTGGGACATCTTAAGTTCAACGGAAACATTTTGCCCCCGCCCATCGGGGGTCGGAGAAATAGATTGGGCTGCATGATGCTTCCAAGCAGAGAGGAATCTGACCATAAACAAGTACTGGTAAACCGCTTAGAAGGACTAAGCCTGTCCAGGCAAAACGGTGAGAGTCAGATTGTCCGATGCATATAAGCCTTCTGGTTTCATTGGGCGGCAGGGCTTGAGATGTCATTTCATCTCAATGTCGGGTAAAAGTCCCACAAAATTGGAAGTCTCCAAAATTACCTATACAGTGTTGACGAGGATGTTAAACACGAATTCAAACGGAAACACATGTAAGTTTTGTTCCATCTTTAGCATCACATTAACCCTTAATTTAGCCAAACCCATTTCTGACTCTCCACCAATTAAATTACTTGATATAATGTATTTGTTAAATTCCCAAACTGCATGACAGATAGTGTAGATCCAATATTGCCTTCAGAAGACCGTTCACAAATAGAAAGTGCAACAGAATTAAAACACACTGGTAAGCTCATAGTGTAATGTTTGTTGAGATTATCTTTGCCCAATGATACAAAGGATTGCTTCTCAACATGATGAAGATCCAATGCACAAAGTACAGGTATACTGAGTTGTGGTTCTTGCTTTCAATCTTGTATATACATGTACCATTGTGGCAAGTACCAGCAATATATCTCAAAGGTATTGGAGTTATAGCCATCACAAGAATATACTGTCAGGGGAGATAACTCTCTTAAACCAGGGCACTCAGAATTGTTGTTCTTGTGCATGACACACCTGCTTAACCTCAAGTGTATCTGTACCAAGTACCATCAATATGTCTCAAAGGGTATTGGAGATATGTTGATCACAAGGTGGTCGTTCTGTTAGATTGAAAGTGGAGATTTTTGTTTTTGATTTTTGTTTTACGGCCCTTTCAAGATTATTTCACTCATATCGAGCCGATCGTTAATCAGAGATGGGCGAAAACCGGGGTACCCGAAGAAAAACCACCTGAACTTCTGTTGCAGAACTTGGCGTCTCACGTGACCCGAGCGAGGCTCTAACCACAGCGGTGAGAGACCTAATGATCAAGAGTCAGCGCTCTTAACCACTAGGCCACGGAGGCCTGTCTTGAAAGGGGAGATAACTCAAACACCACAGCACCAAGAGTTGTGGTTTTTGTGCATGACATGCCTTCTATACCTTGTATACAATTGTGCCAAGTTCCTTCAATGTATCTCAAAAGGTATTGGAGTTATGGCCATCACAAGGTTATATTGTCAGGGGAGATAATTAAAAAACCTGGGCACCCAAAGTTGTAATTCTTGCCCACGACACACCTGCTTAACCTCATGCATATCTCCACAAAGTACCATTAATATGTCTCAAAGGGTATTGGAGGTATGGTGATGACAAGGTGGTCATACTATTATACTGGAAGGGGAGATAACTCAAATACCCTTGCACCCAGAGTTGTGGTTCTTAGGCATGACACGCCGTCTTCACCTTGTCCACAATTGTGCCAAGTACCATCAATATATCTCAAAGGGTATTGGTGTGATGGCCATCACAAGGTTATATTGTCAGGGAAGATAATTAAAAAACCAGGGCACCAAGAGTCGTGGTTCTTGCACATGACATGCCTGCTTAACCTCATGTACAACTGTACAAAGTACCATCAATATATCTCAAAGAGTATTGGAGATATCGCCATCACAAGGTAGTGATTCAATTTTATTGGAAGGGGAGATAACTAAAAACCATGGCACTCGGAGTTGTAGTTCTTGTGCATGACATGCCGTCTCAGCCTTGTGAACAACTGTGCCAGGTACCATCACTATATGTCAAAAGATACTGGAGTTATGGACATCACAAGATAGTCACTCTATTTTATTTGAAGGGGAGATAACCAAAAAACTATGGCAGCCAGAGTTGTGGTTCTTGTGCATGACACGCCATCTCAGCCTGGTGAACAATTGTGCCAGGTACCATCATATCTCAAAGGGTATTGGAGTTATGGCCATCACAAGGTAGTCTTTCTATTTTATTAAAAGGGAAGATAACTAAACCAGAGGACCAGTGGTCCTGTAAACGCTCACCTGACACCTGGTCCTGGTATACATTTTAATGTTTTTATATATGTATATAGCCTCAGAGCAGGGGTACACAACTTGTGGGGACAAAATTTTGATGTCTAACAATGTGATAAAACTCTCCACCTATTCCTACCTTTCTGTGAGTTCAAAGGCCATGCTTTCATTATGGTTTATTATCCCCACGTTTTTAAAAAAAAGTGGGGATATTGTTATCGCCTCCGTCCGTCCGTCTGTCTGTCCGGCTATCTCCTCCTAAACCGTTAGCCGGAATTCAACCAAATTTGGTATGCGAGTTGCTTACATGAATGGCTTGCGCAAGAGCACATTTTTTTTTGTCCCCGCCCCCAGGGGCCCTGGGAAGGGGTCAAAAGGTCAAATATCAATAAAATTCAATTACAAAGTCAATTTTGAAGATTTTGATGCCAAACTTTGCACATGTACTTAGTTATGAAAAAAGTAAAACATATTGAACTGGATTTTGGCTGTGACCCCTAGGTCACGCCCTGGGGGTCGAACTTGGGGGGGTCGGGGGTCAAAATTAAAGTTTTTCAGAACATAGTCATGTTGCATATCTATGCGAAGGGGATAATGGGTAGAATAAACTACAAGTATAATTTTGACCCTGGGGTCAGATTGGGGCCCTGGGAGAGGGGTCAAAGGGTCAAAATTTAAGTTTTTTGGAACATAGTCATGTGGCATATGAAATTGAAGGGCATGATTAGTAGAATATAATACAGGTAATATTTTGACCATGGAGTCAAATTAGGGCCCAGGGTGAGGGGTTTTCGGTACTTGGCCCCTCTGTAGAAAACGTGGGGATTTGCGATGGCGCGCCATTGACAGTATTCTAGTTCCATTTGTCGTATTTTTTTTAACTTTTCATATTATTTAGGGAATGTCTGATTGACAATGTGCTGGGAAAGAGCACTTGACTCCTTGATTTTCCACTTGTACAGTTTTACTTAATACCATCTACATTATAGGTGTTGCTTTGCAGTATGGTGGCTGGGACACAACGTGAATTTGTTTTATCAGTTCCTGGTCATTGCATTTTATCTACTTTGTGACCAGAAACAGCAGATGAGACCTATTTAATTGAATTTTTGCATTAACCCCAATTTTGTATTATATATTCCTTCCAATTCGGTATTCTAGAAATTATGTGCTTATTTTTTAAATTAATTTCAGGAGAGATACTGGTCTAGTGGAATTCATTTTACTGACCGTTCCAAGGCGGTTCTTCTGTCGCGGTTTATTTTTGTTATGGTATGTCTTTTGTGTGTGTGTGTGTATCGCTTACATTATTTTATTTTGGATAGCCAATTGGCCATTTTGTGGGAAAGTAACTGTCCTTTTGGCTTTCCACTATTGATGTTTCCATTAGAGTCTAGTTATTTCATGTTTTTGATTGACCTTTCAGTTTTGGAGAAGAAGATCTTTGAAAATGGTGGACGGACAGACGACGGTCCAAGGTCATTTAATGACCTTGACCTTTCTTATCCATAAATCTTCATGTATTGATTTTGTTTACCTGAGCTACCTATTTTTGTGTCGTAGTCTTCAATGGTTTCCTAAATATTCATTATTTTCACTTTTTCCCATGCAAAAGCCCAAGTCTGCAAATTTGACATAGCCATAAAATAGGTCAAGGCCATCCCAGGGTCACCATTTTTACAAACTATGATGGGCTCAAGTACCAGATGCTACAAGCCAACTTTCAAGGTCATTGGCTTCATGGTTCTGGAGAAGAAGATTTTTGAAGGCTTTTTACCATATATGGGCATGGCTGCCATCTTGGTCATGTGACCCAGACCCCGCGAACAAACTTTCGTTCCCCCATCCTACTGAAGCTCCACATGAAATTTGGCTTTGATTGGCCTCCCTGTTTTGGAGGAGAAGATCTTTGACAAGAGGCCCATGGGCCACTACGCTCACCAGAGGTCATGTCGTTTATACCATATACAGGCAAGGTGCCCATCTTGGTCATGTGACAACAATACCACGAATAATGTTTAATTGCCTCACCCCCATAGAGGCTTTTCATGTAATTTGGTTTCAATCAGCACAGCTCTTTTACTGGTGAAAAAGATAAAAATACTGAATCTGAGCCATCCAAGACAAAGGTCAGTAATGACCTTGACCTTTGGAATTAATAAACTTCCATTCAGCTAACTGTAAATACCATTTTTGATGTCACAGCCTACCAGGCAATCAGAAATATCCACTTTGCCATTTTTCCATATAAATGTCTAAGTGACCAAATTTGACCTTGACATAAAACAGGTCAAGGACAATCAAAGGTCATCATTTGAACAAACTTGGAAGGGCCAGAGTCCCTGATGCTGCATACCAATTTTCAAGATCAGCGGCCATTCGGTTCTTGAGAAGAAGATTTTTAAAGGTTTTTACCATATGTGGGCATGACGGCCATAGTGGTCATGTGACCCAGTCCTCATGAAAAAACTTTCGTTCCCTCATTCCATAGAGGCTCCACATGTAATTTGGTTTCAATTGGCCAAGTAGTTTAAGTGAAGAAGAAGATAAAAATACTGAATCTGAGCCATCCTGGACAAAGGTCGGTAAATGACCTTGACCTTTGGAACTGATAAACCTCCATTCAGCTGATTGAAAATACCATTTCTGATGCCACTAGCTAATATACGATCAGAAAAATCCACTGTTTTGCCATTTTTCCATACAAATGTCTAAGTGACCAAATTTGACCTTGACGTAAAACAGGTCAAGGTCAACCAAAGGTCATCATTTGAACAAACTTGGTAGGGCCAGAGTCCCTGATGCTGCATACCAAGTTTCAAGATCATCGGCCGTTCAGTTCTTGAGAAGAAGATTTTTATAGGTTTTTATCATATATGGGCATGGTGGCCATATTGGTCCAGTGACCCAGTCCTCACTAACAAACTTTCGTTCCCTCGTTCTATAGAGGCTCCACATGTAATTTGGTTTCAATTGGCCAAGTAGTATAAGTGAAGAAGAAGATGAAAATACTGAATCCGAGCCGTCCTGGACAAAGGTCGGTAAATGACCTTGACCTTTGGAACTGACAAACTTCCATTCAGCTGATTGTAAATACCATTTCTGATGCCACTAGCTAATATACAATCAGAAAATCGACTGTTTTGCCATTTTTCCATACAAATGTCTAAGTGACCAAATTTGACCTTGAAGTAAAACAGGTCAAGGTCAACCAAAGGTCATCATTTGAACAAACTTGGTAGGGCCCGAGTCCCCAATGCTGCATACCAAGTTTCAAAATCATTGGCCATTCGATTCTTGAGAAGAAGATTTTTAAAGGTTTTTACCATATATGGGCATGGCGGCCATATTGGTCATGTGACCCAGTCCCCACGAACAAACTTTCGTTCCCTTATTCCATACAGGCTCCACATGTAATTTGGTTTGGATTGGCCAAGTAGTTTAAGTGAAGAAGAAGATAAAAATACTGAATCTGAGCCGTCCTGGACAAAGGTCGGTAAATGACCTTGACCTTTGTAACTGATAAACTTCCATTCAGCTGATTGTAAATACCATTTCTGATGCCACTAGCTAATATACAATTTGAAAAATCCACTGTTTTGCCATTTTTCCATACAAATGTCCAAGTGACCAAATTTGACCTTGACGTAAAACAGGTCAAGGTCAACTAAAGGTCATCATTTGAACAAACTTGGTAGCGCCCGAGTCCCCAATGCTGCATACCAAGTTTCAAGATCATTGGCCATTCGGTTCTTGAGAAGAAGATTTTTAAAGGTTTTTACCATATATGGGCATGGCGGCCATATTGGTCATGTGACCCAGTCCTCACGAACAAACTTTCGTTCCCCCTTCCCATAGAGGCTCCACATGTAATTTGGTTTCAATTGGCCAAGTAGTTTCAGAGGAGATGTTGTTTGAAAATGTTGACGACGCCGACGCAGACACAGACGACGGCGACGACGACGACGGACGACGGACCAATGCCTATACTATAAGCTCCCCCGGAGCCTTCTGCTCTGGTGAGCTAAAAATAAGTCCCATGTAAAACCAAAGGGCCCCCGGGGCAGGGTCATTTTGGTCCCAGTGCAATAGTTTGAACAATCTTGAAAGAGGTCCACTAGATGAAGCTTCAAACCAAATATCAAAGACCTTGGTCTTGCGGTTTCAGAGAAGAAGATTTTCCATACATAAGCCTATGGAAAACCAAAGGGCCTTGGGGAGGGGGCATTTTTGGCCCTAGGGCTATAATTTAACAATCTTGATAGAGGTCCACTAGATGAAGCTTCATACCAGATATCAAAGACCTGGGCCTTGCGGTTGTAGAGAAGAAGATTTTCAAAGGTTTTCCCTATATAAGTCTACGTAAAACCAAAGGGCCCCCGGGCAGGGGCATTTTTGGCACTAGGGCTATAATTTGAACAATCTTGGCAGAGGTCCACTAAATAAAGCTTCATACCATATATCAAAGACTTGGGCCTTGCAATTTCAGAAAAGAAGATTTTTAAAGACTATGTAAAACCAAAGAGCCCCCGAGTGGGGGCATTTTTGGCCCCAGGGCTATAATTTGAACAATCTTGATAGTGGTCCACTAGATGAAGCTTCACACAAAATATCAAAGACCTGGGCCTTGTACTTTCAGAGAAGAAGATTTTTAAAAATTTTCCCTATATAAGTCTATGTAAAACCAAAGCGCCCCGGGGTGGGTCCATTTTTGGCCCCAGGGCTATAATTTGAACAATCTTGGTGGAGGTCCAATAGATGAAGCTTCATACCAAATATCAAAGACCTGGGCCTTGTGGTTTCAGAGAAGAAGATTTTTTAAAAATTTTCCCTATATAAGCTTATGTAAAAGCATAGGGCCCTGGGGCGGGGGCATTTTTAGCCCTAGGGCTATAATTTGAACAATCTTGATTAAGGTCCACTAGATGAAACTTCACACTAAACATCAAAGACCTGGGCCTTGTGGTTTCAGAGAAGAAGATTTTTAAAGAGTTTCCCCATATAAGTCTATGTAAAACCAAAGGGCCCTGAGGCGGGGGCATTTTTGGCCTCAGTGCTATAATTTGAACAATCTTGGTAGAGGTCCACTAGATGAAGCTTCATACCATATATGAATTACCTGGACTGTGCAGTTTCAGAGAAGAAGATTTTTTAAGTTTTAAGGGAAAAAATCTATTTTTAGCTCCTGTGACCTAGATGTGCAACAGACCGGAACCATTTGAACAACTATGAAAGGGGGCCATCTAAGGATCATTCCTGTGAAGTTTGGTCAAAATCTGATCAGTGGTTTAGGAGGAGATATCCTTTGAAGAAATTGTTTACGCACGCACACACGGACGGACGGACGCACGCACGCACGACGGACGACGGACAAAAAGTGATCCCAAAAGCTCACCTCGTCACTACGTGACAGGTGAGCTAAAAATGGTGGACGGACGGACAACAGATGGACGGACGACAGACCATGGCTATACTATAAGCTCACCTATGAGCCTAAAGGCTCAGGTGAGCTAAAAATCAATTATTTTCACTTTTTCCCAAGCAAAAGCCTAAGTCCGCAAATTTGACATTGCCGTAAAATAGGTAAAGGTCAACCCAGGGTCACCATTTGAACAAATTATGATAGGCCCGTGTACCAGATGCTTCCTGCCAAGTTTCAAGGTCATTTGCCTTACGGTTCTGGAGAAGAAGAATTTTGAAGTGTTTTTACCATATATGGGCATGGCCACCATCTTGGTCATGTGACCTGGACCATATGAGCAAATTTTCATTTGTTCATCATATAAAGGATCCATATCAAATTTCACTTGAATTGGGCCAGCGGTTTCTGAGAAAAAACTGTTTGAAATATGGAACCTGGTTAATCATGGTCCCAGGTCACTGAATGATGACTTTTCTTACCCATGAATTTTCATGTATTCATTTACTTTACCTGATCTACCAATTTGGTGACATTGTCTTCAATGGTTTCCTAAAAATCCATTATTTTCACTTTTTCCCATGCAAAAGCCTAAGTTGACAAATTTGACACTGCCATAAAATAGGTCAAGGTCAACCCAGGGTCAGCATTTGTAAAAACTATGACGAGCCCCAGTACCATATGATATATGCCAAGTTTCAAAGCCATTGGCCTTACGGTTCTGGAGAAGAAAATTTTTGAAGGCTTTTTACCATATATGGGCGTGGTGGCCATCTTGGTCATGTGATCTAGACCGTACTGGCAACTTTTCATTTGTTCAACTCACAAAAGCTCAATACTGAATTTCACTTAAATTGGCTCAGTAGTTTCTGAGAAAAAATGTTTTTTTTTTGAAATATGAAATCGGAGTGACCTTGGTCTAAGGTCAATGAATGACCTTGACCTTTCTTACCCATAGATCTTCATGTATTCAGTTACTTTACCTAATCTACAAATTTTGGTGACACTGTCTTCAATGGTTTCCCTAAATATCCATTATTTTCACTTTTTCCTATGCAAAAGCCTAAGTCAGCAAATTTGACATTACTGTAAAATAGGTCAAGATCAACCCAGGGTCACCATTTGAACAAATTATGATAGGCCCGAGTACCATATGCTACATGCCAAGTTTCAAGGCCATTGGCCTTACGGTTCTTGAGAAGAAGAATTTCGAAGTTTCTTTACCATATATGGGCTGGTGGCCATCTTGGTCATGTGATCTAGACCATGTTGGCAGCTTTTCAACTCCCAAAGGCTCCATATTGAATTTCACTTCAATTGGCTCAGTAGTTTCTGAGAAAAAATGTTTGAAATATGGAACCTGCGTGACCTTGGTCTAAGGTCAATTAATGACCTTGACCTTTCTTACACATAGATCTTCATGTATTCAGCTACTTTACCTTATCTACCAATTTTGGTGACACTGTCTTCAATGGTTTCCTAAAAATCCATTATTTTCACTTTTTCCCATGCAAAAGCCTAAGTCGGCAAATTTGACATTGCTGTAAAATAGGTCAAGGTCAACTCAGGGTCACCATTCGTACAAACTATGATGGGCCTGAGTACCATATGCTACATGCCAAGTTTCAAGGCCATTGGCCTTACGGTTCTGGAGAAGAAGAATTTTTAAGGCTTTTTACCATATATATAGGCGTGACGGCTATCTTGGTCATGTGATCTAGACCGTATTGGCAATTTTTCATTTGTTCAACCCACAAAGGCTCCATATTAAATTTCACTTAAATTGGCTCAGCAGTTTTGGATAAAAAAAATGTTTGAAATATGGATCCTGAATGACCTTGGTCTAAGGCCAGTGAATGACCTTGACCTTTCTGACCCATAGATCTTCATGTATTCAGTTACTTTACCTGATCTACAAATCTACAAATCTTGGTGACACTGTCTTCAATGGTTTTCCTATAAATCCATTATTTTCACTTTGCCCCATGCAAAAGCCTACTTCGGCAAATTTGACATTGCTGTAAAATAGGTCAAGGTCAACCCAGGGTCACCATTTGTACAAACCATGATGGGCCCGAGTACTATATGCTACATGCCAAGTTTCAAGGCCACTGGCCTTATGGTTCTGGAGAAGAGGATTTTTGAAGGCTTTTTACCATATATGGGCATGGCGGCCATCTTGGTCATGTGATCCAGACCCCGCGAACAAACTTTCGTTCCCCCATCCCACTGAGGCTCCATATGAAATTTGGCTTTGATTGGCCCTGCAGTATAGGAGAAGAAGATCTTTGAAAATGGTGGACGGACGGACGGACGGACGGACGGACGACGGACCATGGCTATACTATAAGCTCACCTATGAGCCTAAAGGCTCAGGTGAGCTAAAAACTATGGCAGTGAAAGTTCTAGTTCTTGCGCACGACATGCCGTCTCAGCCTTGTGAACAATTGTGCCAAGAACCATCAACAAATCTCAAAGGGTATTGGAGTTATGGCCATCACAATGTTGTGTCTACGGATGGACGGACAACCAGATGGACAGACAGACGGATGGATGCCAGGCTGATCTCTATATCCGAAGAACCTATTCAGTCGGGTATAACAAAAACATTAATTCACTCTCATCTTGAAAATGTGTGAAAGAAGTACTTGTACATTACTTTACTCTTACTTTGGCAATGTTTATAGAAGTACATGCATATTACTTCATTTTTACCTTGATGTGTTTAAAAAAGTAATTGTACATTATGAAGTGCATGTATATTACCTCTCAGTTTGGAAATATTTCAAAAGTACATGTAAATCACTGCCCTCTCATTTTTGGAATGTTTTAAAGAAGTACATGTACATTAATTCACTCCCACTTTGGAAATTTTTCAAATAAGTGCATGTACATTTCATAATTCTTTATTGTAACTTTGATTGGTAAATAAGGTCCTTGAACGTGCATTTCGTTGTTCTTGTGCAAGTGCAGGAGTAAGCATATTCGTGGCTAGCAATTAAATTGTGAACGTCTTTACAATCTTTTTGGTTCTTGTGTAAAACCGTTTTATCCAAGTGAAATAGAAAAACAAATTTATTCCTCCTGAGTGTTAATAAGCAATGCCTAGACTCAACGAAGCTCAGCGCAACCAAGCGGTTGGCATGATTCGGGCTTGTGTGTCCCAAAATGATGTTAGCAGATGGTTAGGCGTGCAAAGGAACATGATTTCTGCTTTACGGAGATGTTATCAGCAATCTGGTAACACCAGGGGCTATCGCAGATCGGCATGTCTATGTGTGACGTCATTATGGCAAGACACTTATATCCACTTGATGCATCTTTGTAACCGATTTCAAACTGCTGCTTTGACGGCTAGAAGCATTCCTGGCTTGAGGAACATTAGTCCAAGAACCAGGGGATACCGCTTGTGTGAACGGAACATTCATCTTCGGCGTCCGGCAATCCGTCCAGTTCTACAGCAACGAATATGCTTAATCCTGCACTTGCACAAGGACAACGAAATGCACGTGCAATGACCTTATTTACCAATCAATATTGTTAAGGAGTATACACATCGTGAATGTGTAAAGTTTCAAGCATAAATGGATTTTAGATAAGAATTATAGAAAATTTATTTTTTATACATGCACGGTTTCTTTTTTCCGCTAGTATACATTACTTGATTCTCACTTTCCAAACGTTTTAAAGAAGTACATGTATATTAACATTACTTCATTCTCACCTTTGAAATGTTTAAAGAAAGTACATGTACATGCCTAGTATTGCATTCTCATTTTTGAAACGGTTAGAGTCAGAGATGTGCCTGTCTGCACATTTGCATATACAATATTATATGCCCCTGCCATCATGCTGATGGCTGGGCCATAAACACAATACTATCATGTTATTAATCAAGAAATTTTGTATTGGCCCAGTTACAGGTCCTTGGTCAGCTGTATTGGCCTGAGGCAAAAGGCCTCAGACCAATACAGCTGACCGAGGACCTGTAACTGGGCCAATATGAAATTACTTGATTAATGACAATTTTATTAATTAACATCATAAAACATTCTTTCTGATGATTTCTCCTCATTAATATTAGTATGAGGTTAACTGATACAAGTCAGGGGTCAAGCTCGTACTAGCAGAGGTCAACATACAGAAGAAACATGAGCCATATCATGTGGACTGATTTTTCAGTATTTATCATATGACTTCGCGTCTGAAAGTGTAATAATGCCATGTAATATTTTTGATAATCCACTAGTGGATTAAATATGCAAATTAGCTAGTTACGTCCAGTATCATAACATGTACAACGTCCTTAATGACGTCGCGTTTACTAACGGCGGAATATTGACATTTTTATAAAAAATCGTGAATAAATTGCGCTTTGAATATCATATGATAAATAGAATCTTGCATTCGTGCTCATGTATTATTGAATTTATTAAACTCGTTGAGGAAAAGGGATAAAATGCTCGGCAAAGCCTCGTCGTTCATCCATTTTCCTCAACTCGTTTAATAAATTCAATAATACATGAACACTCATGTAAGATCCTCTATGTATACTATAAACACACATGTTAATTAATAAAATGCTGTATCATTTCAAAGATTGTAAAAGACTGTAATATCAATGTCAAATACTCAAGTAACAATGAAATCTAACAGGAGACAAATACTGCTCAAAGAAAACCCTGAATAAATAATAATAATATATCTGAGATTCTTAATATAAAGTTAAACAGCACATGTTGCTTCTTTTGTCTACAGCAAAAATAAACAAGAGGGCCATGATGGCCCTGGATCGCTCACCTGACCCACACTGTAGAAATGAAATGGTAGGTAATATAGTAATGTGCCTTGTCAGAAGGGAAATACATGCCAAATATGAATACTCTATCTCAAATGGTTCAAAAGTTATGATAAAGTAGGTCAAAGGTCAAGGTCACAGGTCAAACTTTTGTATGGATGTGAAGCCATTGTCACAAGATATATACATGCCAAATATGAAGGCTCTATCTCAAATGGTTCCAAAGTTATGATGAAGTAGGTCACAGATCAAGGTCAATGTCACAGGTCAAAATTGTTTGCATGAGTGGGAAGACCTTGTCACAAGGAACACACATGCCAAATATGAAGGCTCTACCTTAAATGGTTCAAAAGTTATGACAAAAATGGTCAAAGGTCAATGACCTGTCAATTTTGCATAGATGGGAAGCCCTTGTAACAAGGTACCTACATGCCAAATATGAAGGCTCTATCTTAAATGGTTCAAAAGTTATGAGAAAGAAGGTCAAAGATCAAGGTCACAGGTCAAACTTTTTGTATGGGTGGAAAGTCCTTGCCACAAGGAACATACATGCCAAATATGAAGGCTCTACCTCAAATGGTTCAAAAGTTATGATAAAGTATGTCACATGTTCAGGTCAAGGTCACAAGTCATTTTTGAATGAATAGGAAGCCCTTGTCACAAGGAAACTACAGGCCAACCTCTATTAAGAAAGCACCCACAACCAAAATGTGCAGGTGAAATTGAACACATTTGCCTTTTTGGGGAATTGAAGGCCTGCTTGCTTAAGACTGGTTGCTTGCTTAATAGAGGTGGCCACTAAGACAGGTTTTACTGTACATGCCAAATATGAAGGCTCTATCTCAAATGCTTCAAAAATTATTATAAAGTAGGTCAAAGGTCAAGGTCATAAGACAAATTTTTTGTATGTGTGGGAAGACTTTTTCACAAGGAACATACATGCCAAAGGTGAAGGCACTATCTCAAATTGTTCAAAAGTTATAATAAAGTAGGTCAAATGTCAAGGTAAAGGTCACAGATCATTTTATATATGAATAAGAAGCCCTTGTCACAAGGAACCTACATGCCAAATATGAAGGTTGTATCTCAAATGCTTCAAAAGTTATGACAAAGTAGGTAAAAGGTCAAGGTGATGGGTCAAAATTTTTGAATGGTTGGGAATATCTTGTCACAAGGAACATACATGCCAAATATTAAGGCTCTATCTCATATGGTTCAAGTTATGATAAAGTAGGTCACAGGTCAAATTTTATATGAGTGGGAAGCCCTTGTCAGAAGGAACCTACATGCCAAATATGAAGGGTCTATTTCAAATGGTTAAAAAAAATATGACAAAATAACCTAATGATCTACTTTTTGATTTGACATGACCCATATTCCAACTTAACTGAGATATTGTTCAGATGATCATTCTGAGCAAGTTTTATGATGATTGGACTAAAACTGTGGCCTCTTAGAGTGTTCAAAACATTTTTCTATGATTTGACCAGCTGACCTACTTTTTGACCCAACATGACCCATATCCAAACTTGACCCAGATATTGTCAAGATGATCATTCTGAGCAAGTTTGATGATGATCTGACCAAAACTGGGGCCTCTAGTGTGTTCACAAGGGTTTTCTATGATCTGACCTACTTTCTGACCAGATATGAAGCATATTTTAAATTAACCGAGATATTGTCAAATGATCATTCTGAGCAAGTTTGATGATGATCGGACCAAAACTGTGGCCTCTAGTGTGTTTAATTTTTTCTAGGATTTGACCTACTGACCTACTTTTTGACCCAACATGACCCATATTCGAACTTGACTGAGATATTGTTAAGATGATCTTTCTTGGCAAGTTTGATGATGATAGGACCAAAACTATGGCCTCTTGTGTGTTCACAAGGTTTTTATATGGTTTGACTTACTGACCTACTTTTTGACCCGACATAACCCATATTCGAACTTGACCGAGATATTGTCAAGATGATCATTCTGGGCAAGTTTGATGATGATCGGACCAAAACTGTGGCATCTAGTGTGTTCACAAGTTTTTCTATGATTTGACCTACTGACCTACTTTTTGACCCGACATGACCCATATTCAAACTTGACTGAGATATTGTCAGGATGATTATTCTGAGCAAGTTTGATGATGATTGGACCATAACTGTGCCCTCTAGAGTGTTCACAAGGTTTTTCTATGAATTGACCTACTGACCTACTTTTTGACCCGACATGACCCATATTCAAACTTGACCGAGATATTGTCACAATGATCATTCTGAGCAAGTTTGATGATAATTGAACCATAACTGTGCCCTCTAGAGTGTTCACAAGGACTATCTATGGTTTGACCTACTGACCTACTTTTTGACCCTACATGATCCATATTCGAACCTGACCGAGATATTGTCATGATAATTATTCTGAGCGAGTTTGATGATGATTGGACCAAAACTGTGCCCTCTAGAGTGTTCACAAGGTTTTTCTATGATTTGACCTACTGACCTACTTTTTCACCCGACATGACCCATATTCGAACTTGACCGAGATATTGTCATGATGATCATTCTGAGCAAGTTTGATGATGATTGGACCAAAACTGTGGCCTCTAGTTTGTTCACAAGAAAAAGTTTACGCACGACGGACGACGGACGACGGACGACGCACGACGACGCCGGACATCTTACGGTCACAAAAGCTCACCATGACCTTCGGTCAGGTGAGCTAAAAACAAGAGCTGTCATATACCAAGACCACATAGCTCGCCTATGGGGCAATAAGCTGGATGAGGACAAGTTATTAAAAAAAAATCAAATATGCAGTTTTTGCCCAAAAATGACATTTTCCTTTGTATAAAAGGAGCTAAACAGACTGCAGCAATTAAAAGGGAACCAGAAAGCACCCCTAAGAACCACTGAACAGGAAATCTTGTTTTAAGTCTTTGTGTTTTATTGCACCCTCCCCCCCACCAACACAGAGCCAACAAGTAGCACTAAGACAAAATGAACAAGAAATCTTGTTGTTTTTTAAAAAAGGAAATTTCGATTTTTCAGTCTGAAAAAATTGTAAAATGTTGCAAGTCAGAATAACTGTTTTCATTAAAAAAAAAAAACAAAATGAGCCAGTGCATGACAAAATCTACAAGAAGTATTGAGCGACCAGCAAAGACAAAGATAAGCCTGCATATTCATGCAGTCTGATCAGAGTCTTTGCTGATCGCATGTTCCTTCTATAGGCGAATATCTATGCAAAGAGACATAAGCAAAAGATCTTGTCATAGTGGATGGGTGAGCAGGTTGATTTCAGTCTGTGCTGGTCACACGGTCTTATTGTAGGTTTTGTTATGCGCCGGCACAAATAGGAAACAACCAAAAAAAAAATCCTCAGCTACGATTTGAACTCAAGATCTTCTGGTTGAGTATACAACACTCTAACCACTGCATAACAGAGATAATTGCAGGTAAATTTTAACCAGCGGAGGTAATACAGCTGAAAATATGTATTTCTAAAGAAAGTCAAATTTAAGCCAAAAAAACTTGGATAATGGAGTATTACAAGAAGGAATATGTTAAATTCTGTTTTTTCTTGTTGTTTAGTTGATTTGAAAATAAATTTGTAAAATATTACAAATAAGAGCATGCAGGTAAACTTTAACCAAAATGCGGCTGCCGCTGTCAATAGACAAATAGCTCCCCGTACTTTTGTAAGATGTTCTATCAAAGGGTGTATAGAAACAGAAGCATACAGCCATCTCTGATACAGACATAGAGATTTTACACTTGTGGTCATTTAATATGAAATCTATGAAACGAGCCTTTGGCGAGTTTCATAAATTTCATATGAAATGACCACAAGTGTAAGATTCTGTTTATCATGTAACAATTTTAACATGTATTTTATTGCCAAAGAAGTTCAAAAGAAAACATATGGTTGTCACAGGCGGCGGCGTGACGTGACGCACCAGTAACCATGTGTTATTACACGTGTGGTCATATGATTTTTTTATTACATGATGTTATCCACTAAATAACAGCGATATAATATGATAGAGGGCCTCATGGAAGATTAGCCATAATGCTGAATGTGTAACCGTCATTAAATAAAGCCTTTACTTACTTACTTATAAAGTGTTATTCACACTTACCCCTTTTTGTACCAAAATGATATATAGAGCATGTCCATTTCAAAATTTAGGGGTGCCAGTTTGTGTTTTCTTCAAACTTGATTTGGAAAATGGCTTAACTTTTTGCAAACAGTCTAGGGCCTGATCAGACGCCGCATTCTGCAGCGTCTGATCTGGGCCTGCACTGTTTGCCAATTACCCGTTTTCGGGGTTCTGGTACTCAATGCTTTAATGTTGGAAGTGAGATTTTGATAATTTCATTTTGTTGACCTGAGGGTTGGATTTCTCCACCTACATCAGAAATGGCCTGTTGACTATGTTTCCTACCACAGCAATAAATGTATCAAATAGAGTGAAATTTCGATAACTCAAATACGGATAATTCATTTACCATGTGGCTAATTCAAACTTGTTCTGGAGTCTAGGGCTGGCTAATCAGAGCTGAAAAGATAATCGATTATCAGTCCTGTCATTGGGATCGATAATCGATTAGTAATCGCTAATGTTTTTGTCATTATTTTACCTGTCTGGCTTTCTGTCTGAGCATGACTCTTACCATATGTTGCACTTTACTATATGTATATGTGAAAAGACAGGCCTGAGCAAACAGTGTAGACCCAGATGAGATGCCGCATAATGCCACTCATCAGCTATTTTAGGCATAAATTTGGGTAGTAAATTGTACCTATCAAGTAATTGATTAAAAGCAAATCAGAAATGATAATCATTTTTGTGGAATTTATCGATCGATTAATCGATTATAAGATTAATCGTGTCAGCCTTACTGGAGTCCCTACAGAATTCTTTCTATAGCTCCAGATATCCATGTATTTGGTTTAATTTATGGATATTTGATTTTATCTTGAAAATGTATATTGTGTGTACTCATTAGAATCGCCTCATTGAAGCGATTCTAATGAGTTTTGTTTCCTTGATTTGAGGTTTAACATCCCTGTCAACACTGTATAGGTCATATTGGAGATGTGCTTCCAATTTTGTGGGATTTTTACCTAATACTGAGATGAAATGACATCTCAAGCCCTGCCGCCCAATGAAACCAATAGGGTTTATAAGCATGGATGGTCCAACTTTCACCACTTTGCCTGGGCAGGCTTAGATCCTCTAAGCGGTTTACCAGTACTCGTGTGCGGGTATCAGTACTCGTGTGCGGGTCTGTTTGAGCTCTGCGTGGAAGCATCATACAGCCCATCTATTTCTTCAAGCCCGCATGGATTGAAAGGTATGTTGTGTGTACTCATTAGAATTGCCTCATTGAGGGGATTCTAAGGAGTACACACAACATACATTTATTTTATAAAAAGTCGAGAATAGACTCTAAGGTCATCCCCATTGTGCCTCATGGCCTGGCAGAATCAGTAACCCTCAAAAACTCGAACTACCCTTATTTAGAACAAAATCTCATGGTCCCGATGGTATTTGAGTTATTGAAGTTTGACTGTAATTTGTTATCTTCCCTTTTCATTTTATTTCATTATTATCATTTTTTTTTTTTTTTTGTTTTATGTACCATAACCACTCTCTGAACAATAATAAGGATCAATATGGAGGCGCACAAGTGTCAGTCATAAAATTAGAATTCTGATTTCACTGTTAAAAGTTGTGTGTGTCCAGTGAGGCAGAATTTTACAACACTGCTAAAAAGAGAATAAACTTTGTTTCATGGGTAAGAAAAAAAAGCTTTAGAAGCAAAGCGAAATATCTCACTTCAGAAAAAATACAATAAATGCAGTCAATGGCATCACGATAACACACCCTTTTGACATAGTGCATTCTTTCATATCTCGAAAAGTTACTTTTTTTTTATGAAATATTGTCATATTTTACTCATTTATACACATAGGTTTTGGGTGCTCATTAGAACCGCCTCAATATAACTAGTACCCACAACCTATATCTTGGACCAGAAATAAGCAAAATAACATTTAACCCCGTAAACCCCAGTTTTCTCTATATAAAGTTGGTTTTAGAGGGGTATTCATTTCATGGACTTGTTAACATGATGGTTTGTTGTTCCAGACATACAGTTGAACTACCATTGTTTCAACACCATTGTTTCCATGATAACATAGCCCCAGATAAGATGGGGTATCCAAACATTTTTTCATTACGATAACACACCTGTGCGACAAAGTGCATTTTTTCACATCTCCAAAATGGCTATTTTTCTGATGAAAATTTGTCCTAATTTATACACCAAACATAGGTTTTGGGTACTCGTTAGAACCGCCTCATTGAGGCGGTTCTAACAAGTACCCACAACCTATGTCTTGGAGCAGGAATAAGGAAACTAATGTTTATCCCCTTAAACCCCAGTTTTCTCTATATAAAGTGGGGTTTAGGGGGGTCTTTATTTCACGGATTTGTTCACATAATGTTTGTCTTATTTCTGCAGAAAAACATGCTGTGGGTACTCATAAGAAGCACCTCGGCGAGGTGCTTCTAATGAGTACCCACAACATGTTTTCGTAAGAAATACAAGTACCGAAAACATGTTTTCGTAATAAAAATAATTTGTAGATACCCACTCATATCTGAGGCCATGCAATGAATATTGACTACTTTACTGTTTTCGTATTTATATTTCCGAGCTATTTTATAGTGAAAAGTCAAAATCCAAAATCAGAAAAATTAATATCAGCACTGTCTGCACCTGGCAACAGAGAAATACACAATATTGCACCCTGATCTTCCTCTCTTGCTGTCAAGATCTTTACTGAACTTGTTCATACTTGGCTTTGTTGATGTTCTTCGCCAGGCAACAGGCAAGAGCTGCACCCAGAAGCTGAAATTACAAGCACAAATACAATAAATACTGTAAAACTCCGAAAAATTCGGACACCTTGAGGACTTACTGTAATTCTCCTAAAAATTTTTGCACTTTTGTTTAATGATCCAGCAAGGAGTCCAAAAAGTGCCAACGAACTTGCAAACAGTGTAGACCCTGATCAGTATGCTCCTTCAGGGTCTGCACTGTTCACTTAGACCTGTCTGTCCAAATACTTTGGATCATTACAGAAAACCAAAAGAGGACAAAACTAACAGAAAGCCCTGTGTGACCAGGAATGACTAAGGTGAACCCGCACATCAACTTTGTCAGGCCTTAGTCTTGGTTTGTTCGCCCTCGCCCATAGGGGCTTGAAGAAATATATGGGCTGCATGATGCTTCCACGCAGAGCTGAATCCGGCCCGCACACTAGTACTGGTAAACCGCTTAGAGGATCTAAGCCTGTCCAGGAACCGCGGTGCGAGGTGGACCGTCCATGCTAATAAACCCTAATGGTTTCATTGGGCGACAGGGCTTGAGATGTCATTTCATCTCAATGTAGGGTAAAAGTCCCACAAAATTGGAAGCAACGTCTCCAAAATGACCTTTACAGTGTTGACGGGGACGTTAAACCTCAAATCAAACAAACAAATAGTCTTGGTTTGTTGCTCTTTTGGCTGTCTCTATAGAAAGGGCATGTGAAAAGAGAAGACTCTGATCAGTCTGCACACAAGCACATAATGATCTGAGTCTTTGCTGCTCACATAGGCCAGCTCAGTTACTGTGAGTTCTAACAAGATGTTTCCCCCATTAACCCATTTAGTACCGGTAACCCCACAACAGGTAATTGGCAAACAGTGTAGGCCCAGATCAGACACCACAGAATCTGGGCCTACACTATTTGCAAAATGTTCAGCCATTTTCCAAATCAATTTTGAAGAAAACACAGCCTGACACCCCTAAATTTTGAATGGACTCCTTCTATATATAAGGAGGAAGATTCCATTTGGTACAAAAAGGGTAAAAAATTCCAGCTTGTGAACACTTCCATAGTAATACATCACTATTTCCTGTCAGAACGATGGCAACTTCCCTCACACTGGTGATTTGACACTTTGTGAAGTACCGTGGTGCAGTGGTGAATAATCAGACTCAAAATCCTGACATTGTACTAACACCTGTGGACACAAAACTGTTAAAACTTTGCTACTCGCCTTGTAAACCAGGGGTCGCAGGATCGATCCTGGGCTTCTCCAGACTTTCGGATGAGTCTTTAAACCGAGGTCCTGTCTCCGTATGTCCATAGCTGTTGGAGGGATGTAAAAGTCAAACACTCACTCATTCAAACACTTACTCACTGTTCAAACTTTGATAGGCTTCATTTCATTTTGATTTGAAACATCACTCAATATATCCTAACATCCTGTCAGTCAACTGCCAGACAGAAATAAATTCAAAACACAAGTGGTGTACATTTCACTGCAGTCTCCAGCATTGTCCAATCAAAATACATCTCAAAGGTCAATCAGAAAGTCTTTGACAAAAAGAACCAATCAATTGCTTGATCCAGTTTTAGAATTCTTTGATGAATGGCATTTGCTCGTCAAACTAACTTGATGCAAAGAGATTCATTGAAATGCACTTCATAGGAGTTTGGATAAGTTTTGAGTCCACAGGTGTAACTGGTTTCTACCACAGAATGCCTAAAAGGGTACACTGCAAAATACAGTCGACTCTCGTTATCTCGAACCTCACGGGACAGGATAAAAAAGTTCGAGTTATCCGTAGTACGAGATAGCCGAAGTGTGACGTCACATGTACGTCAGAACACATTGTTTGCCGTGATATGCTGGGTATTCTTGGTAATTCTTACATGAACGGTTTACTGAGTTTTTAAAACTTGTTTATGAAAGTACTGGAGCTTGTCAGATTATAGCGTTTATGAACAAATTAATAAATAAATAAAACTGATAGATTTCTCACGTATTTTGTTGTCTTTAAAAATCCTACAAATCTGGGTTTCCAAATATGCTAAATATAGTTAGATACTAAACAGATTGGTTCCCGCTTGTGAATGCAACGCTTATATTACTTCGGAGAGCAGTACATGCTATTTAAGTCATACAGTAGTTTGACTCATTTCCCCTCTAACTGATTAACCGTCACTACGGCAAACAGTTTAGGTCCTGCCGCGAAAGCTTGTTATGAGCCATCCCTTTTGGATATACACTGTTTGTACATGGATTTGCATCGGTTAAGAAACAGACGGGTTAACAACGATACACGTGAATTGTTCCGATCAACTGCGTTTTTAACACGCCGAGATTGTCACAACTTTTGTCACTTTCTTTGACATTTCTGCAAGGAAGACAGAAAGACAACGCCGCCTTTTATCACGGAAATCTTGCAAATCATTGACACCAGACGGTGTAAGATTAAAGGTTGAGCACCGTGTGTCAGTCTTTATTACACGCACATGATTTTCTTAGTAGCCGAAAAGGTATTGTGTGTGCTAATTTAATTGCAAACGCACCTGGACAAATTGGATAATTAACAACATTGTGAGTATTGATGAATTTTTTTCTAAAGGCCTATTACAAAATTGAAGGACCGGACGCGTTTTTTTTTTTTTTTTTTTTTTTTTTCGTTACATCATGAATCCCGGTTCGAGATACGCAGTAGTAAAAACAGTGAAAAATACATTCAGGGACTGAAAATGATGGGCGAGATAGCCGAAGTGTCGACTTAAAAGTAGTTCGACACATGCGAAGTTGAACTACAATAAATATATAGGGGGAATGTACGGGACTTAGAAATCGGTTCGACATAAGCGATAGGGTCGAGATAAGCGGGGTCGAGATAACGAGAGTCAACTGTACCTAAAACAGGAAAGATTTTTTTCACCTACATTTAATATTCTGATAACCCTCAGTCTCACGCAAGTAAGTATTATCTGATTGTGAATTGTAAACCTGAGCCTCATTATAACATGATTTATTTTAGCATGATTTTCTGGTTATAGCACAGTTGTGGCTTGAGGCCCAAATTTTCTTCAAGCGTTATCTTAATATCAAAGAGGTCTATAGAGCGGACACGAATTTGTGACAGACGGACAGGCAGACAGACAGACAGACAGATGCCCGAGGAAAAACAATATGTCTCCTCGAAAAGGGGGGAGACATAATGACATCTCAAACCCTGCTGTCTAAATAAACAGTTTATATGGTTCGACTTGTGCCACTTTGCCTGGGCAGGCTCTGACCCTCTAAGCTATTTACCCATACTCATGTGCACTTGATTTCAGGTCTGCGTGGAAGCATCATGCAGCCCAATCTTTTTCTCCAAGCCCTGATGGGCGGGGGGGCCAGATCCTGAATCAGGTCCATATCCAACTGAGATACCCTGGCCTGCTGAAATACAGTTTCACGTAAAATAAAATTTATGTTATATACCTGGAAGAATGATACACCCAGTGCCACACCACCAATAAGAGCCATGTTGCTCTTCATAAAGCCTGTCACTACACTGTAGCATCCCTGAAACAAAACAATACCATATTTACTGCAAAAATCCTAAAAATTCGGACACCTTGAGGACTTGCTGTAATTCTCCTAAAATTTTAACAGATTTGTTTCATGATCCAGCAATGAGTCTAAAAGATGCAAACAGAATGGCAAACAGTGCAGACCCTGGTCAGACTGCTCCTTCAGGAGCAGTCTGATCTGGGTCTGCACTGTTTGCTTGAGCCTATCTGTCCCATTTCTTAGGATCATTATGGTACCCTAAGTATTCAGGAGGCTCACGTCACGTGAGACGCCAAGTTCTGCAACGGAAGGTCAAGAGGTTTTCTCCGGGTACTCCAGTTTTTGCCCTCCTCTGATCAACGATAGTCTCGATATAAGTGAAATAATCTTGAAAGGGCCATAAAACTGAACAAGAGGCCCATGGGCCACTACGCTCACCAGAGGTCATGTGGTTTACACCTTGGTCATGTGACAACAAAAGGCCACCATGCAATCAGTAAAATCTTGTGTCTTGCCTTTTTCCATACAACTGTCTATGTGACCAAATTTGACTGTGACATAAAAACAGATCAAGGCCAACCAAAGGTCATCATTTGAACAAAATTGGTAGGGTCCGAGTCCTCGATGCTGCATACCAAGTTTCAACGTCATCGGCCATTTGGTTCCTGAGAAGAAGATTTTTTAAGGTTTTTACCATATATGGGCATGGCAGCCATATTGGTCATGTGACCTAGTCATTACGAACAAACTTTCATTCCCCCTTCCCATAGAAGCTCCACGTGTAATTTGGTTTCAACCAACCTAGCAGTTTGAGTATAGAAGAAGATTAAAATACTGATCTCAGCCATCCAGGACAAAGGTCAGCAAATGACCGTCACCTTTGTTGAAAAACTTCCATTCAGTTGATTGCAAATATCATTTCTGATGCCACAGGTTACCATGCAATCAAAAAAAATCCACTGATTTGCCCTTTTTCCATACATATGTCTAAGTGACAATATTTGACCTTGAGGTAAAATAGGTCAATGTCAAAAGTCATCATTTGAACAAACTTGGCTGCCACTAGCTACCATGCAATCAGAAAATTCAGCTGTTTTGCCCTTTTTCCATACAAATCTCTAAGTGAGCATATTTGACCTTGAAGTAAAACATGTCAAGGTCAACCAAAGGTCATCATTTGAACAAGCTTGGTAGGGCCCAAGTCCCTGATGCTGCATATCTAGTTTCAAGAACATCAGGCAATGGGTTCTTGCGAAGATGATTTTTAAAGGTTTTTACCATACAGTACAGGTCGCGCAGAACAGCCGAAAGACTCTTTATTCCGAATTTCTTCATTTCGCATGATTCTTTTGGCCCTCTAAAACATTCCGAATCTGAAAATTATTCGGAGTGTTTTACTCGCAAACCCTCCGCGAACCGTCGTCGTTCGCGATTCGCGGAGCATATTCCGAGTGTTTCGGAAGCTTTACCTCTTTGCCGCAGGCTATCTTTGCCGCGAAATCCATGCGAAAGTTACGCGGAGTGTATTTAATTATTACCTGTGTGTACAACTGATAATTAATTATGAAAAAAAAGAAGAAGAAGAACAAAAAAAAAAAATAAATAAAAATAACGAAAGTTATTGGAAATGAAAAAGGGAAAAGGTTTAAAACAAACACGGTTGAATGGCGCAGTGTATCAGTGTTGAAGAATTTATCTTTTGTATGCTCATGTGTTTTCCCGGTTCGTTTTCTGTATACAAAAAAGACGATTTTTTTTCAATGTTTTGTCTTTGTGTATGTGCGTGTGTGTCTGCGTGTGTGACATTCAAGATGTTTTGTCTTCCGATGTTTGGTCGCGTGTTGTTTGATGTTTCTATTTGATGTCGCATTAGATGTTTTGAAGTTTCCATGTTTTTTTGCCTTTCGATCAAAATTCGGACATCCGTCTTGGACATGGGTCGAACGACCGACAGACAAACAGATAGGCACAGACAAACAAGATAGACCAATGGACAGACAGACAGAGAGAGTTTAGAAAATGCAAGATTGCATCTCGTAAACACTCCTAAATTGACCCATCTTTTTTGGTAGGTGTAGTGTGGTAATATGGCTCTTTCAAGATGTCGATCGTTAATCAAAGGTGGGCGAAACTCGGCTTACCCGGAGAAAATCCGCTGGACCTTTCGGTGCAGAACTTAGCATGTTTTCACTTCCCTCTTTTCATTCCTCAGATGCTGCAGGTGAGACTGCGCGAATGCGCAGGCTGGTCCAGATGAGGCTGAGCGTGTGCACAGGCTGTGAGGTCTTTACTGCTCGTTCAGGACTTAATGGCTCAAACTACAGTTAGCGAGGCGATTCCATTTTTTTGTAGTGTTTATTCGTCGCTGCGATACATGTAAACGTATCTATGACATGACCAGCGTTATCCCAATCTGAATGCCTGATGATTGTCTCTAATCAGACCTCGCGGTCGTGCAGGCTGATCAACTCTAGTCAGGCTCCAATCTACGTCTTTACCGGTCATGTGAATCTTATTGTATTTGGCTGGCGCTCGCTCGAACTTAGCTTCGTGTTTAACGAGGCGATTCCATTATTTATAATAAAAATCATGACATTTATATATATAGCATAACTTGTAATAACCCCTGTTTGTGTGTGTGCGCGTTTTTTTTTTTTTTTTTTTTTTTTTTGAAACCATGTAGATCATGATCAGATGCCTACAAAACGGAAATGCTAATCAAACTGCGCATACGGAAAGGCTGATCTTCGCTGGTTAGGCAGGATTTGCAGGTTAATCTTGAGTTATTGCAGGTCGTGGATGGGTTAAAGTGACGTTCACAAGAATGATCAGTCATGACTTTAGCATACATAATTACGCCCCCGCCCATCGAGGCTTGAAGAAATAGATGGGCTACGCAGAGCTGAAACCGACCGCACACGAGTACTTGCTTGTTTATAATGGCCAAATCGAAATCGCTCTTGAGCACATAGCGAATTGTTCACAAAGCTCTAGATGTCTATATACACCACAACCTCTTGGCCCCCGCCAATCAGGGCTGAAAAAAATAAATGGGATGCATGATGCTTCCACCCAGAGCTGTATCCGACCGCACACGGGTACTGGTAAACCGCTTAGAGGATCTAAGCCTGCCCAGGCAAAGCAGTGCGAGTAGGACCGTCCATGATTATAAACCCTAATGGTTTCATTGGGCGCCAGGGCTTGAGATATCATTTCATCTCAATGTCGGGTAAGAGTCCCACAAAATTGGAAGCAACGTCTCTAAAATGACCTATACAGTGTTGACTGGGACGTTAACCCTCAAATCAAACAAACAAAACATACATAATTTTTGATATTTGCGTAAACAGTTCAGTTCCTTATCCGAGTACCTGATGAGGTTTTCATAGACTGATCAGTCACAACTTTTCTGGCTACACAGCTATCTCTATCACCTCACCGAGGCGTTTCAAAAGGAGCGTGCAGGCTTTGGCCGGCGCTAGGTACTGGGTCGGAATTACAAACACTGATCAGTCAGAATCTTTCTCACTACACGGCTTACTTTATCGACTCACCGAGGCGTTTGAAATATGAGCGCGCAGGTTTTTTTCCGGTCTACAAGTCCCGAGTCTTTGCAGTTCGTGCGAGTTTTACAGTCCAGTCTGGTCACCATAGGCTAAGACATTACGAAAACACGCCTATTGAAATACATCGGCAAAATTTTACCTCCAAAAATGGAATTTTTTCAGATAAAAATCCTGATAATTTTTCGTATTTCTACTCAAAACATAGATTGTGGGTACTCGTTAGCACAATCTCGACGAGGCGGTTGTAACGGTTACCCACAATCTATATAGGGAACATAAAGATTAACCCCTGTAAACCCCAGCTTCGCTATATAAAAGTGGGGTTGAAGGGGGTCAAAACTATATAGGCATGTTTGCGTGATGAATAAAAAAAGTAGTTGCATTCACAATGTTTGTGACAGTTGGAAGGAAGGACGGACGGACGAACACCAGTGACGAAAATAATATACCCCCAAAAAACAATAACCAGTGACACCACCCAATGAATCGTATACCCTTTAGCTGAAAAATAAAATGTCGTAGCCGAAGCTGACTGGTTTTGACCATCGGTCTCATGTTCAGCATGTTTTAAAACAAACCATTGAGATCGTACATTAGCTAGCGCTCGGCATGAACAAAGACCTAGAATAACATGCACTGTCAAAGGTAAGTGTTTTCGCTCATTTCACCATGGATAGAACTGCGGCCACTTATGACGGACGGACGAACAACAATGACGAAAATAATATTATTAAATAATAATATTCCAGCGACTTCCAGTGTATTCATAGGCGAAAGGCTCATCAGACATATTACGCATGTGCGTAAAGTAAAAAAAAATACTTGCCTTTCGGGAGCAAATTCTTTCCTTCAAGAGTAGCATTGATTGATTGATTGATTGATTTGTGGTTTAACGTCCCCGTCAACACTGTAAAGGTCATTTTGGAGACGTTGCTTTCAATTTTGTGGGACCTTTACCCGACATTGAAATGAAATGACATCTCAAGCCCTGTCGCCAAATGAAACCAATAGGGTTTATTAGCATTGACGGTCCGCCTCGCACCGCGGTTCCTGGACAGGCTTAGATCTTCTAAGCGGTTTACCAGTACTAGTGTGCGGGCCGGATTCAGCTCTGCGTGAAAGCATCACGCAGCCCATATATTTCTTCAAGCCCCTATGGGCGGGGGCCAATTCAAGAGTAGCATACCATCTCGGAAAAGGTTTTTATTATTACACAGCACCATAGAAAGTTTTCGGTAGATTGACAGTCGACCAAAACTTACGAAGTGCAGTAGCTTTACGATACTAATTCTAAATTAGTGTCACTTATTTGTATGAAATCCAGGTAGCGGTTTATTAAAGCCGCGCTGTTCGTATCAGTGAGGCCAGAGTAGTGTGTAAAGGTTTACCTGTAGAATCGATCTGGTCTGGAAATCGCAAACATGGTAGACCCCGGTCAGAAGCCAAATAATTCTGATTAGAGTCTGCATTGTTTAGAGTTAAGGCATTTAAGGGATTAACGAACGAATGTCTGAGCTCCCATCCAGGGCCATTTTCCCAAATCATCAATGCCTCGATTAAACCAGCTTATTGTAATGCTGTTTTCATTATTTCTCCATTAACCCATTTCAGACTGGGTACCCTGGCAAACAGTGCAGGCCCAGATCAGACGCCGAAGAATGCGGCGTCTGATCAGGGCCTACACTGTTTGCAAAAAGTTCAGCCCTTTTCCTAATCAATTTTGAAGAAAACGCAACCTGACGCCCCTAAATTTTCAAATGGACTCCTGCCATATATAAGCTGGAAGATTCCATTTGGTACAAAAAGGGTTAAACATCTCTCGCTTCTCGTGAACAACCAGTGTGACAGATTGCTTTTTTCCATGCACTGTCTCCGACTGAGCACATGATTCCCACTATTTACCGCAGTTCGTCATGTAACCACGTGCAGATTAACCATACTACGCCATACTAGTGAGCACGCGCACAGTTATTGCATGTGAAGGCACTTACAGGAAACATAATTGCTCAGTTGAGAATTGATCTGTGCAGTCTGATCAGAGCATTTGCGGTTCCTGTGAGCATTCTGATCTCTGGGCTATTCAAAGAGCAACAAGTGAAGACTTTGACCAAAGTTGATGCATAGACTGGGGAACACGTAATTCGATAAACGTGTAACCATTGAAGACTCAGATCAGCCTGCGCATCCGTGCAGTCTGATCAGAGCCTTTGCTGTTCGAATAAGCATACTATGTGGGCTATTCAAAGAGCAACAAGCGAAGACTGGACATGTTGTCTAGATGCAAATGCTGATCCGATACTTCTGTGGTAGAAAAAAAGTCTTTGTCGTGCGCCGGCTCATGTACAAGGAAAATGTATAAGAATGCGGTCTACATATGTGTCTGTTTTAGTTTTTCGTCCCACCAACAGCTAATGTCATACAAAGCCGGGTCCTCGGTTAAAAGACGCATCCGAAAGTCTGGAGAGGCCCGGGATTGATCCGACAATCCCTGGTTTATGAGGCGAGTAACGTAACAACTATACACCGGCTATTATAATTTATTCCTCAATGACAGATTTCATGTTAAGGGGTCCGTTAACTGACTACAGATAAAGGTATGTAATAGTGGCAAATCATTAATTTTAAATTTCTTTACTTCCAATTTCATGCGGCGTCTGATCTGGGTCTTCAAACCCGACAACAGGATTCCAGTCCAGATTCTAGAGATAATTAACCCATTTGCGCAACACTCTGACCTCACAGCGATTAGAATAGCGCAGCTATCAATACCAGGATTTGTGAAATCAACAATTTTTACTCCCCCGCCGCGAAGCGGGGCGGGGATTATAGGAATGTCTTTCGTCTATCCGTCCTTCGCGGCGGGATAATAGGAATGTCCGTCCGTCTGTCTGTCCGTAACACTTTCTTGTCCGCCCCATATCTCCTTTACCCTTTGATAGATTTTCATTAAACTTTGGTCAAGTGTTAGTCTCAGTGAGCTGATGTTCAGAACCCATAACGAACCATGCCGACTCAAGGTCAAGGTCACAGTTGAAGGTCATGAGTTTGAAACTTGGTATTTTTTGTCCGTTTTATATCTCCTTTACCCTTGGAACGATTTTCATTAAACTTTGGTCAAATATTCTTTTGAGTGAGCTCATGTGCAGAACCCATAAATGAACCATGCCGACTCAAGGTCAAGGTCATAGCTGAAGGTCAAGAGTTTGAAACTTTGATTTTTGTGTCCGTTCCATACCTCTTTTACCCCATTCTTTTACCTCAGTGAGCTTATGTGCAGAACCAATAAATGAACCATGCCGACACAAGGTCAAGGTCACATTTGAAGGTCACGACTTTGAAACATTGAATTTTGTGTCCGTTCCATATCTCCTAGACCCCTCAAAGGATTTTCATTAAACTTTGATCAATTATCCCCCTCAGTGAGCTCATGTGCAGAGTTCATAAATGAATCTTGCTGACACCAGGTCAAGGTCACATTGGAAGGTTACTACGCCGTATGGCTTTCCGGTCATACATTTTTGATGGCTACGTTGCTCATCCTGGAATGTTCAAAACCAACAAACACAATTTCTTCTATAATCATTTTATTCTAGTACATCACGCCCATTGCCAGCCTCGGTATCTCATTCGGATGCGCGTCTGACTTGGGATCAGGAGAACGTGGGTCCGATACTTGCCGGGGTCGGCAACATTCTGTTGTGGAGACTGATCATGAAATTTGTTCTGGCCTTTCTCTCCTTTCCGCTGTTATCAAGAAGGGCAGTTGTCATTCTCTGGCGAAAGAATACACACTGTGCTGGTTAACCGTTACCGTAAAAGACTGCCCAGGAATAGAATAGTGCTGATGGGTAAACTGATCAGTTAAAAAATGACGCCCATAACGGCAATGGAAATGGAGTGTTTTATTGTGCAATAAATCTCAGCGAAGAAGAGCGTGACCGAACAGACGCAGTTGTTTGTTTGTTTGATTGATTCGAGGTTTAACGTCCCCGTCAACACTGTAAAGGTCATTTTGGAGACTTTGCTTCCAATTTTGTGGGACTTTTACCCGACATTGAGATGAAATGACAACTCAAACCCTGTCGCCCAATGAAACCAATAGGGTTTATTAGCATGGACGGTCCGCCTCGCACTGCGGTTCCTGGACAGGCTTAGATCCTCTAAGCGGTTTACCAGTACTAGTGTGCGGGCCGGATTCAGCTCTGCGTGGAAGCATCATGCAGTCCATATATTTCTTCAAGCCCCTATGGGAGGGGGCCCTAGGCGCAGTTGTAGAACGTCACTCCTTTTTTTTTGTATAAGAGTTTGACGGTCCAGTCAATACTATTTTAGGTCATTCTTTTAGCCGTCAACACTTCCTGTGCAGACCTATTGGCTACGTAAGCGTTTAACTAATAGGCTGCAGTGTGCAAATTCTTTCACCAGAAACTGGCAAGTGCCCTTGACTCAGCGGAAAGGATTTGTTTGTTTGTTTGATTTGATGTTTACGTCCCCGTTAACACTCTATAGGTTATTTTACCCGACATTGAGATGAAATGACATCTCAAGCCCTGTCGGCAAATGAAACCAATACGGTTTACAAGCATGGACGGTCCGACTCGCACTGCTTTGCCTGGGCAGGCTAGGCTTAGATCCTCTAAGCAGTCAACAAGTACTAGTGTGCGGTTGGTTTCAGTTCTGCGTGGAAGCACCTTGCAGCACATCTATTTCTTCAAGCCCCGATGGCGGGGGCCGTCAGCAGAATGGAGAGAATGACTGTAGAAAAGTTGTAATGATCGATTTCCACGACAGAAAGCTACAGACTCCTGGCAGGTATTGAATCCGCATCCCCCTGAATCACTACATTTGCCGGGATTCCTTTTAACATAGTGCACTTGCATTTGATGCTAGAGGTCCCAGGTTCGATCCCCGGCAGCGGCGATAAAATTTCGATGTCCGAACACGCTCCATTGGCATCATTTGCGGGGATGAATGTCATAAAGGGCATCGTCCTTCGGATCGGGACGCTATCTGGAGGCCCCCTGTGCATGGAGAGTCATGCCCTATGCAGGTTGAAGACCCTTACCGTAATTACATGATTACTGTGTTGGCTTTCATCCTGCAAAACTGGTGTGTATGTAATGTACATCTGCGAATAATGGTAAGATGTGACCGATCGCAGTATTAGTAGAAAGAAAAGGAAGAAACAGTCGAAAAGTTGGGAGAATTTGATGGTATTGTCGAATATGAGTGTGTTAGAATCCAAATAGATCAGCTCCAGTTTGTGAACCATTGCAAAAAAAAAAATCACAGTTCAAGCTGCCGGTTACTTTAAAGTAGATACACCAATCGTGGTTTAGTCTTCTTTACAAATGCCTCCAAACTGTGATTTATGTCTCAACAAATCACATAGAATAAGATAAAATAGAGTCATTTCTCATATACATGTAACTTGTCTTGACGATAACAAGACTGTGAGCTAAGGGGTGGGAGTGTTTCGCTGCCTTCTCAAGAGTATTTCATTTATTTCTATCAAAATGCTTATCTGAGATGGGCGAAAACTGGAGTACCCAGATAAGAACCTGATAGCCGTTGTTTTTTTACATGCCCGAGTGAGACCCAACAGCGGTGAGAGACCAAATCATTGCTCTTGCAGGGGAGGCTCTCATCGTCTTCCTTATCTCTAGAACTAGCGTTTTTTTTTTTTTAAGATGACATAGTTCGGTATCATCGCGAAAACATGTCTAAATAATTCTGACCCCCTTTAACCCCACTTTTATACAGTAAAACTGGGGTTTAGAGGGGTAAACGTTATTTTCTTTATTCTGCTCTATAACACAGCCAGTGGTACTCGTTAGAACCGCCTCGATCAGGCGGTTCCAATGTGTATCCATAATCCATATTTTGAGCAGAAATAAGAAAACTATCACGTTTTTACACTGAAAAATTTCCATTTGGTGGTAAAATTATCCTATATATTTGAATAGGCGTGCTTCCGTAATGTTTTTACAAATCTAGTTCAAATGTAAACTACTGGTGCTCGTAAGAACAGCCACAATTAGCCGATCCTTACGAGATCCATAAATCGGTACATGTAAGCTTCTGTCTAAAAATAAGAGAACTAATGAATATCCCGAATCCTCGTAAGCCCCACTGCTTTATATAAGCTAGGTGTTCATCTCACGGACCTGTCCACCTGACGGACACGTGCTCGGCTACGGTTGCTGTAGATGCTGATTCGGATGTTTTCCTTTTTCCCTTCCTCTCCTTGAAATTTGGATTCCGCCAGCCTTTAAAACAACGATCTGGTCGAAAGAAGTGAATTCTTCAACAGAACATCAAACCAAAAAAAAAGAAAAAAATATATAAATATATATATTGCATTTGGGAACATATCACGAGGAGTACCTAATACTCATTATATGCCTGTTTATTACAACTTCAAGTAAGGCATTTTACCGTAATGGTCCCGTTTCCGTGCTGGGGTATATTAGTTGCACGTGCAAATTGAAAATCCAACCGGCATGAAAAAAGATTGGGTCAAATGATACATGTTAGGCTGCGCGAAAGTTGGCGAGGCATGTTAGAAAGGTGAAATTTTGATAGGGGAAGGAAAAACGACCTAATGAAAAATTGTCAGTAAAATAATAATAATAATAATAATAACAATTAATATACAACCAATATCATATGAATAAATATAAACTTGAACCACTCGGAGTATTTCTACCGACATTCGGAATATTAGCCCCGGGCATTATTGACCAAACATTACCTGTATAGTCGTTCGGAAAACTCCGAGTATACTCGATATTTCGCGGAGTGTTTGGGAGTGGTTTGTTTCCTCATTCCGAATGTTTTGATGAAAATATGCGGAGTGGTTTGGAGTAATGTGAAAATTGCATTCGGAGTGAAAAAGAAAACTGGCTTTTATGCGCGACCTGTAGTGTATATGTCCTCAGGAACAAACTTTCGTTCCCCCTTCCCACAGAGGCTCCTAATGTAATTTGGTTTCAATCCACCCAGCAGTTTAAGTTGGGAACAAGATAAAAATACTGAATCTGAGCCTTCCTGGACAAACGTCAGTAAATGACCTTGACCTTCTGAACTGACAAAATTCCATTCAGCTGAGTGCAAATATCATTTCTGATGCCACTAGCTATCATGAAATCAGAAAAATGAACTGTTTTGCCTTTTTTCCATACAAATGTCTAAGTGACCATATTTGACCTTGACGTAAAACAGGTCAAGGTCAACCAAAGGTCATCATTTGAACAAACTTGGCAGGGCCCGAGTCCCCGATGCCGCATACCAAGTTTCAAGAACATCGGCCATTCGGTCCTTGAGAAGAAGATTTTTAAAGGTTTTTACCATATATGGGCATTGCAGCCATATAGGTCATGTGACCCAGTCCTCACAAACAAACTTTCGTTCCCCCTTCCCACAGAGGCTCGACATGTAATTTGGTTTCAATGGTCTCAGCAGTTTAAGTTGAGAAGAAGATAAAAATACTGAATCTGAGCCTTCTTGGACAAAGGTTAGTAAATGGCCTTGACCTTCAGAACTGTCAAAATTCCATTCAGCTGCATGTAAATATCATTTCTGATGCCACTAGCAACCATGCAATCAGAAAATCCACAGTTTTGCCTTTTTTCTATATAAATGTCTAAGTGACCATATTTGACCTTGACGTAAAACAGGTCAAGGTCAACCAAAGGTCATCATTTGAACAAACTTGGTAGGGCCCGAGTCCCCAATGCTGCATACCAAGTTTCAAGAACATTGGCCATTTGGTTCTTGAGAAGAAGATTTTTAAAAGTTTTTACCATATATGGGCATGGCAGCCATATTGGTCATGTGACCCAGTCCTCAGGAACAAACTTTCGTTCCCCCTTCCCACAGAGGCTCCTAATGTAATTTGGTTTCAATTGGCCGAGTAGTTTCCGAGGAGATGTTGTTCGAAAATGTTGACGACGCAGACGACGACGGACGACGGACCATTGCCTATACTATAAGCTCCCCTGGAGCCTTCGGCTCTGGTGAGCTAAAAAAAATTATATATTCTGGCACCTTAACTCCTTACCATACTCATTCTAAATTGTGAGCAAGTACAATTAACTATCAAATGTTGTGTTTGAAAACAGCTGGATGAGTGGCAAACAAGGGAGGCCCTTATGAGATGCTGCATTCTGCAGCATTTCATTTGAGTCTACACTGCTCAGGCCTGTCTATTCGAATACATATTCTATTAGAATACATATCGTAAATATGGTAGGTTGTGTCAAAATCATCTGCTGAAGGTTGTTGCCTGGACATCGCTCTTTGTCCGCTAAAAATGTTTTTATTGATAACTAACCCAGACTGTTCCATCTTATATATAGCATGTTTGTTTAATTGTATTAGAGTTTAACGACCCAGTCAACACTATTTTAGGTCATTTTTGAGCCGGTCAGTTTACCTATCCACAATTTAACCGGTTAACCAGTACAGTGCACATTCTTTTGTCAGAAACTGACAACTGCCCTTCTAGAATCAATATATAGCATGAGTCCATTGCAAAATATTTACAGCCCCCGCCCATAGGGGCTAGAAGAAATATATGGGCTGCATGATGCTTCCACGCAGAGCTGAATCCAGCCCACACACTAGTACAGCGAAACCGCTTAGAGGATCTAAGCCTGTCCAGGAACCACGGTGTGAGGCGGACCGTCCATGCTAATAAACCCTATTGGTTTCATTGGGCGACAGGGCTTGAGATGTCATTTCATCTCAATGTCGGGTAAAAGTCCCACAAAATTGGAAGCAATGTCTCCAAAATGACCTTTACAGTGTTGACGGGGATGTTAAACCTTAAATCAAACAAACAAAATTGCAAAATATTTAGAAATTTATCTAGAAAATGGCTGGACATTTTGCAAACAATGAAAACCCAGATCAGATGCCACATTAAATTGACAGACAATCAAACTTTATCGTGCCATGCTTAAAGCAGACGCAATAAAAAAGTATTGGAGTGTTCTTTGTAAAGTATGTGTGCTAATTACAGTCGAACTTCAATGGCTCGAACACCTTTGGAACCTCGTAAATCTGTTCGAGGTAGGGATAGTTCGAGCCACTGAGATTGCTGTCAGGAGGCATAACGAGATACTTTTTGACATCTTTTCGGCGTTCTATAATGAAAATGTATGCTGTGTGTACTCATTAGAATCGCCTCATCGAGGCGATTCTAATGAGTACACACAGCATACATTTGCAAGATAAAAGACTAAAATCGCCTTAATTATTCCCCACTATTTCTTATGTAGAGAAATTCGCTAGGGGCTCAAGAATGGGTTCGACACATCCATGGTAAACTAGCCATTGCTGTTAGAGCCATCGAAGTTCTACTGTACTACCAATTCACTGTCATTAGGATAAAACTTCTAATTTACTTACATCTGTATATATATCCTGGGTGGCATTTTTATTCTTCAGAAGGTCAAAGTTGACACATTTCTTCTGGTCTCCACGGCAACAAGACTTGGGTACAATGTCTGTTTTGTTACTATCTTTAGTCTGTGTTTTCTCCCAGGGTGTAGAGAACCAGTCAGAATAGTTGCTTCTACCACAACATTTCAGCTGAAACAAGATATAGCTTTTAACAAAGATACAGAGAATCTTCAATGACTGAAACATCTATGGCTTGTTTATCATTCACCTTTTTTGCATTATCTGCTGGTTCCTAGTCTGAAGGTTATCAGTGTTGGAAAAACAGGTAATCAGACCCCCCTGACCTTGAAAGGTCAGGGGGGTCTGGTTACCTGTTTTACCAATATAGACAATGTGCAAGCTGGGAGCCAGCAAATAATGGAAATACGGTGAATGGTTGAAACAAATCTGTTCTTGAGTAAAGAGGGAATTCTTCTCATTGCTCTTGATAACAAGAGCTTCGCAAGTGGTGCAATATACACCTGTTGCAAGTAATCGGCTGTATGGATGACCTTGACCTTGGAGAACCGACCAGAGTCTTGCGCACGACACATCGCTTCATGCTGGTTAACAGTTCTGCCAAGTAATTTCAAAATCCATCCAGGAACAAGATATGATTATAATGTACCGATTATAAAGTCTCCCAAACGGACCCCCATACTCAACTGAGCACCCATGTGGATCTGTATCTGAAATATTTGGCATTTTTGAAGTGGAGGGGGTGGGGCATAGCCCAGGCAGACCCCTGGTTGGTATTATTGAATGTGTCTAACCATAGGGAACAAGAATATATATGGTTTAGGGTTGGGGATCTAAACAGTACCCAAGAAAAGGCCTTTTAAGCAGTGCAGGGGGTCGGGCATGGCCCCAGCAGACCCCAAAAAAGTGCAAGATTGGTGCCACTGGAAGGACCAAGAATATGTATAGTTTAGGGGTGGGGATCTGAACAGATTCTGAAATATTAGACCTTTTTATGAAGAAGACAGGTGGGAAATGCCCCTGCGAACCCCTGTAGACCCAAAACTGGTGTGGCTGAATGCATCTTATCATTAGAACCAGAATATATATGGTTTAGGGGTGGGGATCTGAACAGTTCCCGAGATATTAGGCCTTTAGTGAAGTGGAGGGGGTGGGGCATAGCCCTGGGAGACCCCAAGGTTGGTGGACCCTAACCTCGAAACAATATGCACTGCTCCACATCATGGTCTAACTACATATCAAGTTTCAGCTTAATCTAATATTACTTGTAGGAGGAGTTAGCTCGAAACAAAATGTTTACAGAAATTTTCAAAGGGGCATAACTCTATAAATATATGTTGGACGGTTAACCTCGAAACTTTATGCGCTATAATTTACCATCATTGTCTTACTATCTACCAAGTTTCAGCTTAATCTTATCAAAACTGTAGGAGGAGTTCGCTGGAAATGAAAATGTTATCAGAAATTTTTATAGGGGCATAACTCTGCTAATATTTGGTGAAAGGTTAACCTCGAAACATTATGCACTACTTCATATCATAGTCTTACTACCTACCAAGTTTCAGCTTGATTAATGAAAACTGTAGGAGTAGATAGCCAGAAACGAATAAGTTTACAGACTTGGATTATGCTCATTTTTTGTTGTCTTGATATATGCTCCAAATGTGTCCAAAATTGGCTATTTTGTGTTCAACTTGTGTAAAACACTGACCAACATACCGTACATTACGGTCTTAGAAGTTTTAATTTAGGGGCTCCTTAGCGCCTAAAACTTAAAAGCCACTAAACTGAAAAAATAGTCCTTGAAATTGGATATTATAGGACATTTGACTGTCCATGGATTAGCAGCTATTTTACAAATGACATTAATTCAGCTTGGGTTACGAATGTTATAGCATTGGTGAATTTTTTATAAAGGGTTTAGGGGCTAGTAGCCCATAATACGAAATAGCCCACAAACATGTCCTGGACCAATATTTTTGCTCCGAAACCCTCATGTTGCCACAGAATGATGGACAGACAGATGGAAGGAGGGACAGATGCCAACCCCATATAATACAACCGTTTGTTGTTTTAGAATGAGCAAACAAGAATGGATTCTGTCTGTGATGTCTAACTTGTTATTTTTTTTTATCGTGCAGCCAAAAACTTAAGATCTGGCACCTTTATATTGTGTAATTTAAGGTCCCCCCCCACCCCCACCTCCTAAATTTCAAATGACCCCCTTTTTCAAGGCCTATCTGCCCAGAGGGTCCCATAAACCCAATATCCCAGATTCAACATTGCATTCTGCAGAAAATGATCTGGGTCTTCACTCTTTGCATGTTTTGGAGTTTACTGTTTGAAATGGATCAGAGCAACTTAGAGGCCTGTCAGATCCCTACTGACAAGAAAGTATAATTTTTTTGATAGAGTTGCTTCCCCTTACTGGTTTACCTCATGTTGAAGTCCATCGAAAGCCTTTGTCTTCTCTTGATCTGTGCCATACTTCTGTAGAGCTTCAGCTAGACCATCATTAAAACCTTTGTTGATCTGAATAAAACCATTATCACACAATTGAATGAACACAGTCACGATAATATGCAAGAAAAAGAATCCTACATGGGTGTGAGGGGTGGATAGGAAAGTCTGTCCCTCAGAATCACTGTCCGGCATCATGAGGCAAGTCTTGTGATGCTGGACAGTGACCTTCGGGACGGATTTTTCCATCCACAAATCCGTCTCTCGGGATCACTATCCGGCATCACTAGGCAAGCCTCGTGATGCCGGACAGTGAGCCTCGGAACGGATTTTTTCCATTCACACCCATGTAAGATACTTATATTCATGCATGAAGCTACCTCAAGGTCTCTCCTCTATATGTCTGTGAGCAGCAATGACTCTGACAATACTGTACTTAGGCGCAGGCTTGCTGGTTTTCCTATTCACAGACTTGCCAACCCCCTGAGACAGAAAATAGTAAGATCACATAAAAAAATTGAAAGATTCAAATTGTATTCATAAGGGTTTTAAGGTATCCGATGCAAGGTCAAAATAAGCCCATTGCCTCGCATTTTTTTTTCTTTTTGACTGCAATGAAACGGCCGATTCAGCTTGTCTTTTTCCCAATGTTTTTTCCTTAAAAAAGGAATCCATCTTGCCGATCATACCGAAATGAATTTGTTAAATGAACTGTGATTGTATTACTTCCCTTTCATTAGCCAATGAAATTCAATTTCACAACGAGAGAAAGCCAGGAACGACAACTATTCCGGTATAAACACGCACGCTTACCCAAACCGAACCGAAATAATCACACGGATTTACCAATTTTTTACAAACACTTAAATCGTACGGAATTCGGCCGGGGGTCGTAAGGTCGTAATTTGGACATGAAAATAGTAAGCCTTACGACCAAATCGCAAGGGTAGGAAAGTCTGTATTCAACAAGTGCCCTTTTCTCATGAGACTGTTCAATTATGGTAACTTGTAAGACACAATTTTGGGGATAACTGAATTCAAAATTGTCATTTGGAAAGGTAAATCGGAGGTTTTAGGGTTCGGAAATTTCGTTTTACGGCGACGCAACAGTGTCGCCGTAAAACGTAATTTGCGACGTTACAACTGACAATTTACCTCCCCAAATGACAATTTTCAATACAGTTATCCCCATTCTAATGCACTTATTCATGTGTTTTGTTAAAAATTGTACTTTATGCACAAAGCGGCAAGCGCTGTGAGCTGCGGTAAAAACCAAATGCCAGCCAATGGAAAGCGACGTTATGTGTTGACGTCGGGTTTCCAACAGTATATCGCAGAATATACTGTCCCAAATGTTTGACGCTATCCAATCAGACGCCGCGTTACACACGCAAGTGCATTAGAATAACCCTTTAACCAAGGTTGGTCGGTAAATATCGGTGGCGGGAATTCCCACTGGCATTTACCGGTAATTACCGTCCTGGGAAATACTCCATTTTCAGCAAAAGTGGGAAATACTGGGAAATAGTGTGAAATATGATTTTTGTTTACTTCCTTAACAGAAAAACATGATGAATATTTGTGTAATTTAATTGAAATAATGAACAGTTACCGTAACTATTTTGCAATATGCCTCCCCATACATATAGGAGGTTTTAGGAATTCCGTTTATGACGTCATCATTGCCCATGCGCAAAGTACTGGCCGTCAATTGAAACGGCATCGCTATTCAAATGCATTGGCGGAACTTAAAATGCTAACAATATTCAGACATTTTGAGAGAAAACATACCCGTTTTCATTGTAATAATGCCTCGAGAAGGAAAGAATGATATTTCGCTTAAATTCATTTATCCTAAATCCGTTTTTAATTGACGAAAATCTTATCGTGAAGTGACCCATGTCAATGGCTTGAGATACCGTTATTCACGAAAGATTACTTACAAAATAAGTGTTTACATAACTTTCGTTTTATTCGCCATCCAAGTCTATCTATCTATCTATCTATCTATCTATCTATCTATCTATCTATCTATCTATCTATCTATCTATCTATCTATCTATCTATCTATCTATTAAATCTGTCCAACGATCTGTCTACATGTGCAAAATAAATGGCCATACTGACAGTCAAAATAAACTAATGAGTGGACTGACGGAGGGGCGTTGAGTCAATGTTGGTTCAACGTCATGCCGTCGACACCCACTCCAACTCATTTCATTGTCACATGACCGTTGGCACTGATCCCTGTAATCAAGAAGCCCATAACCCTTTTTGTACCAAATGGAATCTTCCTCATTATATATAGCAGGAGTCATTTCAAATTTCGGGGTGTCAGGTTGTGTTTTCTCCAAAATTTATTTGGAAAATGGCCTAACTTTTGCAAACAGTGTAGGCCCTGATCAGACGCCGGGTTCTGTGGCGTCTGAAATGGGCCTGCACTGTTTGTCACTTACTCTTTTGGGGGTTTCCGGTACCAAATGGGTTAATGTAGACCTAAGGGCTGGGCAGGTTGAACCAATCTACAAATCTACCAGATTTTACTGTAAAATCTTACACTTGCGAAGGAGTGTTTCATTCTTATGCAATAATAGGGTGTTCTACGTTTGTTTTGAATTTAATGTCCAATCCCACTGAGTCTTGATGGGTCCGAGCACTGGGCAAATGACATTTTATTAAGCAAGGCCGTATTATCGCCAACCCAACGTTCTGAAGTTTCACTGACGTTGCAATGTCAAATTCAATGCATCGCTTTGAAGTTGGTTTGATGTAGACACGACGTTGTTGACACGCTACATGTCGGTTGACGTGGCGTCATTTAACGACAAACTGTAATTTACCTTTGCCTGTGCTCGCTAATTGTTTGTGCGCTAACAGAGAGAGAGAGAGAGAGAGAGAGAGAGAGAGAGAGAGAGAGAGAGAGAGAGAGAGAGAGAGAGAGAGAGAGAGAGAGAGAGAGAGAGAGAGAGAGAGAGAGACAGAGAGAGAGAGAGAGAGAGAGAGAGAGAGAGACAGAGAGAGAGAGAGAGACAGAGAGAGAGAGAGAGAGAGAGAGAGAGAGAGAGAGAGGAGAGCCATGTTGGGTCTTATGTACAATATATCATTTCGTAATGCGAAATTTCACATCTGGCAGCTTATCGGTGTTACTCCCTTTATCTTACATTAGAATTCGCCAAAAGTTTAAAAGAATTCCACTGTTTTACGCTGTAATTAACACTTTATCTGACCCACTGCCTTTGAAGCAATACGACAGATGACGGCCAGGGCTTTTCCCGTTCTATTTTTAGAACCGGAAGTACGTCACGAAAAAAGCTCCTATATGTCATAAGTCTGCTTTTACTCCACCAAACACAATCATAAATATAAAGTGATCTGTTATTATGTAGGTTGCAGAGAGTTATTTAAAATCACTCATATGCTTAAGAAGATAAAATACCATAATGATTCCAATATCTGGGACAGACATGCCTGGGCAAACAGTGCAGACCCAGATCAGAATCACTTAGCTTCTTTAAAAGAGTTTGTCATTTGAACTACAAGTTTTGTATAACACTAAATCACTCGGTTAAATGTTTTTGAGAGTTACAACAACTCTTTGGATGTTTGAATTTTAAGGATGTTTAAACTAGAAAAGGTTTGTTTGCAAGTTTGTCAAGTAATCATACTCCTAATGCCAGGTGTGATAATTTAATTGTTTGTTTGAGACAGGTATTAAAAGAACACAGTTAATTAAAGCATAAAAGGTTTCTTATATTATCTACAGATACTCACCTAAGTATTAAAATTACATGTATTTACAAGTCAAGGGAAAAAAGCTGAAAGTTAAAAACTAATATTTTAGAATCACGTTTGAAAAGAAATTATGTACATTTTATATGAAGGCAAGAGTCCTATAGATCTTTCAAGTTAATCAATACAAGAGGGCCATGATGGCCCTGGATCGCTCACCTGATCCATAGAGTATCAAGTGGGCCCCGGGGGAGGGCCATTATTGACCCCAGGATTATAATGTGCATAATGTTGAGGGAGGTCTAAAAAGGTGAAGCTTCATACCAAATATCAACAAAGGCTATAATTTGAACAATCTTGGCAAAGGTCCACTAGATGAAGCTACACACCACATATCAAAGACCTGGCCTTGCGGTTTCAGAGAAGAAGATCTTTTTAAAGATATTCTCTACATAAGCCTAATGTAAAACCAAATGGTCCCGGGGCGGGGGCATTTTTGGCCTCAGGGCTATAATTTAAACAATCTTGATAGAGGTCCACTAGATGAAGTTTCACACCCAATGTCAAAGACCTGGGCCTTGCTGTTTCAGAGAAGAAGATTTTCAAAGATTATCTCAATATAAGTCTATGTAAAATCAAAGAGCCCCGGGGCGTAGGCATTTGTGGCCTGAGGGCTATAATTTGAACAATCTTGGTAGAGGTCCACTAGTTGAAATTTTCACACCAAATATCAAAGACCTAGGCCTTGTGGTTTCATAGAGAAGATTTTTAAAGATTTTCCCTATATAAGTCCTATGTAAAACCAAAGGGGCCACATGGCGGGGGCATTTTTGGTCTCAGGACTATAATTTGAACAATCTTGGAAGAGGACAACTAGCTGAAGCTTCATACCAAATATCAAAGACCTAGGCATGGTGGTTTCAGAGAAGAAGATTTTTCAAGATTTTCCCTATATAAGCCTATGTAAAACAAAAGGGCCCCAGGGCGGGGGCATTTTTGGCCCAAGGGCTATAATTTGAAAATCTTGGTAGAGGTCCACAAGCTGAAGCTTCATACCAAATATCAAAGACCTGGGCCTTGCAGTTTCAGAGAAGAAGATTTTTAAAGATTTTCCCTATATAAGCCTATGTAAAACAAAAGGGCCCCGGGGCGGGGGGCATTTTTCGCCCAAGCACTATAATTTGAACAATCTTGGTAGGGGTCCACTAGATGAACCCTAATACCAAATATCAAAGACCTGGCCTTGCAGTTTCATAGAAGAAGATTTTTAAAGATTTTCCCTATATAAGCCCATGTAAAACCAAAGGGCCCCAGGGCGGGGGCATTTTTGGCCCCAGCACTATAATTTTGAACAATCTTGGTAGGGGTCCACTAGGTGAAGCTTCATACCAAATAGCAAAGACCTGGGCCTTGCAGTTTCAGAGAAGAAGATTTTTAATGATTTTCCCTATACAAGCCTATGTAAAACCAAAGGGCCCCGGACGGGGGCATTTTGGCCCCCAGGGCTATAATTTGAACAATCTTGGTAGAGGTCCACTAGATGAAGCTTCATACCAAATATCAAAGATCTGGGCCTTGCCGGTTTCAGAGGAGAAGATTTTTAAAGATTTTCCCTGTATAAGCCTATGTAGAGGCAAAGGCCCCCGGGGCGGGGGCATTTTGGCCCCAAGGGCTATAATTTGAACAATCTTGGTAGAGGTCCACTAGATGAAGCTTCATACCAATATCTAAGACCTGGGCCTTGCGGTTTCAGAGAAGAAGATTTTTAAAGTTTTCGTTTAAAAAATCTATTTTTAGCTCCTGTGACCTAGATGTGCAACGGACCGGAACCATTTGAACAACTTTGAAAGGGGACCACCAAAGGATCATTCCTGTGATGTTTGGTCAAAATCCAATCAGTGGTTTAGGAGGAGATGTCATTTGAAGAAAAAGTTTACGCACACACGCACGCACGCACACACGCACGGCACGACGGACGACGGACAAAAAGTGATCCCAAAAGCTCACCTTGTCACTACGTGACAGGTGAGCTAATAAAAAGGGATGGAAAATTCTTCAAAATTTCACTTGTCCTACATGACTAAGTGCATGTAAACTTAGTTAAATGTCGTAAGGCCTAGACAAATTTTTTACTTGTCCTTCAATTTTTTTTTGTCAT